>JARKID010000075.1:0-566579 GCA_029449255.1 Mycena polygramma | reverse complement strand
GGGCACGCGAGACGCGGAAACCGAGAAGCGCAAGAAGAAGCCCAAAGTCAACTTGAAGGCGCCCGAGCCGCCCGCCAAACCGAAATCGTTGTCGCGGTTGCCGCCGATCGTTCTGAATCCCTGTCGCGTCCACCTCCCAGTCCGTTGAGATCCCTCCGGACTACCACACAGGGTCGACCTCAACACCTACGCTTTCCAGGGGGAATTCGGTTGGGCGGACATTAGATTCCCTATTTCCTACGACGAGTCCACCGTTCTTCCGCGATTCGCGTACATCCGGGAGTACCGGTTGAGTCGGCCTGCGAGTACATGCGCGTCCATCGGCGCGACCATCCAGACTTTCTTCGCCGCCCGGGGTGTTCTGACGCTGATTTCGCGCACCAGGGTTTCCTCTTGATGGAGCCAGGCTCCAGCCTTTTCCCGGAGGGGAAATCCATCGCCGCGGTCCTTCCTTGTTTCAATGGGTTCAAAATTGCGCACCAGAGCATCTTGTATCGTCTTCCTGCGATAAAACCGCCTCCTCCATTCCCGGAAGACCCAAGCCACCCGTTCTTTTATGACCCGACGATCCCGAGCCACCTGAGCCCAGCACGGATACGAAACCCTTCCCTCCTTTCGAGGACAGGCCTGCTACACGCTTGCTGAACGCAGCGCCAAGAAAGCGGAGTGGCGGAACTTGGTGACTGCCCACAATGCGTCGGAGGCCGAGCGTGTTCGCCTTGCCGTCGACGTGTACAACACCAAGCATGCGGAATGGGCGTCAAGGGCCTCTGTTCGTATCGAGAAGGCGCGGGCGCGGGACCAGTACGAGATCGAGGCCATTTCGACGTACAACCGGAAACGGCAGGAAACTTTCGACGAATTCTCCTCGCGCGCTGCATACTGCCGGCGCGTACCTCGTTTTCCTTATCACCGACGACCTTCGCCGCTCCCGCCTTGCCGATATCAAGGATACGAGTACCACCGCTGAGTCCGGTCCTTCTTGGCGCCCGAAGCGGGGGCGTGCGCCTCTTGAACTCCACCCAGCCATCGAGTCGTTGTCCGAGACAGATCTTCCCAAGTCGGTTCTGGACGAGGTCCTTGGTCCCAACGGCTTCAAGGAAGATCTTTCCAAGTACGATCTCCAGACGTTGGTGACCATTCTTCGCGTTATGAAGATCCAGGGCGTGATGATTGGCGAGGCGCGCTCCCAGACGTACATCTCGATGTACATGGGTTCCGAAAACGAGTACGACCCCGACGCCTGGCACAAGGACAATTCGCCGTTCGATCCCAACGCCGGGACTGGCCACCGCGTTCGTGGATGGTCCGTGGATGCGGAGTCTTCTGGTTATATAGAGGGCTTCGTGCAGGACGAGCTTATTCCCGCCGTGATCGCGAGGCGGATGTGTTTTTACCCGAGGGATGGTAAGTCTTCGGTCCTCGTACTTCATTTCGTCGGCTAACTTCTGAATTTCCTAATCAGGGTTGTATCGAATGCCTCTTTGGGATGATTCCGTGCATTCGCGTAATGCACGGAGATTCACCCGTCGCCGGTTCTTGCATCCACTGCCGCGCAAAGAAGAATAAGTGCATCATGACGCCGGGTCCTTATTGTTTTGCGATAACGGGTGAGTTTCGCCTTTAATCCTATTTTTCGTCGCGAAATTCGATTGCTGAATGTGTCTTTTTTGTTTCCCAGACCGGATCCTGGCTCTCTTCAACGAGCACTGGGTCTTGTTCGTTATCCTCGAGTCCCTTCGCGACCAGCATCGTCTCACCGGCGGCGGTCTCGCCGAATCGATCCTGAGTCTATTTCTTGTCTTGTCGCTGTCTCCTCGTGTTGTCCTCGGTAGTTTTTGCTATATACCGTATATCTCGTAGTACTTGTTTGTTTTTCTTGATAAACCCCGAATGTATTGCTGTTTGCTTGTGTAGAAACCGCGTGAACCAGAGTGAGAAGATGAATCCTAAGTCCAATTTTGCCCTTCGAGCACATTTCGACGCGTCGCGTCACGGTCACGTGCGACACCGAAAATCATGGATTTGAGGGAAGTCCAATTCCACGCTTCCGGCGTCCCACCGGGATCGTACTGGGTAAATCGTCGGCCTTATGGCGTATTGGAAACGCGTCGCCCTGAATTCTCTGGCATTCGGTGATCGTTTATTGGCGAAGATGTTGGTTCGACTCCAACTAAGGCCCTGCCTTGAAATAGCTTGCCTTTTGATACCTGCTTTTTTATTAATGGCCCTATGGCGTATTGGTAGCGCATCGTCACTTGGTGGACGCGATGACGACCTCTCCGACGACTGTGTTGGTTCGAATCCAACTGGGGCCCTTTTCCAGCTCCGTTTTTCCTTTTCCAACGAAGCTCCCGTGGCGCAGGGTGCGCACTCCCTCCAGGTGACCCTTGAGACGCCTTCGTTTCGGGGAGGCCAAGGGTTCGACTCCCTGCGGGTGCATACCACCCGGTGTTCGACTTTTTCTTTTGGCAACTCGTCATTATGTTTTAAACCGTGAATTTTATTTTGTTTGTCGGATGTGAATGTCGTCCTAGTGGCGCAGGGTGCGCACTCCCAATATCTTCGCCTTCTTGTGATTTTTCTGGGAGTCTAGGGTTCGATTCCCTGCCAGGGCATGATGCTGACGGATACGGATTTTTCGCGGTCACATGTCTCCGTGTTTTTGGTACCCGGGGTTCAGCCAAGGCGAGAAAAACCTCTTGCTTCCGTGTTCTAGGGGATAACATCTTCTTAGAAATGCCGTTTCTCGTTCCCGGAAAGTTCTTCCAGGCACTCCAAGGTGCCTTTTCCGGAGGTAAGATGCGCAGTTTTCTTTCCGGAAAGTATGTCCGGGGGGGGAATTCGTGTCTGAAGGAGGTTCGGAGGCGTTTTTCGAACGATTCGGGAGGAAGGAAACGAGTTGAGAGTGGAGGAAGTGAATGAATTGAAATGAGATTTGAGGCGAGAATACAATTTTGCATAATGGATTCTGGAAGTCCGTGTCTTGCTTCATCCTTTTTCTACCCCCTTCTATTCTGGGACTGCTGACTGCCCCTCGTACTGCCTCCTGCCATTATCTCCCCATTGCGGCTCCTTTCCCTTCTTGGGCTTTGGCGTTTTCGGCTCTATGAAGCTTGTGACGGAAATCCTAATCCGTGATCGAGGGAAATATGGGATCAATCGAAAGGCTGCGACCGGCATTTTGGAAACTGCGCCGTTCATTTCCGCTATCACGTAGGATCCCTCGGATTTTCGCTGGATAACAACCATGGGGCCCGAATATCGGGGCTTGGCTTTTCGCGACCACTCGTTTTCGACGGAGGAATTCCTCAAGAGCACAAGTGCCCCCAATGGAAAGTCGAAGTCCTTGATTTTCTTTTTGTTGTCCTTTTCCCACTGCCTGGCGCTCTTCACCCGTGACTCGTAGACCTTGCTCCGTAGTTCGGATAATTCTTCCGGACGTTTCATCAGCTGGAGAGCTCGCATTCCTATCAATTCTTCGGTGGAGAGCTTCTCTCCGGAGATTTTGGTCATGTAGGTGGCTTCAACGATGTCGAATGGGAATAGTGGTTCGACGCCGTGGGCAAGATAATACGGGGAGTATCCGGTGGATTTCTGGATGGAAACTCGTTCCGCCCAGAAAATGTAGAAAATCGTTCCGTCCACAAGTCCAGATTGCCCTCACAGGCCTTGGAGATTGCTTCCCGTACATCGTAGTGTCGTCTTTCCACGATGCCGTTGGCCCTTGAGTTGTATCCGGAAATGCGAATATGGTTGATTCCGTATTTCTTCGAGAGCCAATCCACCGCTTTTATCCAAGCCGCTCCGTTGTCCGTCACGATTTCTTCGACTGCGCCCCATCGGCACAAAACTTCCTCAAAGATGAAGCATCCCAGGGAATATGCGTCCTCGTTTTCCAACATCCGCCATTCGGGCCAACTGCTCAACGAGCATCGTCCCTGGGCGAGGTATCGGTATCCGTTTGTGCGAGGTAACATCATGGTGTCTCCGTGGAATTTGTGGAAGAGGGGTAAGGGCATCGCGACGATGGGAGGAATATTTATTCGGAGCTTTGACCGGATCTGGCATTCGTGGCACGTCTTCAAGAACCATTTAAGGTCTTTGTCCATGACCGGCCACCAGAACCTGTCCATTAGGCGCTTCCGGGTGATATAAAATCCTTTGTGTCCCAAATCGTCGTGAACCTGTCGAAGGACTGACGCTCGCTTCTCTGGGGGCAAGACAATTTGTTCGTGATGCTCGTCGCGTCGCCAAAGGCCTCCATCTAGGATGAAGTATTTGCTGGCCTTTCTGACGAATCGTTCGAATTTATCGTTGTCGTCGGACATTTCTTCCGGCCTTTCGCGTTGTTTGAGGAAGGCCTCGATTTGGATTAGCTGGGCATCCGCAGCGATGGCTTTTTCGTCCCTTGGGATCTCGAATTCGATGTCGTCGATGAGCTTCATATATACTCGCACCGGTGGCTGTGTTTGGAGTGCTGGAGAAGGTCGGAAGATTTGTCCAGGTACCTCTCCGATCGCAGGTCTGCCGTTTATGAGGAGTTGGCGAGCGGGGATAACCTCCATGATCGAAGATTTCCTCTTACGTCCCCAATTCATGACTTGAATTGCGAATCCACATGCCCGGTCGATCCATTCGTCGACATCATCTTCCTGTTCCGGATCTTCTTCGGCTGGCTTCCTCCTGGACAATCCGTCCGGTGTATGAGTTATTCCCGGGGTATGTTCTAATTCGAAGTCGAAAAGAAGAATGGCCGCTATCCAGCGGTTGACCGCCGCGTTTGGTTGAATATCGGGATTATTGAGCATTCCTTTGATATATTTCGCGTCGACACGAACGAGGAGGTCTTCACGCCCACGATGTATAACCGGTAAGCCTTCAATGCTCGGAACAATCCATAGAGTTCCAGCTTGGCTTGTGAATAACGGGCTTCCCGTTCGTTCCATGTCACCGATCCGAACCTGGAAGGATATTCCAGACCGTCGGCGCCAAGTTGCGAAAGAATATAGCCGGCTCCTCGGAATGAAGAGTCTACGGCCATAATCACCCGTCTGCCGCAGGCGTAGTCGATTTGCCGCAGAGCCGGTGAACTGATCAATAGCTGCTTTAGGCGATCCATCGCGATTTGTTCGGCGTCGGCGAAGATGAATGGGGCATCTTTTCGTAATAGTCTGGTAAGTGGCGTGGCGACTTCGGCAAAATTGTCCATGAAGATCCTCATCAGCCCTAGCGTTCCCAGGAATGCTCGGACGTCGGTGAGGTCTTCACAGGGCGGCCAATCACGGATTTTCTGGACTTTCGACTCGTCCGGTGTCCTTCCTTCGATGCTGCAGACATGTCCAACGACTTTTATCCTGGGGACAGCAAAGAATGACTTTTTCGCATTGAAGGTTCCTCCCGCATGCCTTATTCGCTGAAGAATTCGGTTAATATTCAGGAGGTGTTCCCACACAAACCGTCGGATTCCTTTATTTTCCGGGATGGTTTCGAAGTCGCCATTTTCCAACAGGTAGTATGTCGTCGGTCCCTTGACCGGAGTGTCATCCACGAAGGGCTGCGTGATATGGGGAATTTCGTCCTGGAGGATAAAATTTACATCTCCTTGTTGAATTTGGACTGAATTCGTATATCCTTGGGGCAAGCGAGTGAGCCTGAGAGTCCCGAATGGTCCTTGAAACGTCGTGAAGTCCCGGGAAGCTATGTCCAACATCCTGTGATCGAATCCAACGAATAGATCGAACATTCCGTAGATGGCGCAACCTCCGAAGGACTCGGCATAAACTTCCACGATGGGTGGACAGCCCGCGTCTTTGACGACTACCCCGTTTAATGGTTGGAGATTGTGAACCAGGCGTAAGGCTCCGTTCGATTTCGGCACCACGAACCAGTTGGAGCGGTACGAGGAGCTCGAAGGCTCGTAGACGCCAGTTTTGACCTTTCCGCGTATTATTTCCACGACCTCGTCCCGTATCCCTGGTGGTATGGGGATATTCCGTTCCTGCCAAGGCGTATGCGCCAGTACCGGAATTTTGACGGGTTCGAAATAATCTTCCCGGAAGTGTCCTCTTTCCGTTTCGTCCCAAGCGAAAGCCATTTCGTGGTTTCGTATTATTTCGTGGACCAACTTTTCTTCTTCTTCCCACAGGAAACCGTCGGGGTTTACGTTCATCTCCTCCGCCCTTTGCTTCGTATATCTTTCTCCTTCCCGAAACGGTCCGGGCCGAGGGTTCAACACCGGCATCCCTTCCAACGGATCAGACGGGAAGTGCCGTACGATGCGAAATTCCTCCGGCAGCGTTGCCGATACTGAGTGGACCCTGTCGGCCATCGGCTTGTACTTTTTCTTGGGTTTCTTTTTCTTCTTCCCCTTCTCTTTTTGTTCTTCTCCATCCGCGACTTCGTTTATAAAAACGTGCGCTTTTTCGTCGTAAGTGTACACCTGGGCGAGGCAATATCCCAAATACTGGGGCGATATCTCCCACTGGATGGTTTGATCGTGAATGAAAATTCGTTTGCAGTCTATTGTATTAGTGCCTATTGGCGAGTATAAGAGCATAGGAGCCGTAAGTCGATGGAAGGATAGTTCTGGGATCTTGTTTTCTCTTCCTGGAGTTTCTGTCCAGGAACGCTTCTTTTCGCTAATCCGCCAAAAATTCGTCGATACCGTGATATTTCTTGGAGAGCTCGGCATCAGACTGCCCTCCCTCATGGAAAAACCATGTCGTAGTCCTCGTCTTCGACGTTTACGACGAATGGCAAGGTCTCCGCAAGGGGTTCGGTGAAGCTGACCGATTTCGGCGGTTTTATCCGGGTAGCCACGGTCTGAATATTCCCCGTGTTCGGGCAAGTCAGCGTCAGTTCTTGTGAACCATCCGTGTAGTCCTTGGTGTGGCATTCGGTGAATCGGAAGAACGGTCTGCCGACCAGAATATCGAATGGCGCGCCGTCGACCACATGAACTTGGAGGTGAAGATCGATTCCTCCGAGGGTGAATTTAAGGTTCTCCACTACCCCGGCTGTCACCGATTGGTTCGAGTCGGCAGATTCCATCGTTAAGGTTTTCTCGGGAGAAAGAGATACCCCTAGGGTCTGCCAAACGTTCCGGTTCATTGCCACTATTTCGGATCCTTGGTCGAGCGTGCAGGTGATTTTATGCGAGTCGTTAACCAGCATATCGATCACCCTGAGCGAGTCTATTGGAGACGCCGTCAGAAGGAACGTGTTAAAGGTCCTTCCTTGGGAGTAGGAGAGCGTTAGAGCCTCTTTTTCCTCAAACATTCCAGATTCAACCGTGGGAAGACGCCGGGTAACCGTGTTTCCTTGTAGAATCTGCGAATTTCCGGCGATATGGCGCACAATTCCTCGTTGCTAATAGTGACCTGCGAACCCAAGGTTCGCTTAATTACTTTCTGGATTAGCTCCGGGTTCTCGATTGGTGCTTGGTACTTGAACGCCGGTTGCGGAGGAATAGTCTTGTCGACGACCACAGGTGGTGGTGGTTTCGGCTGACTAACCGGTGCCTGCGTGGTCTTCATGGCTGATTTGGGCGGAGGACCCTTCTTGACAACTTCGTCCGGCTTGGTTTTCGGTTTCGGCTTTGGTTGGGACTGCGCCCATACCCGAGTCTCGTCTCCGGAAATTTCTTCCGCCACCAAAGAAAGGTGTCCAAAGGCCAATGTTTCGACCGGTTCGCAAGTGGTGTACGACATAGTCGCTACTGCATGTGGCGGCTGGTCTCTTTCGAAGGTTTGAGGTTGCTGGGCTCTTTGGGGAGGAGGAGGATTGTTGTTGTTCCATGACTCGATCTTTTCCATTAAGTTCCTCCCGGGCGTTCCTCGCGGAATAAACTGCCCATTAGGTAGAACGATCTTATTGTCGACGTTCCTGAAGCATTTCCCATTGCGGATGAACTCCACAACTACCGGGCATTCCCTAAGGAAGTGACCTTGGGTAGAGCAAAACCCGCATTCTCCTGGCGGAAACATGCTTCCACCTTGGACTCCGTTGTTCGGCCAAGGCTGTCGGGGACCATATCCTGGGCCTTGTGAATACCCGTTGTTCCGTGGATTATATCCATTATCCCGCGGGGCGTATCCTCCATTCGGCTGGTTAAATCCCTCGTTCCTCTGCGGATAACCATTATCTCTTCCACCATACGGTCCGTTATACTGTCCGCCCTGTCTGTCGGGTGGTTGGTACGCGGGCTGCGGCTGATATGCTGGTTGCGTAGGAACATTCTCCAAGGCGGTCGCCTGGTAGATGGGATATGTAGGCCTCGCAGGTGGCGCGTTCCTTTGGTGAACAGCGGCCGTGAGCGATTGCAAATCCACATGGTACCGTTGGTTCATTTTTGCCAAGGTGTCGTTGAGCTCCACGATCTCCTTCTTTATCGTCACTGATTCCAGAGAATCGCCCGTGGAGAACCTTGGACCGTCCAGGATATATTCTCCGGCTTCGACCATGTCGATAATTTTGAACGGAGTGTCGCTGACGTGGTTCGGTTGGGTTATCTGGAGTCGTCGGTAAACCTTTCCGCGGAACTCTTCGTCTATTCCCTTGGGGAATTCCCGGCGGGTTTCCAGCTCCGTCAATTTTCCTTCCTTTATGAGGTGATTGGCCGATGGTACTCGGACAAATCTTCCTTCGAGGTTATTTTCTTCGAGGCACGTCCGTTGACGAATTTATCCAGGTCGTTCAAGGTGAACATTTTGTGGCCGTCCGCTCCGGGATATAATTTTTCTACATCCTTCTTGAAGGCGTCCCAGGTGGAGCCGTCCTTGGCGCAGCCCGTCCAGAGTAGTTCATCGTCATAGTCAATATATCGGCATGCCGCCTTTATTTTGTCCTTGTCCGTGGTCCTTTCGCATGCCTCGGTGACTTCCTCTACATCCTCCCAATAGCGTTTAAGGTTCTTTGCCGTTCCATCGAAGGAAGGCGCTCCTCGGGCAGTACGTCCAGGCAACATTTTGGCCATTGACTTCTTTTTGGGGATAACTTCGGGATTAGGCGAAGTTGTTAAGTTCGATTCGGTCGAGAGAGTGATGGAAGATTCGGAAGTGATGGGAAGAGAATCCGGTGTTGACTCCGGGGATAAGGACGTCGGTTGAGGGATAGGTGAAGAATGCGTCGAGGTTAAGGGAGAGTCGATGATATCGGGTTCCTGTACAATCGGCGTGAGAGTACTGGAGGAAGCAGCTGCTGTTGGATCGTTCTCTGCGAGAGTGATCTCTTGGAATATATTCCTGCTGTTCGAGTTCTTTGTTTTCCGGGGAGGCGTTTTGGTCTGCGCGCTTTGCCTGGCGGCGTCTAGGTTCCGTTTCCTTCTAAAATCCACAATAAAAACCCCCTGCGGTGGTCACCAGTTGTAATGCAGACCGCGGTGTAGCTATTGGAGGGTTGTGTGACTGTCCTCTTAATAACGACGTGCTCGGCCTCTGGGGATTTTATATGATGTGATTATAGTAGGGAATTCTGGTTTAGACTAATGCCTCTTGGGGAATGTGTGTGTGTGTGTGTGGGATGCCAAGGATGGCTGGAAAGTGTGTGCGTGTGTGTGGAAAGCTTCCTGGATAATGTTTCCGGAGAGCTTTATATCGTTAATTCCGGGTGATTGTCCGTTGCTTGTGGCGTGGGGCGTTCCTGGAAATTATATCCGTGTCCTGGCTTCGTCGTTCTTATGACGGCCTAAGTTAGCTAAAGAAAGGTAAGAATGAAAATACTGTCTCCTCGTCCTAGAATTCCTGTTGGGGGTTTCTAGTCTCCTGGATCCCGTAGCTCTCGCTTGCTATCTCTTCTGCGCTCCTCCCCTTTGAACGTGCGCTAATTCGATAGCTTGGTAAAACCCGTAGGAGGTACCGCGATTGGTTACGACGACGCCGGATACTCGATTGTTCGATAATACGGACGGCGGTTTATCCGTGATGATTCTGGTGCTAGTCGCCCTCGTCTTGTCTTCTACACGGCGTGGTGCCTGCGAAGGTAGTGTCGATTACGATGACTAGCTGGAGTGTAGACTTGGGATGCCTGTGGTGGGGGCACCTTGCAGAAGGAGGTATGAGAGTAAAGTGGCCCTGGTGTGGGACAAGTGAGGGGAGTTGTGGTCAAATGCGTGAACGAGGACTGAATTGCTTGTGGGGGTACAAGTGGGGGAGGGAACGAAGCCCAGTAATTGACTGACTACCTCCTACTTTCGCCTCTCCTTTTATATCTCTCCATCCTTGCCTCGAGGCGCCTTCTTGTGCCTGGAAACACCCTGTAGCACGCGGCGCCGGGCGTCTCTGGGAACAAAGTAGCTGCCTGAACGGTTTGGTCGGAAGGTTATTAGGTGATTTGGTAGCTGGAGGGTTCGTCCGAAGACGGTATTTGATATTTTCCTTGGTTTGCCGAGTGTCCGCCATGTGGAGCACTGTCCGTACATTTTGTCCGGTGAGTTATTACGATATAATTCGGTGAGAGGGCGGGGTGAGGCACTGCGGAGCCGCGTGGAGGTGTCGTTCATGGGAGAAAACGTGTTTCGTCGTGCGCCAGAGGTGGTGGCAAGTTCGTCCAGAGAGCTTTGTTACGTTATAGTTCGGTAGGCGAGGATTGATCTTCGTATGCGTCTGGAAGTATCGTCCCATCAGGTCATGTTGGTGGAAAGTAGGGGGAGAGCGTCGTTTATGGGTGGAGAGTGTCTGGAACTTGTTTCCGGGAACGTATTGCGCTGGGTTTCGGTGTCTGAAGAGTTTCTGCGCCACTCGATTGAATGCGGTAACTGCGTTTCCTTTTTGGGCGTGTCCCGGTGAGCGTCTTCTTCAGCTTCGCTTGGAGGGGCCATGAGGCGGTGTGCAGGGCGTAGCACCAACACCAGCCTCACACCGCAGCTCCCTCTTCATTATTCCAGCCATTTCCTCGTACGTGTACCGTCCATTATGTTCCTCTCGCCCATTCTCTTGTCTGACATCCGTCTGACAGGCATTGTTTTCCCACAGCCACACCGTCTTCACATAAAAGCCCGCCGTCGCTGCTCATGGCCCATTTTTGCGCCAGTCTCCCTCTGCTTTATTAACGAACTTCGTCTTCACGTCTGTACATATGTCTGCCAACGCCTCTTCGTCCTCCGACCACGCCGCCGACTGCGGCCACTGTTTCTACGAGCACGCTCGCCGTGCACTTCTGACTCCGCCGACAAACTACCTCCACCTGCTCGACTCCCGAGGGCTTTGTTCTGCCTGTTATTCCCCCCGTCCCCGAGACCCTCTTCATTGCTCGTGATCATCATGGGCACCGCCAACTCCCACTGGTCTCGTGTTCTCCTCTCGATGTCGAAGATAGTCGTGTGCTTAAGTTGGTGCGCTACAACCCCGAGGTAGGTCTTCTGCCCTTATTTTCCTCTCCTACTGCTCCTTAATTGACTCAACATTGTCGTATAGCCCGTGCCCAAGTGCGCTAGCTGTGCCGAGGCTGCGATCAACTGTTCCTTCTCCGAGGCCGGCATCCCCTGCCCCCCGTGCTCTGTCTCGGACAACCCAGGGTGCACCTGGGCAGACCCCCTTCTGGCTCATGGAAAACCTCCAGCATTGCCGCGATGTCTACCTCCTCGACGAGCGCGATGAGCTTGTCAAGGCGGTTAAATGCAACCATCTCACACCCTCTCTCTTTGGTGCGTCGATTATACTATTCCTTTTTGTGTCGTGCTGATTGTGTCTTTCGTTTCTTAGAGCGCGAGTTCGAGCGTGCAAAGACCTGGTTCTACTCCGGTGCGCAGGGTGCCATTACCAGGTTCCTGGTGCGTACTCCTTTGCTTTCCTGCACCTTTTCCTTTGCTGGAATTCCCGTCCAGGTAAATAGCAACGCTACTCGGGACATGGCGCTCCACGGTTATCGTGCCCTCGCCGCGTCTTCCTCCGACCCCCACTCTCCTCCTCCGTTTTCCTATCCCTTGGTACGGAGTCCCAGATCCACCCCCTCATTCTCCAGGTCGTCACGGAGCGTGTCCACGCCCTCTTTTCATTCTCTTTTGACTTGAACGCGTCCTCCCTTTGGACTTTGATTATTTATTTATCTATTGTCGTAGTGTACTTCTTGTTCGCTTGTACTTTCTTGTTTTGTATTTTTCCAAATACACTCCCTTTGAGGGGTTTTTCTGGCGCTATTTTCTGTCCCCTCTGCTGTTTCCTGAGCTTCAAGACTGCAAAATTCTTCTTCCTGGTCGCAGATTTTATCCGCCACTCCTTTAGACTCGGAAATCCATCCTTGCTTGGTCGCGTGTGTCGATTCGACACGTTTGAACACGTCGGTACGTGTTTCACCTCTTCCATTGTCTCTTGCTGACCTCGTGTTGCATTCAAGGCTTCCGTCACAGCCTTTTGCGTCTCAACTTGTTTCCATCTCAACCGCACGTGTCTCCGTGAAACACAAAATTATCCATTGTGGAGACGTGTCCCGCAACCATTGTGCCTACGTGTTCGGTGCGTCTTCATTGTTTCCTCCCCTTTTTCACTGCACTCAACTGTCCCAGTTGACGCAGCTATAAAAGGGGCTCTTGTTCGTCGAGAATTTTCCCATTCCGTTCTTTCACCCCTTTTCTCGACTGCTGGTTCAGTCGCAGATCTTTCAGCCATGGTCCTCCAAATCCCCGGCTCCCTTTCCCAAGCCAGCGAGGACATCGTTCGCAAAGTCTTCAAAACCCTTCGTGCCACCAACTACGATGATCCCGTTGATCAAGACGTGTTCCTTGTCGACTCTGCCAACACCCTGGTACATGTATTTGTTTGCGTTCACCACTTTGTGTTGATTAAATCTTATTCTGCAGCTTCAGTTCTGTCCCCAAATCACGTCCTTTGCCTTGGTCCCTGACCTCGGCGAATGTAAGGGCAACCTCAAGGCCCGAGAATTGCTCAAGAGTCCTAGCGAGGGAAATCCGAAGGTGAATAAACAGTAGCTACGGACATTGAGTAACGCACCTAGCGAGGGAAATCCGAAGAGAAGAAACTCTGAGGATTCCCACGCCAGGCCGGAGGTACAAATAGTCTACTGGACAGGAGCACGGGACCGGAGTGATCGGGAACGGATGCCGAGGTCACGTGCATGATCGCATGCCGAATGCCAGGCGGCATCGGCTCGGCTCGGCGGACCGGAGGACGTCGGCCGAGTCGGAGGACCGGAGCGATCGGCGGAGGCGGGGGCCGACGGCCGGCGGAAGCCGTGCGAAAGGGGGGTTCCCCTGACAGCGAATGCGTTTTTCACTCTTCGCTCCATGATGCACGCCAACAATGGCCGTCTCAGCACCCCTATTGGCGACACTTTCATCTCGATTCAAGATTTTGCTGGCGAGATCATCTGCAAAGCGACAAGGCTTGCTCCGGGAGCGCCGTCGTGCAAATGCCGACCGTACTCGAGCTGCAGAGGGTGTTGCCACGCGTCTGGAACGCCGTGCTGCCCTTGAATCCGCTGATAAGAAGGTCTGTATTTCTTTATTTCATACTCCTTCTTTATCTGACTTTCTGTTCAAGATACGTCGCTCTGGCCGATGAAGAAACCATCTCCATCCCTTCAAGCGACGATGAGTCTGGTGGTGATGAGCCCCCACCCGTTCCCAAGGTACGTGCGATCTCCTTCGCATTTTGTGCTTCTTGTTAACAACTTCAACCAGAGCCCGCCAACGAGCCCGATTTCAGTTGACCTAATTGACAACCCGCCCGTTTCCAAGGGTAAGACTCCCTTCTTCTGCCTAAATCATCGCTTCACAATGCTCATAGTGCGTTTAGCCCCGCTCCTCTCTCCTATTGACGAACTCGGTGCTCGTTTGGACAGGATGTCGTTGAATCACCTCCCGCACCTCCGCGTAAGGGTTCATTCGCTAAGCCTTATCCTTCTATTCCTGACGCGCCTTTCTCTAGCTTCACTCGCCGTTGTCACCAAGCCCATCCCTACCGGACCTCGTGCAGGACTTCACCCTGTACCAACACAAACCCCCCGTAAAAGACGACGGGTGGAGGAAGAAAAGGACGACTCACAACCCGGTGCGTCCTCATTTCCTTTCCTCTTCCATTGCCTGACTTCTATCTTCTCAGAACAAACCCCGTATGCCCGCCCAGGTCATCCAGTGCAACGCTCTGCAGCTGGTTCTGCACCCGTTCGGAGCTCCCGTTCCGTCACAGAAAGCCAACTACGTGGACGATTGGCTGCGGTCCAGGCCGAAATGCACCGACTCGCCCATGCTCAGAAAGAATTATTCTGGCAGCTTCAATCCCTCGGCAAACCCGAACCGCGCAAGGCCAGCAAGCCGCCGGTCGACACACAAGTATGATTCCTTTCTACCAGAGTTTCTCATGCTGACTCCTTATCTCCAGGAGAGTTAAGCGCTGCTACTACTGCACCGCGGCAGACCATCTGGTCGCACTCTGTCCCCTCCGCGAGGCTATTGATTAGACCCCGGGTACCTTCCTAAATATTGCGTTTGTCTTCTTGGTGTTATTTATGTACCCACCCAATATTTATTTTGGCGTGCTGGACGCTGCCTTTCTCGAATTTTTCCGTTTTCGGGGTGACCTCCCTTCAAAGGCAGTCACATGACAGGAAACGGGTTTCCTCTCTGGCGATCACCGATCTCCATCAATGATTTCATGAATTTGTTGATGGCGGCCCTTCTGTCTTCAGCCCTCATCCATTACATCGTCCCTTTGCTAGTACACCCTGTCTTGACTCTCAAGACAATGTGCACCAGTCTATTCCTTGCTTGGCCGCAGCGAAATCTTATCAAACTGCAAATCCTTGCCTTGATAAGGTTCCGGCTCACTTTCCAACTTGTCCAAAGTTTCCCTTGACACGTCAATAAGCTCTTCAATATGAGGCCCAATGGTGAGTTTCTGCCTTTGTTGATAAGGTATGACTCGGAATTTCCCAATTTTCTTCTGCCAGACGGTGCCATTGAACTCGCAAACAATATATGCACCGCCCTTGGTTCTCCAAACAACAATTAAAGGTCCCCACCAACGGTCCCGATTCCTTCCGCTCAAAGACCCTTCGTCTACCGTGTTCCTCACGAGTACAACATCTCCAGGTGCGAACTCATAGTCCTTGATAACGTGTTTATACTTTTCAGCATAATTCTCCGCATCCTTGACCTTGATTGCGGCCATCCGGTCCCGCATCTCTTCAACATGAGTGACGTGTTTGGCTAGTGCTCGAGCACGCAGGCCAATCAACTCGTCCGTTGATATCAAGCCATCTGGATATTCCGCCATCCAGGTTGCTTCAGTAACGTCCAGCGGTAAAACTGGATGTGCTCCACAAACCGCAAAGTACGGTGAGCACCCCATCCCTCTACGTGTCGTTATTCGATCTGCCCACAAGACTTGATGCAGAAAGTAGAACCATTGGTGTAAATTACCGCCGGTTGCCTTGTAAAGCGATTGGCGTAGGTCCCAGTGACCTCTCTCGATCACCCCGTTCGATTGCGAATGGTATGGTGAGACACGAATCCCAACAATATTATATTTGTCCTTCAACCATTCCATCGCTGCGATGAATGGTGTGCCATTATCCGTCACAATTGATGTTGGACAGCCCCAACGGCAAATCACATCCTCCAACAAGAACAGACCAACATTCTTTGCTGTCTGTTTGCGCAGTCCCCGCGCTTCAAGAAATCTAGTCAATGCGCATCTTGCATCCGCAATATAGCCACATTTATTGGATCTCTCGCTCATGTGCATTACGTCCGTATGCACCTTCTTGAAGATACTCGGCGTCGCCGAGATAACAGGTGGAGCTTTCATTATTGCCAGCTGTCGCTTCTGACACAAGTGGCAGGCTTTAATGTACCACCGTACGTCTCCTTCAAGGTCGGGCCACCAAAACCTCTGTTCCAACAATGAGGTTGTAGCAAAACCCCCGCGATGCCCAAGTGCATCATGCGCTGCACGCATCATGTACATCCGGTGCTCCTTCTGCACCACCAATAGACTCTGTGAGTCCTTCCCTCGTCGATATAATTTCCCTTCTTGTGATAAGAAAAACCTTGAGGCATACCAAAGGAAGCGTTGATATTTCGGTTCATCTTCCATCCCATCCGGACGCGTTAATGTGTCCTTTAGCCATTCTACCAGTAGGAGCAGATTTTCGTCTTGATTGCGCGCTCCTATGCTACAATGTTCTTCGTCATACGGCTCTCGAGCCCCTTCATCGTCACGGAGTTCGCTGTCCGGAAGCAGCCCCGTTTCTGCTTCGGTGATTTGAATGTATGCCGGTAAGACCAAATTTGCGTCCTTGTAACTTGTCTTGACATATTGTTCAACTAGCTGTTGGTCCGCGCGAGCCAGGTTCAACTCCTGGTTGAAATCTTGTATGCTGGTTGCAGCTTTGCACGCTTCCTGTACGTAGCCGCTGCGCGTATCAATTTCGTGTTGAAACTCGTCGAGGTCCAGTGGCTGTTCTGCGAAGTAATCCCATTCGTCGGGCTGGGTGAAAATGCCGCGACTGCCGCGCGACTGCCGCGCACTGACGCGGCATTGCCGCGCATTGACGCGCGTGGCTGTGTTTTGCCGCGGCAAATTGCCGTGCAGCTTATAACTTTTGAATGAACACTCTATAAATCCTAAATAAATTTTGTTAGCTTCGCCTAAGCCCAATACATCATTCTCAGTCAAAAAAAGTCAGACCTGAACTTTGGTCAGTCATGCCCAATTTGGACCCTATCCAATGACCGAATAGTGATTTGTTAAAGAACCACTAGACCAATTTCCCAGAGTCAAAACACCCCTAGAATAGTTTGAAGGGGATCACTAGGTGTGGTAGTCGGATGGGTGTAACTCTTACTCAGATGGTTTGTCACATGTGGTTGAAAAGACCAAATAGGGAATTTATCGCGAACCACTCAGGCAATAATGTCGACCCCAAACACGTCTCGAATGGTTCAAGGAGGCGCACTAGTCATGGTAATCATAACAGCAGAATTTATTCTTCCAAGCCTGACAATATTGAGACGACATGTCCGAATAGGGAATTTCTCGAGAGCCACTGGAGCGATGCTCCAGGCCCTGAACGCAGCTTGGAACAGTTGAACAATACGCACTAATCGTAAGCAATCACTCAGCACAATCTATACTTCAAGTGCTTCCGAGAATTTGGTTCAACCACAACCATGAAACTTGGCAAGAACTCCTTGAACAGTTCCCCAGACTCCATAGTGTCTGGAAGGGTCCAATATAACGGACTATATGTTGCCTTTACAGTCGCACGAATTCCTTCCCCGTGACCCCAAACATTACCGCTCGCCTTGACGCTGTATTGACGCGGCGGTGGCTGTGTTTTGCCGCGGCAGACTGCCGCGCAACCTATAACTTTCGAAGGAATGCTCTGGTAGTTTTGAGTGATTGTTGTTAGCTTTGCCTAAGGCTAATGTATTGTTCGGAGTCAAAAAAATCCAACCTCAAATTTGCAATCATCTCCAAGTTACATTCGGTCGAGATGACCGAATAAGCTATTTCATAAGAACCACTAGACCAATTAACCAGAGTCAAAACAGGTCATGAACCTCTACAGAGGGCCTACTAGGCCTACTACTTGACTTGGCACAAATCGCCCTCGGAAGGTTCGCCACGATTGCCGCCACGATGGGGCCAAACAACGACTAGGGAAGTCTCTCAGAATAACCGGTGTGATTCCTTGGAAAGTTAAACTCAGAGTGGGAAATAAAGGATTTCTCGACGAGGACAAGGTCCACGCTTTGTATCCGCGTACTTTGGGCTGCAAAGGTATATGAGATTTTGGTTCAACTCCCACAAAATAGGAAATGTTCGAAGAACCATTCGGGGATTCCTCAGCTTCGAGGGACATCTTACACTGTCCCTCACGGCGTTGGAATCTTCAAAAGTATGTAGTGGAAATCTCCCAGCCACGGTCTAAATTATTTGCCGGCCTCAACTGGGGTAAGAGGTCGTTGACTCGCATGTACTGGATTGACTTTTCCCCTTTCCCAACCTGCAAAGTCGAGCCTACGGCAAATCTGAAGGGGAGTATAGTCCAAGAGGTACTGTTACTGACTCGCATCCGACTCAATTGTGATGTGCCTCATTCAATCGCACAGTAGGCTACAGGGATCGCAAAGTGCCCTCCTGGAAAGTAGAACCACGGAATGAAACAACTGCTTCGAGCGCATCAATTTTATCTTGAAAGCAGTTACCTTCCGAGCCCCTGCTCAACGTAATGCTCGGGGCAAACACATCCTGGGCAGGGAATTGATTCCTCAAAATCCTGCATCTATATCAGGGTAGCACTGGCTGTGTTTGCTGCGGCCGTGCCGCGCAACGCGCTGCAGTCTAAGGGATTTTTCCAAATGATACTGTATGAGTGTTGAATTGACGTGTGCAGATTCTTTCACGGTGTGTTACACCTTTCTCGCCCGGCATACCACCCCCAGTCCTTCCATCTTATGGGCGAGTAGCATCTGGTTGAAACTGCTGAAAGAACTGCTGACCGATTCCCGGGAATCAATGCTCACTGTCTGCTCGCTTAATTCGTGCTCGGACACTTCTGCATAGTCGGTCCAGGCAACGAAATAGCGGTTCTCCGCAGTCAAAGCCCTGGTCTGACGAGTGTGAGAAGAACTCCGGTAGTTTCTTAGACTTGAAACGTTTGGTTCGACTGGGATGTGTCTCAAGGTTTGCCTCGGATCCATAGATTTATTCCCAGCATAAATCCAACCGTAAGCATGACCTGAACCGTGGCCTTGGCTAATTTATAAGTTTCGCTTGAATTAGGGCATCTCCGGCACTGAGTTATCTTGCCAGGCTGAATGTGCATCGATTGCTTCGATGGCTTCCATGTTTCATTGAGATCTTGCTGCATGTATCGTCAACCCCACTGGCAGACAAATTCTCAATCCAACTTTGAGTCCCCGGTCGCGTTGCTGGTTGATTCGCAGCCCCAAGAATGTTGAAGTGGAATGCGCGGACCTACCCTATAACATAGTAAGACCGAACAAACAAGAATGGTGATGGGCTGCCTCCGGGTTCTTACCGCGGCGATCCCACTCGGGCTAACCTTCTCTTGGGAGAGGCACGTTCTTCTGTAAAACGGTTGAATGAGCATGTAGTATTTGGCTGACCATGACGTGATTCAATCTCTCTGTACAGTGAACTCGATGGAATCGGGCTGGGTGCAGCATTGACACACCTTGACGCGGAAGTGCCGCGGCATTGATGCGCAACCTGCCGGGTGAAAAACTCATTGCAAAGGTGTTATACTGATGTTTGAACGTCCTAGAGGATGTAAAAATACACTGTAGCGCATCAAACGACGATGTGCGTGTCTTGGACGTAAATTTCCTATGTTTTCATTGGCAAAGACAGTAAATTTCCGGCTTGGACCACCAGTCTGATACACCCTATAGAATTGTAGAGCACAGAAGGGTCAATATATATGAACATTGAAATAGTATATTTGAGCACTTATAGAACGGCGCGCCGATGTCGCGTCAAGGCCGCGTCATTTTCTCCGGGCGCCCCGGGCACAGGGCCAGACACTTCTTCGACCACTTCGACTACAAGCTTTGCCATAATGACTCCAGACAGTCAGTGAGTCTTGGTAAAAAAAAGTTCAAAGTACTTCCCAGAGAGAGGTCAGTCAATGAAGCTGTATACTCCATGAAGTATCGAGAACATATTTCACCCTGGTAGTCCATACAACGAACTGGGGCTCGTGTTTGAACTTGCCACGTCGCCTGCCGCAGCAGTCGCGGCATTTACTTCGTTCCCGTTACAATCCGGAGTTGTTGCAGGAATGATGGACTCGCATACGACAACCGTGTCACTCAACACAAAACAGGATTATTTTCAACAGCTCGAACTCGACTTGAACTGGTAACCAGCTGGACCCGCAAGGTTCAACAAATCTCAACATGTCCCCATCTCTGGAGGCTTCATAATCACTGCTTGTACTTCCAAGTACAAGCCCTCGTGAGATACAGTGCCGCGACCTTGACGCGCATTGACGCGGCACTGCCGCGCACTGCCGCGGCAGTGCCGAGAATTGACGCGACACTACTGCGCCCTTGACGCGCACCTGCCGCGGCACTAGGTAATTTTAGATTTGACTCCCAAGTGTTTTATCACACCGGTGTGTACTGAAAATCGACTCCTCAACGTGTTTCAACCTCCCAGAGTCAGCCTGTCGAAGTTGAACCTGGATTTCCTCGAACATTGTAACTTTTACCCCCTCATTTGGAGTAAATTGAGGCTCGTATGAGAATTCAAGGGCGTAGGATGCTCTCTGGCACTGTCGGAACTGAAAAGTAAACCAAAAAGATCGAAATTTCAACACAACAACATGCCGCGTCAACGCCGTGGCACTGCCGCGGCAGTGCGCGGCAGGCGCGGCATTTTCTCCAGGCCCCCATTCGTCGTGGTTACTTGGTGGTCCATTGGCCTCCAAGTCTTCATCGTCTTTCCTCGGCCATTCCTCATCTCCAGGTTGTGCTTGTCGCCGCGAGAGACCATCGGGTGGGAAATTAACACCTTTGGTATGCTTCAGTTTGAATTTGAACATTAAAATCTGCTCAATCCAGCGGTTTATAGTGGCATTGGGACCCATCCCAGGGTTATTTAACATCCCTTGAATATATTTCGCATCCATCTCCACTACCAACCGTCTACAACCGAGCAGCCAGTACTGCATGGCCTCAAGCGCTCGCTTCAACCCGTACAACTCTCTCTTTGGCTGAGAGAATTCCGTCTCCCGCCGATTGAATGTTATGGACACAAACTTTGCGTAGTACCGCTTCCGTGGGTCGGCCGGATCAGTCTGGTAAATCTGAATTCCAACTGCCATCCAAGACGTATCAACTGCCAGGACTATATCCGAGTCCCAGTCATAGTTGAGTGGCTTGAGACAAGGTGCGCTTCCTAAAGCCACCTTCAACTTTTCCATCGCTAATTCTTGTTCGTCGCCCCATACAAACTCTTCATCCTTTCGTGTTAATTTCTGGATAGGCCTCGCGAGCAGTGCGTAGTCTCTGATGAACATGCGCAGGACTCCGATTGTACCAAGAAATTGGCGTACTTCGGACACGTCTCTCAATGCTGGCCACCGTAAGATGACTCCAATTCTATCCGTGTCTGGACGGCGCCCTTCAAACGAGCACAAATGTCCGACTACAAAGAATTCTCCTGCGCAGAAGACTGATTTGGCGCCTGAAAAGGTACCCCCGCAGTATTTCACTCGCTGAATTATCCTATTCAAGTCCATGAAATATTCCCAGATGAACCGGCAGATGCCTGAGTTCTTCGTGATTGTCTCGCAGCTGCCATCCGGCAACTCATATCGTGTTCCTGGCCCGCGAATCGGTACGTCATCGATGTAGGGCATCGTAACATGTGGAATCTCATCCTGTAGGATATAGGTGACGTCGTCGTGAAAGATTGGGACACTGTTCGTCCAGCCTTGCGGAAGTTTGACTAGCCGCAACGCGCCAAAGGGAGTTTGAAAGGTGGTAAAGTCCCTTGACTTCTCCGCAATGTCACGGTGGTCGTAGCCCGAGAACAAGTCCAAGCATCCTCCACACGCACGCCCTGCAAAATGATTTGCTAGCTCCTCTGTGCCTGGTGGAATCCCCGAGTGCGCAATGGTAACCGCATTCAACGGCTCCAAGGCATGCACTAATCTAATGCTTTTTCCATCCTTCTTCAGTACTCCGAAAAACTTGCTACGGTACGAGGCATTGGAAGGCTCGTACACTCCAGCATCGAGTCTCCTCTTGATAATTTTGCAGAATTCTTCGAGCTGACCCCGTGGAATGGGTATACTGCGCTCCACCCACGTTTCGTGTTCAACGAGCGGGAATTCAACAGGTGGGAAGAAATCCTTTCGAAAACTTCCTCTCTCTTCATCATTCCATGCGAAGGCCTGCTCATGACTCCCTATGATTTCATGCAGCGCCTTCATTTCCTCGGGCCACAAGAATTCTGCATGTCGCCTTTCAACATCTTCTTTCCTCTGCGACGTATACCGTCCCTTCGATACAAATTCCACCGGTTTTGGATTCAACGCTGGTAAGTCCGCCAGTGGATCCCCTTTTATTTCTCTGCGGATTCGGTACCTGTCTGGTAACTCAGTGTAAATCGGCTGGACTTTAAGCCCAACTGGCTTATATTTCTTCCCCGCAGATACCGACACTGATTCTTCTACAGGTTCATCCTCTTCTTCAGGCTCATCCGGGCACACGAAATCAATCGCCTGCATACAACTGCAGTGCACATCCATGCCTACTGTATGCAAGGTTCGTGTTTCCCGCCACGGATTCCTGAGTCCCTTATATTCTTTCACAGATTCTCCCAACACATTTGCAAAGACCTTGTGTGGCACTCTCTCAATCTCCTCGATAGATTGAGCTCTATACCTCTTGAACAAGTCCACAGCAGCATCGTCGCTCTGCATGTCCTTCGCACCGTTCGAAGCCACCACATAGGCTTCAATAATCTTCTCTGCAGTCATCAGCCCATTCCTTGGCTGGTAAATTTTCTCTATCCGCATTTCTTGCTCTTCGTCGAACCCAACGATAAATGCCAGTTCCTCTCCTTGACCCGGCAAGGTCAATTCCTCGAGGGTTTGTGAAAAACCTGTTGCGAATTTTGCTGCCTAATATTTGCGCATTGATCCTTCTTGTCTTGGTTGGGTTCATCCTTGACTCGGTCGTAGGTTGGGATGGTCCATGACTTGTCGGTGTTCGGATCGGTGAGTGTCAGGAGTTGATTTCCCCAGTCATGATCCGTGTGGCTCTTTGTTAACACATCAAAAGGCCTGCCCAGCAGTACCTTGTACGCCGGGTTGCGGATGACATGAACTTGAAGGTAAATCTTCAGTTCTCCCCATCTAAATGGTACATTCCGTGCCAATCCCATAGACTTTTCCAGTTGCCCGTTTGCGCTCTGCATGAATATATTGACATTAGGGTCCCAGATTAAACCGCACACTTGCGCCTGCGCAAGCGATATGGATACAATTTGTGATCCAGAGTCGAGGACACATTCAATTGGTCCTTGGCTATTGACATATGGGAAAGTGACTCGTAAAGGTACGGAGTCGCGTGCCACGTAAATTTGTTTCGGCTCCTCCCCCATGCTCAATCCTTCCAGATATTGCAAGTAGGGATCCTGCGCAACCATCGATCCTAATGGCAGCCCCGAAGACTGTTCCGAAATCACAAATACATTGTGTATCTCAGGCAAGTCTCCCACTTCTATCGCGTCACACATTAGCTGACTATTCACCTCAGCTAAATTCATCGCTTTCGGCGGTTCAACCTCGAATACTGCGGCAGGACTGCTTGATTGCTGTCCAACAGGTGTCTCCTTCACCTGCTGCCGTACCCTGGTAAGCTGCAATTTTTCCCCTTCTCGCAGGTCTTTGCTCATCCCGAACAAATCCCCCAATTTCACGGTGACCTCGGTGTTGTTGATCCGCTCCAACAATTCATCCGTGAGTCCGTCTCTTTGTATTGGTGCCTTTAACTCGTACCCCTTCCTTGACTCTTCAAGATACCTCCGCTCCGCTCTGCTTTCAGACGCCGGCGCAACTCGTGTTGCAGCGCTGACTGGCTTGACGAGACGGTAAGGTAAGTCTTGTCCTTTTTCCTTCAGTTCAATCGGCCTTGATTCGGACTTTTCACCCTCCAGAGGCTTAGAGACGGTTTGCCTCGTCCGCGCCTCTTTCCTCGGGGCATTCAAAAATCCTGCTCCGGAGGGTCCGCAAAACCCACAGAGCGTGTCTTGCTCCTAGTTTGAACATACTGCTCTTGCGCAGCGCTACCCATCTTCATCATGTTGAAGACTGTGCGTCCCAATTCCTCCATATTGATTGCGGGTGCCAGTGCAGCTTGGTTTGAATGAGGCTGGACTTGGCCTGCATTTGCATTGTTGGTGTTTGCTGAACTTGATTGAGTTTGACGCGCAAGGTGCGCACTTCATCCCTTAGTGCGTCGAATTCATCCTCAGCGGCCCCACCGTAGTAGGACTCATTAAAGTGCTGTCCAACTGCGCTTTTACGCTGCCAGTATTCCTCAACCCGGACCGCGGCTGGTCCTTTGCCTTTGGGAATGTAATTCCCATCCGCTAACCTTTGCTGCCCGTCCTCAACCCGATCCATCCCTTGTGGATGTGCGCCGCCTTCACCGTGCATTCCTTCGAGAAATGGTCTTGCCCATCGCAGTAATAGCAGCCGCCTCGTTGCATCATCCCACCTCCTTGACCGTATCCGTGGCCAAACTGGCGATCTGAGCTGTACGAGTTGGGTGCACCACCGCGGGGTATCGATTCCCGGTTATCGTTCTCTTCTCTATTGGACGGTGAGGTCTTCATGTTTTGAAAAGCCTTCATTAATTCATCGTGCGCGGCCTTTGATTGCTTCTGAACTGCGGTCAACGCGTCCCGCAAGTTCGAAACTTCTCCACCAATTTCTTCGAGCTGCGCATCTTTGCGCTCAATCTTGACCATTGGGAAGCGGTCCGAGCACCTCATCTCAGGACTATCCTCGCCCCAAGTTGCCTCGGTACCACCCGTGCTTACTAACCGCTCCGCCATTTTCACTAACTCATCCAACAGAATGGGGTCTTCTTTGCGATGATCCATGGTGCCTGCAGCTGGCTGGTTGGCTGCACCCTGCTGCAAGTCGGCCTTGATAAGATTCCGTGTGTTGATTGCCATTCTCAACGACTCTGCGAATCCACGCTCGAGCGCATCAAGATAACGGCAGCATGCTTCCTTGTTCAGAATAATGGCCGGCGCCTTGCTCAACTTCTTCATGAGCGCGCGGAAGCACATCCCAAATCTCGTCAATTTCCCCTCCTCATTGCGTCGAATATTCTTATTCTCGGCACATAGCTTCTCCAGTTCCTCAAGAGTTCCATCCAGATCCTCTTGCACCTCTGGGTACACTTTCAACACAGCCTTCTTGAAATCTGCGTACGAGACTCCCGCTGCGTACTCTGCTAAATCGCGCCATGTCTCACGCTTTCTTGATGGGAGGTAGCTGGTAAGCAGCCTCTTCTTCTCGTCTTCATCGGTGATTTGCGCCAGCGCAATTATATCGTCAACCTGCTCGATGAAGTCTCGCAGGTCGTCCTTGTCCTCGGTGGAGAACTTGGGTACATTTGACTCCCAAGGTCTCGGTACTTTAAAACTCGCAACCCCGTTTCCAGTCGGTGCAGCCATTGTAGCTTCGTCTGGTGCAACTGGTCTGAGATTAAAATATCCAAATGAAAGCTCGTCCGAGTCTTCCAAAAATTGTTGATCCAGTAAAGATTCTTCAACAAACGGTAACTCGTCCAGCGAATTATTGTCCTCTAAACCACTGTTGGCGTCGCCTGCGATGCCTAGAGTGTATCCCTCTGTCCTTTGTCTTGTTGCGTACGCCGCTGCTCGCGCTCGTACTCGTCGTCTAACTTCTTCTCTTGCTTGCTCGGTGAGCGCTTGCATCGAATTTCTGCCTGCAGAAATTTTGATTCAAGCAGCTATCCAGCTATTGATGATTGTGACCAGCACAACCTGTTGTAATTATTCCAAATGAACCTGGTTCGGGTAGTGGGCACCAGATGAAACGCTTGGTTCGTGCTAGGCTCGTGAAATCTTTATCCAAAGATTCAAGAAAACCCAAACACTAAGTAGCTTGTATTGTTGTTGTTCGTAGGTTCGCGTGGCAGGAAACCACGAATGCTGATTTGGAAATAAAAGTGTAGTGTTCTTGTAGTTTGAAACCGTAAGCTTGACCTGTAATCCGTAATCCTTCCAACGTATAAACCCAATTCAACCAAAGTTCCACCGTAATTCCGTTTCCGTTCGTTCCGTTATAAGTCCCGTTGACTTCCGTTAAAAATCCCGTTAAGTTCCCGTAGTCCGTTCCGTTAAAACCAAAGTAAGCACGAAGTGGTGAGAAATCACAGGAGTGAACCTGGGCGTGGTATTCTGTTCTACCTAGTACATTTTGAGCTCCTTATATACCCTGTATGTTTGTACATCCCAAATAAAAGACTACAGCTGTAAATTATGGTGCCGCAGTGCTCTGTCCCTAAGCGACCACCCTTGCGCAGCGCGTATCCTCCGTGTTAAGGCGATAGTCTCCATGATACTGCCAAAGCGGTGAGTTTCCATGCCTATCCCCTTGACTCTGGGGCAATACAGGACAACCAGTGGCCGCAGATAGTCCTGCACTGGCCTCTGTCGCGTCGAGACACGTCCAGACCTGACTGCAGTTGCTTTCCAGACGTGTTTAATCCAAGTATCCACGCGGTCACGTGCGCTTTGGATTCGCCTAGAACCAGTATTGATCCCCGTGTATGCCACCGTCAACACCTTTCCTTTGTGCACAGGTGAGTGGCGTGTACTACCATTGTCATTTTACATCTCCCTGTCAACCGTTCACCAGTTCCCCGCCTCTACTTGCGAACTCGAGGCACGGGAGTTCCCGAATCCTCGGTATCTCCCGGAGCCCAATTCTGTGTTTTATTGATGTTTTGTAGCATATTTCACTTGCGCAAATTCAACCCATCCATCACCGCATCTTCCGGACTTCTGTCATCCCTTCGGTCGACGTCTCCTACGGTTCCATCAAGCCTTCGGAGCTTCGTTCGGCTGACCTCTGGTTTTTGGTCAGCAGCTCCGCTGTTTTCCATTGGCATTCCCCTCGCCCTCTCGGCGAATTCCTCTCGGAACTCTCGGTCTTGGCTCGGCTTTGGTTCCGAACACCTTCGGTGTGTTGCTGCAGCTCGTAGGTTGCGTTACCGCTTTGAACCCGCCGCATGTCCGAATATCTCGGTCGGTATGTGGTTACTACAAATCTGCTGCATCACTTCGGAGCTCTGTTTGACCATTCCGCTCCACTCTTCCGAGCTGTTCCACCTCCCGACTTTTGTTCGGATCCTCCGAACTTCGGTCACTCCCTCCGGCCGACACCTCCCAAGGCTCCACCACACCTTCGGAGCTTTGCTCGGTCCACCTCCGGGTTTCTCGTTCTTCGTGAACATTCCACCCGCCGACTCTTGTCCAGATCATCTGGGCTTGTGTCACTCCTTCGGCCGAACTCTTCAACGATTGCTCGGCTGACCCCTGGCTTCCGGATTCGCACCTCCAGTGCTTCCCGTTGCCACCTCTTCTCGCTGCTCTTCGCGAGTTTCCTTCCCTTCGGAACTCTCGGACCCACTCCGGATCTGTTCTTGGACACCTCTCATACTGTAACATATATACATACACGCAGATACGTATATCTCTTTCTACTTACGATCCTTGAGGATTCGCACCTCTTTGTACTTATTTACACCGGAGGTCTCAGATTAGTCAGAACTGTACTAGTCGTGACCTTCGTGACGATCAATCTATCTTTTTTACCATCCTAAACTCCTCAACCTAAGGGCTCGTCGAACGCGTCTGTGGGTATTGGGGTACAGGAAGGTAAGTAAGTAAACCTCTTCAGTTACTGACACACCTTTGCTCCCATAGAGTCTCTCTTTCCTCGTGGTATCCAGAGGAAGGAAGAAGTACGCGTCTGCGTGGCTTCCTGCAGATACGCGTGGTTCGCGAGACTCTCACAGACTTCATTCGTAGTCATCCGGTGGATCCCTACGAAATCCTACGTGAATATAGTGTAGATATTACATTGGTGGACACATTGGGAATCCACTAAGTATTCGTGATCGACTACATTGTGTCTTCTGGAGTTACTCTCTTCTCGTTCCAGCCACCAGTGGCTCGCTCAACCGGCACAACGCACCGTCCCAGCTCGCTGAAACCCGGGGAGGAAAAAGAAAAGGAAAAGGAGAAAAGAGTTTCGTTTGCAGGATGAAGAGCGGGAAGTACGAGCAGCAGGGCTACCTCATTGTCACCCAAGAAGCCCGTAGCTCCTCTACCCGAGAACAGTCGCCTCGGACCTAGCCGTCCTAGAGGAAGCTTTCCTTTACGTGCCAGGCCCGAAACCCTCACGCGGCTCTCCTCAAAACAAGAACGTTTAGAGTCTAGGTCGATTCTCAATTCAAGAGGTGTTCCAAGAGCACGTGGAATTGGAGGAGTTCAGAAGAGAAAACTGCCTGCTTCTATTCCCCTACCGTCGACGCGCCTCATCGAGCGTTCGTCACCTTCCGCGGAGCCAGCGACGAATACCATCCAAGTTGGAGGGGAGATACAACGATCTCCCTCTTTCTCGTCTTACTCGTCAGTAGCTGATTCAGCTGCGAGGAAGAATATCCCTATTTCAGCCAAGTCCCTATCTCCCATTCAAAGAGAGCGTACTCTAAGCGGCGTCTCTGTTCTACTAGAAGGAGAAGAAATATCGCCCGTGGCGGCTTCTCTGGCTATTCAACCTCCCTCTCCTCCTCGTGAAATATTCACCGCTCAGATGGACTGTTTGGTTAGAGAATTCCGAGAGACCCAGTCTGAGAATGGGTACTCGTTGGAATCGGACGTTATATGGTTATCTGAATACATCCTCAATCAGAAAGATCTAGTGGATAGGGGGAAAAGGGACGAACAAGGTAATAATCGGTTCGCGCTCGTTCCATCACTTATTGGCCGAGTGGACAGAATCATGGCAGAAATGCAGATTGTGTTGGAAAGAGCGGCAGGATTACTCCAACGCAGAACTTGCTTTAAGATGGATCCGGAGGACGCCTGTCTGCCAATTTTAAGATCGGCTACAGAATTGTCCCAGCTTCACGCCTGTTGGACGTTGGTGATCAAAAGAGTCAAACTGAGTCTCCAATTCTTTGAGAAGTACCAAAGGGAATTTCGAGAAGAAGAAGTAAACTCACCCGTCTCGACGGCGGCGAACTTGTACGACGTGCTAGGGAATATTAGTTCCCCTGACATGAAGCTCAGATACTTGTACTCGGAAATCCCCCGACACGCAGCTAGGGTTCCCCAGGGGTAAAGGTAGAGGTACGAAGGGCCCGACCTCTACCTCTACCTCCAAAACCTCCGACCTCCCAGAGGTATACCCCTACTTACCTCCCGTACCTCGGAGGTATACCTCCGCTACCTCTTTTTGGACCCCCAGAGGTCTGACCCGGAGGTTTTGCTCATAGGTTTGCATTATTTGGACATCAGAGATCACTGGAACAAGTATGTATAGTATCTATAGTGTATACTTAACAGCTAGAACAATATATTTACTCTTAGTTAACCTTTCTTGTATTATTCTGGACAAGATGAGGTGCCGAGAAGTGCCATCAAATGTATAAATAGCAACATGCTTACGGATAGTGGCAAGAAAATATCTGCAAGGAGCAGAATTGAACCCGAGGCCTCAGAAGGGCAAGGAGATGAGTGGACTTGACCAACTGCACCACACAGGCATGGTGAAAGCTGATATCCAGGTGAGTATATGCTGGACCTCTCTGGACCTCTCGACCTCCCAGGTAAGGTCAAAGGTTTGGGAGGTTTCACAATCACCCGACCTCTACCTCTACCTCCGTGTACCTTTGATGGTACCTCCGGAGGTTACCTCTACCCCTGGGGAACCTTACACGCAGCGGATCTGTCGTCTGATCAGAAAGCCAACTTGCTCTCCAATTCCTGGGACCAGGTTTGGAGACCCCCGTCCGACTTAGCAGCAGCTTTTCCACCGTGGGAAGTTGAGGAGCGGCCTTTGGTCCTGTCCTATAGTACGGATGGGACGCGAATCTTGAGCATTGAGAAGGAATCCCGGTCGATCATCTTGGACGACTCCAATGTGACTAAAAGAGCCACAGCCACATACAAGGGTAAGGACAAAGAAGTAGCACCTACGTGGGATGTGGGTGAAGATCTGAGTGCAACATTGCGTGACGATAGTTCTGTGCAACCTGGTGTAGTCCTCAAGTCAGCGCGGGAAGAGCCTTCGTCCTTGAATGTGACGGGATTTTCTTCCTCCGACCCGAATGCTTCCGTCCTCTTTCATGTCCTGAGCATACCGTTCAAGGACACGGATCAGAGCCTATTCGGTGACCAGAGCTCCCGACCGGTACTGACAACCCTAAAAGTTCCTTCCACACACGGAAGCTCCCCCGAGCCGTTCGTCCCAAACTCTGCAGCGAAACCCACACAGACCTATGGTATCATGGGAAGAGTACTGGAACCGTCGGTGGAAGGAAGGATGTCGGGCAATGATTCTTTCGGATCGTTCGCGGACGCACACAGGGGGCAAAAGAGCACGCAGTAAGAATTGACATGCCGTGGACGCATGTACTCACGCAGTACAAAGGAATATGCGCACAGGATAATAGTTAGAATCCCGGCTGTCAATCAACTGTCACTGAAATCGATTAAATTTGTGTACGGAACGACGCGATCACGTGTGCTTGCTCATAGCCCGTCGTCGAGACCCAACCATTTACATTCTCATTGGTGACTCAACATTATCAGGTAGGAAACACAGAATGAATACCTCAATAACTATCTGTGTCCCTGATCCGCCGCTGTATGCTTGCCTACCTCCCGCCATTTTGCCTCGAGGCATTGATGCCATTCGCGTACTTACTTTGATCTTGCATGCATGCCCTTCTCTTTAGACATTTCTCTCCTTACTTTCACCTTACAACTGCTCATCTCAACTATGGCTTCTACCTCTGCCAACACCGGAACATCTTCGAATCAGCGCGGGTCATCAGGCCCGGCTCCCGGGTCCCGAAAGAGACAAAGAAACTCTTCTTCCGCTTCCACCACATCGCGCGCTCCAAAACGACCCAAAGGACCAATGCCTCCAAAGAAAGACAGAAAGAAGACATCTGACCAGTACCACCTCACCAGGGAGGATGTCGGAGAGGACAAGGATGTCAAGGTGCGCAATGTTCTTTGTTCTTTGTTCTTTGTCGTTTGTCCTGATGTTACTTTCGTTGCCCAGAAAGGATTTGAAACTCATATTCGTGCCCTGGCTGGGCTCACAAAATCCTCACATGTTCCTCACGACCCTTCCGACGACCTACGCACTTATTTCAACGGGCGCTGGGGGCCCACCAGTGTCCTGCATGAGCTTAAAGCCAGGCTCCGGGAGACGCCCTCCAACATGGATGGGGTCAGGATAGCCGACGAGCTCCGCCGCGCCGTTACCATTGAGCGCTCCGACATTGCCAGGAACATTGGTCGCATGAAGGACCGGCCCCTCCGCATCATGTTTTGCGGTGTCGTCGCTGCGGGCTTGAAGAAATGGTGCCCGGATATCCTTGGCAGCCCTGATTCGATGTATAACCAGGTCCACGAGATGGTCGCCATCGAAACGTTCCAAGTTGTTGCTGCTGCCTTCGGGTATGTGCACATGAATGTCGATCTCTCGAAGGTGCAGAACGATATGCTGCTCAAGGACCTATACCAGAGCTTCGTGTTTTCATATCTCAAAGGCTTGGTTCTGAAGGAGATGAAGAAGCCTGGAGCTGTTGCGCAAGGAATCACGGACTCCAACATTTATCGTCGCTGGCAGGCGGTATGTTCTGGCAATTATCTTTTGTTACATCCAATTAACAACACATATTTCTTAGATATCTAATCACCGTGTCAATTTCTTGGTCTCGGAGCGCTTTCCAGCGCGAGCTATCAATATTGCTACCAGCGTCGAATGCCACTCGGATGACGAGGGTCCCAATCCTAACCCAGCCAATGCCTGCCACGGCATTTTCTACATCAACGAGAAGGAGGCGTGGAACCCATACATCACGGACTTGTTCCGCGATGTCGACAACCGTCGCCTTGCTGCTGCCGTCGCGACTGGACGGGGGCATTAGTTTTGGGAGGAACGGATGCGCCAGTACGATCCTACTCACGCCAAAGTAAGCAACATCTCCCGCCGACTCCCTGCCGACAATGTCACCCTCGATTGGTTTAACCCGAATTACTTCAACGACCTCCCTCTGGGCTTGCGCGCGTGATACCGCAATGCGAAGATTGCACTCCCTCTCCCCACCCATTGGGATGAGGACTGGAGGTCGCTGAGTCAGACGGACTTTATGGAGAAATACGGGAACGAGGTTCGCGACTTGTATGATCTCCCCACAGACTCTGACATCGAGGGGGATGAGGAGGATGAGGTCGAGGAGATGATGGACGATGATTAGATTACTTCGACGTCGACTGATGGTTTTCACGGACTGATAAATGAGTTTTCATTTTTTCCCTTCTTACGATCCACTACAACAATTATGTACATTATGCTGTATGTCTTCTATGCCCTATGAAATATGCTCCATGTAATAATGCGTGTCATGTAAAGATGTCGCTCGGGTGCCGACCTTGCAGGCGGAGAGGTGATGACACTGGCACTCTGAGTCGGCGTGTTCTGCATTAAGCAGCGGCGGCAACCCGATGCGCCACTGGATGGGGTCTCGGAGGTGCTGTAGGTAGGTTAGTTTGAGTCTTTAGCCCAAAAACCCGAGGAGAAATTGACTCACCTTGTAGATGGTGCCATCACAGATATGTGATGACACCGACGCTCCGAGTCGGTGCGTGACGCATCGCACGGCGGCGGCGACCCGATCCCCTGCTGGAAGGGGTCTAGGAGTTGCTGTAGGTAGGTTAGTTCGAGTCCTTAGCCCAAAAGCTCGAGGAGAAAGTGACGCACCTTGTAGACGGTGCCATCACAGATATGTGATGACACCGACGCTCCGAGTCGGCGCGTCTTGCGTCGCACGGCGGCGGCGACCCGATCCCCTTCTGGGAGGGGTCTAGGAGTTGCTGTAGGTCGGTTAGTTCGAGTCCTTAGCCCAAAAACTCGAGGAGAAAGTGATGCACCTTGTACCTGGTGCCATCACAGATATGTGACGACACCGACGCTCTGAGTCGGCGCGTTCTGCATCAAGCAGCGGCGGCAACCCGATGCGCCACTGGATGGGGTCTCGGAGGTGCCGTAGGTAGGTTAGTTTGAGTCCTTAGCCCAAAAACTCGAGGAGAAAGTGACGCACCTTGTAGATGGTGCCATCACAGATATGTGACGACACCGACGCTCCGAGTCGGCGTGTCTTGCGTCGCACGGCGGCGGTGACCCGATCCCCTGCTGGGAGGGGTCTAGGAGGTGCTGTAGGTAGGTCGGTTTGAGTCCTTAGCGCAAAAATTCAAGGAGAAATTGATGCACCTTGCGGACGGTCCTAGCACAAGCAGTGTGCAATCCCAGCAACTTAGTTGAGAGGAGAGACACTCAGATGGATGGGAGCGGCTGCTAAAGCGGATGCGAAAGGTACCAGGGTCCCAAAATCTTCCGATATAGTCCAGATTTGCGGGATATATGAGAGTTTTTCCAGGGAGACATTGCCGGAGCCAAATAACTTTGAATGAGCCCCAGAGGAGTCAAAAGCACCTGGAAGGCAAGATAGGGTGTTAACACCATCTAGTAGAATAGCTCAGTTGGTCGGCAAGAATGCAGAAGGAGCCCCTTGGTGTTGCAAGATCGAGGAGCAGGTCCGGGGAATCTGTCAATACACAGCCACTATTGACATGACTAAGCAGACATTTGGCACGTGAGGTGCAACATCCTATACTTCGCGTTCACCAGGGAGTGTCAGTACCATGGCAAAAAAATATCAGGAGACTGTCAAAGTCTTCAGAGGCTTTAATTTGTTATTTGCAACCTCTTTCCCGCTCATCTGAGTCTTGTAGAAGCCTGACATTTAATTCAGTCACAAAACGAAGTTGTACACACCAAATTTGCGCTCTATAGACTCGACGACCCTAACGACTTGCCAGATAGACACTGTACTATCTGAAATTAGTACTAAAGAGATTAATGGTGGAAATGTGAAATCCCATTGACTGTAGGACAGTATTTTTCTCAGTGCAAAAGAATGGAATTAATAATTTAGAGAAGGTGAACCACAAAAGATCCTCTTCATAGAAGCCTTTGTGTATATTGAAGAAACATTATCAACCATGCCTTTTGGCCAAACTGAGCACAGACGAATATCTGTAAATCAACGGTGTTCACCTTTACCATCACTTTTTGATGGTAAAGGTGAACACCGTCGAATTAATCTCATGATCCAGTCGCCAGTTTCCCAGAAAAAATTAGGGCTACATTCCTAAGTTCATCTCAACTCCCTCTATGAAGAGAGAGTAGCCGATATGTTTTTTCACAGGCAAGAAAAGGCGGTACAGAATCAAAGGACTCACTGGTACAAGGGGAGTATAGTATTCAACCAAGGTAAATAGAAAGAAAAGATTGATTCAAGTGCGCCGTCCACGATTCAAAGACTGACATATCGCCACTACTTCGTGATCCTCGATCCCATATGTCCCTTTTGGCCGTCTGTAAGCAGTTAAATGCGTCAAGATATGCCTTGGTTCGATTATACAAATCCTTCCAGAGGGTTGGGCATCCACAAGCCAGGTATCCAACCGCGGCATGGACGGGAATGGTGTCCCAGAAATAATCTCTGCTGGAAGTTGCCTGTGGATTTCCACCGCAACAAAAGTACGCATATGGTCCTCCAGCGGGATCTGCCAGATGGCTTCGATAAATCCAGTAAGGACCACCAAGTCCGTCGGGCGGTTGAATTCAACACCACTATTCCCAAGATGAGATGATTGGCAGCTGTATTCCCTGCTATCGAGCGTGAATTCAAAGCGTTGAGCGGCACGAGGAGGCAAGATCAAGGATCCTGCAGGATGGGGTAGATCTTCGTAATCACGCCAGAGCTGTCCCGTCGATCTCAAGTACTGCAAGATGTGGTGGTAATATGCTGGCGACAGCTCTGTGCCTTTTGCGAGAATATTGGCAACTTCGGCGGAGCTCAATCTCTCCGGGGTTTTGGAAAAGAAGCCTGGGTGAGGGTCAAGGATTTGAGCTAAGCCTTGTGTGGGTCCCTCCGTAAACTGGTCTTCACTCAGGAATGCCTCTAAGCGTCCGCGGCGTGAGACTTTTGTGAGCATAGTGTTAGGAATGTCATCTGAATAAAAAAATCAGTCAAGGGTATGGGCGGATTCACAGCACTTACAAACACGGCGGTTATGTTTCTGTTTACCAAAGGTCCCGTTCATTCGCTCTCCTGGGAACTCACTGAGGGTGGCCAAGGGCCCCCAGAATTTGAGGAGGGCTCCGTTGTGCATCGCAAAGTGGTGATTCGGCATGGAATGAAAGCCAGGGAATAATTCTGGCAAATCTGTTCGATAGAGGCGATAGATGGTGGTATAGTTGTCGGCCTCCGCATTGGATGCGGAGAAGGAGGCAAGAATATTGGTGCAGGCAGCAAGATGGTAAAAATTCTGGAGTTGGGCTTTATCACTCTCGTCGCCTTGCCACCACAGCTCGGGTAGCACAAGCGGAAGAATGACAGTAAAAAGAACCAAGTACTCCTGAGCCTTGAGCTTGCCATGTATGGCTTCTCCGAGATTGTTTGGCGGCCGAACAACCCAAGTGGGCAAGTCAACATCCCGGATACAGGCTCTGATGGCCTTCAGACATGTGTCAGACAATTCGAATCTATCCAGAACAGTGTCTGGGATGAAGTCGGCATCATCGTCGTCATCGCCTTCGACATCCAGACCTAGAAAAGTACTAGGAGTTGGTGTCGTAGATGCTGCAGACTGTTCATCGTCGACCTCCATTTCGTCGTCATTCGAAGCCATTGGCACGTTCTGCTGAGTAGCACGCTGATGCTCCTCCTGCAGTTCGTCGAGATCACTGGCAGATTCCGATATGTCTGAGTCAGAGAATAGCTCGTCTTTATCCTTTGCTGCTTTTTTCCGCCCGATACCCCAAAGAACGCGACGGTGGTGCTTGAGCACACCCTCAAGCCAGTTGTGCATAAATCCCAGCATAACATTGTGAACCGCATCCCACCCGGGTGAGCCATGGATTGGTGTCCATCGGACCCCAGATTCTTTGCTGAGTCTGTTCTGCTCTGTAATAGTTGTTGCAGCCTTCCAGGCCCGGGCTTGAGCTGAGACTGTGGCACTATCACGGAGTGGCAAAGCATTGTAGTCAAGCTCTTCGATATCGCGATGGTGGAGTAGGCAGAAGGAGCAGAAGTAGTTTGCGTTATGGGCCATATAGCCCGCAATTTTTCGGATGGCTCCAATGTCGGCCAAGAGCGCAAGGATTCTCGATGAAACAAGAACACCCTGGGGGTTCCGATAAGTTGCAATCAGCTTGCCAGCTGCAAATGTAATGAAAGTCTGGATGACCGAATCCATAATGTGGGAAATCGTCCATGGATTGGGTTCATGTGGCGCTGGAATCATTCCAAGGATGAAAACATTTTTCAACAAGAACCGGACTTCAATCGGAAGATTGAGGCAATATAAAACAATGGCTCTGCATGATACAATTTTTCCTATCGAGGATTTCAGTAAGAGAGCGGAGAATTTATAGCAAGTCTGCATACCAGCAATTTTGTTGGTGTACGGATTGAACCAGTCAATATAGATTGCCCAGACCAGGTGATAGCGAGATAGCACAAAGTTTCCAAGGGTCCGCCACGCCGGGCTGTCCTGTACATCCCTGATTGGGCCATTATGCACTGTATTCTGTCTCTGTAAATCTTTCTGGAAGTCCTGCTCTAGATGTTCTTCAATCTCGGATCTGCCAAGGAAGAAGCCCAGCCAAGACTCGAAAGACTGCGAAGAGAAGCGACTCTGGGGAACCTGTTTTATGACACCTGTGCGAGTTCGCCGCTGTTTCCAAAGTTCCGCACCACAGGGTTTAGCATGTCGGGACCTCCGCCAAGTGCAGGTCAAGGGAAGATTAGCTAGTGAGTATGTCTTGAAGCATTTCGGACAGCAGGCAGTGCGTGTAATTTCTGGCTCCAGATCATGCTGATAAACAGTTCGGATATCTCGAGGAATCTGGACAACCGAAGATGCTAGAGGGAAACCAGCTGTTCGAAGAACACCGAAGATAAGACCTATGGTGGTAGACATGATAAATTGCAGAGCCTTTAAAAAAGTGCTTGAGTTCCTGCGGCTAATGCCAACATAGATATTACAGCTAGTTGCGGAACTTAGGGCGCGGATCAATTTTTTCTCAAAAATGTTGATTTTGGCATAACAGCTGTATAAGGCTCAAATTTTAAGCAATCTCTTAAGTGTTTCGAACCATTTCACTCTGCCATGCATTCCGCACCTGCATGCACCCAACGATCGGCGATAATTACATAATATAGACCATATGCGGGAGTTGGTCTGTTTTCGTGCATAACACTTCCTGTGTGAGCTAAAGTGGTGTCAATCTTCCAATATCCTAGCATATAACATTTGAGATGATTATACAGATGCAAGGATGCTTAGAACATCCAATCCGTGTCTGATTCTCTCTAATTCCTGCCATCAGATGTTGAGCAATTTCACCTGACCATGCCGCAAAGGTACTGGGCAGACTATCCAGAACCTGGGCTGCCATGCACCTGCAGAATACATGTCGGTTGGCCATGTCAAACTATTAGAACATTACGGGCCCTACCGGGAACATGGTAAGCAAAATGCGTGAAAACACCATATCTCAAACAGCGGACATGCCGGTACCGCAAATAGAAAATCTAAAGCACCTTGCATCTGTAGGATTTCAATGGGAAGAGGATGCGCCAAAAATATCTGTATTCCGCTGAGAATTGAGGGCACAGCGAGCAAAATGGTGAAAACGATCAAAAACGTCCCTTTTTGGAAAAAAACTGGCCGCGCCCTAAGTTCCGCAAATAGCTGTAAGCCATGCAGCAAGGATAATGCACAAATGAAAAACCGGAGCAAGGGCTGTATGCGACTCAATTGCTTTGCTCTTCATTCAAGGTTGATTTCACACCTTCTTGGAACATGGATGTAGTCAGTTTCGGCTCCGGGGGTTTCGGTTTTGTCTGCTGTGGCTGAGATGTGCTCGGGGCGCTTTGATCAGGTAGCCCCGCATCCCTAGCTGCTTGAGCCCTCCGATCTGCCACCTCGTGTGCGCTCCGCACACTCGCTGAAACTGGCTGTCCTGGCTGCGGATGGCCATTCACAATGTGGGTTTTCTTGAAGCACCGCGAGCAGGTACAGATGGGCATGGCGGCAAAAATCAGACTTTCACAGCAACTCACTGCATACTTAAGGGCATCTTCGAGGCTATGTGATGCGCGCGATCGAACCGTGATGAAAATGACAGATCTGTGTTCACAGATTGGCAGTTGCCGACAGTCAATTGACAGTGGGACAGTACATCCCCATCAGGCACGCATTGTGCGCTATACTGCCTCCACGGCATGTCAAATCCTACTGCGTGCTCTTTTGCCCCCTGTGGCAGCTCCAAGGGCGAGATCAACAATCTTCAATACGGTTGCCCTCCAGGGTCAAGGTCTGTTTTGCGTGATAACATCAATCTTTCGTGCCAATTAGTGTTGGGGTCCTCCTCGGCACTGTCTGCCGGTGTCACAGCGTTATCCTGACCTTGTTAGGTGAGGATATCATCACGTGACCGTCCAGCAACGTGTCGCGTCGCGCGTTTGCGTGTTCTCCAGACAACATAAGTGGTCCACACACACTGTGGAGAAGCAGCAATATAACAGGGCCATATATTGTCAGTATATACTCAGTATATTTGAAAAACACCTTGTATATACTTGCAATATACTGGGCTTGTATATACTCAGGATATTGGATACATCCTGTCTAAATACCCACAATATACAGGCCCAGTATATGCTCAGTATATTGCAGCAATATACTTGCAATATCCTGAGCCCATATATGGTAGCCATCACACCTCAGGATATTGACAGTATATTGTGTACAAACAATCCAAAAATAATACACAAACAACTTCTAACAATGGTAATAATGTCACAACTTCTATAAAAAGGGTAGGTAGCTTAGCTATGCATCATGATCTCTTTATTTAATTTAGAACCCAGATAAATGACCACAACATACCGCAAAGGAGGATAAGTCAAGCACCTCTCTCACAATCTTCTTTTGGCTTGGGGACTCTCTTACTGTCTATATACACATGTTATCCTGTTCATTTCATTCTACCAGCCATTATTTAGACGTGCTAGGGGTAACTTGGGGAGCATAACCTACTGTATAAAATTGAAAGGCTATTTGAAACTGAGACTGTTTTAGTCATATGATCATAGGACATGTTCTGTGATCATGTGACTTTATATTTGCCTTTCACTTCAAGACACTTGGCTGCATCATTATCTTCATCCACAGAAGGGCTGTATTGGCTTTCCTCGTCCTCAGCAATGCTACATATATAAAAGAAGGGGTGAATAGAAGAATAGTTCTAGGTTTACCCATCCTACTGGAGTCCAGGGGCTTGTTGCCTGGACCATACTGGACAAGAAACACTAAAGATAAATCACATTGGTGTCAAGAACACCATAGCATGATTGAGCTAGCAGGCAGCGAGTGCATGATACAATCTAGTACGACAAGGACAAGAAGGTAGACAACAAGATAAGACTATCTTAAGGTCAGTTTATCTTTGTTGTAGATCAAATAGAGAGATCAAGCTACCTACCCTTTCATAGAAGTTATGACACTATTACCATTGTCAGAAGTTGTTTGTGTATTATTTTTGGATTGTTTGTACACAATATACTGTCAATATCCTGAGGTGTGATGGCTACCATATATGGGCTCAGGATATTGCAAGTATATGGCTGCAATATACTGAGCATATACTGGGCCTGTATATTGTGGGTATTTAGACAGGATGTATCTAATATCCTGAGTATATACAAGCCCAGTACATTGCAAGTATATGCAAGGTGTTTTTCAAATATACTGAGTATATACTGACAATATATGACCCTGTTATATTGCTGCTTCTCCACAGTGACATTCATGGGGGGTTATTTGAATACTTTCCAGGCCAGCTTCACGTGTTGACTCCCTGTATTTCGACGGAAGCTTTAACGGAAGTGTTCGGTCTCGGATACACACCGGGGTTATTTGTGCATGGTGAGCGGTTTGAAAGCTGTCCCTTTTTCATCTGGGTCCGATGCTAAGGGTATCTGGAACACAAAATATTACTGGCATAGAATGCAAATGCAATGCAAAGCAATTGTCAAACAAGATCGAACTTGCAGGCATACGTACAGCATTGCCGTGTGTGGGGGAATCGATCTGTCTGCGGGATCTCGAAACGAGCCTCTCAGACATATACACAGGGTATCGGAATTCCTCAAGCATCTGAGCTCTGGGTGTGACACTTGAAAGTTGAATCCGAGCATCACAAAATCTGTTGTCCTTGAATTGCGTTGATGCGCAATCGGGCTGTTTTTAACAGCCACCCCAAACGTGTGTGCTTATTCTCAAGGACTGTGGTAGTCGCCGGTCGCATGACAGTTACTGTTAAAACCAGAGCGGGTAAGCCCTGGCTGGACTCTACCTGAATTCCCATTGATGTTCTTGTTCAAATGTAAAACTAGATGAACATATCGGATTCCTTGTACCTGAGGGTGTGCTGAATATATGAGTCAATAATCGTGTAGGTATCTGAAACTTGAGTGCAACTGGACACGCACACCCACGGTATTCCCGAGTTTGAGTCTTCCGGGAAGGAAAAATGCGGTAATAATTCATACCTCAACTAAGATTTTGAGGCTTAGCGGGGATTCTTGGAGTTGACGCGCGTAGATTGCAATGGCAGGTTCTGTCGAGCCTTCAGGATTGGACGAAATCAGGGTATCAGCTAATCGCACACGTTGAACACGCATCTGAAGGGACTGCCCGAGTGTATGGATACGTTCCAAACTCAGGGTCTCGGAGAGCTTAAAGGGGTGTACCAGTACCTCCAGAGATCTAGCAATTTTTGGTTGCTGTACGAGCTGATCAAGTTCCAGTTCGTGGCGTTCCACGTTTTGGCTGAATTCCATCTCCTGAACCAAACATTCGGAGAGGTGCAGCCAGCATACATCACTGTTGACAAGATATCATACTCGAATAACTCTCGGATTGCCACTGTTCCAAACCGCGAGTTTGTGTGCTTTACTTCATTCCGCTGCGATGCTCGTGGAAGAAGTCGGTTCAAAGCTGAGTCCCTTCGCCATCTCGGGACATTGGCAACAAGAAGAAAAGAAAATGCGAGTATAATCCCTTCCCGGGCTTGCATCCCCGCCATACATTTCGATGAAGACAGTAGGTTGATTTTCGACTGTTCATGCCTTGTCAAAATCATCGAATTGAGGATTGAAGCAATATTCGGAGTCGAGTGGGGGGAGGTATATTTATTATACTCGCATGGTCCAAATGACTGGGTCATGCACTCGCAGTTTCGAGCTTGTGCACCGATTTGAACATCGCAAGGCAATAAACTTCAACATCCAGTAAAAATGCAACTGTGAGGCTGACCGTCGAGCGAGCCTCTGATCGAGCTTGAGAACGTTCTGCGTTGAAAGCGGATCGATAATGACTCATGCAAGCTTGCAGCTTCTCGCTGAAAATGTATCCATGCTTCGACCTTGATCCATGACGCTCAAGCGGAATGTCTGGTACACATACAAGCCGTTGGAGAGACGTGCCATCGCAGGAGTCTCCATCGAACTCCGAGCCACTTACCGTGCACGAATTCAATGCAATCAGGGCCCGACATCGAGTTCAAAAATGAACCAAAGCCGTGAAGAACAAGTTCAAGGTACCACAGCTTTGAACGGAGTGCTTACGTTGAGCACTTGTCCAGCTTCGAGCAATTCTCAATTTCGGAGACTGGACCTCGCCGTCAAACTGAGTTTCGGCCATCTCGGGCTTGTTCAACTCGTCGAAACTTTGCTCTTTTGAATTTCCTTTTTTGGGGGTTGTCTGTAGGATTGTTATGAATGGAGAGGGCCACCTATCGGCTGTGTGCAAAGATACTCTTCGGGGGAGAAGTGAACATCACGGAGGTCGAACTAAGCGGAAACCGAAGGTGAAAAAGTTGCTTTCATTCAACAAAAAACCCGCCGGCACAGCGCCCGCTCCCAAAATTACGAGGGATGGCTCTGCACAATCCGAAAGAGGCATGTGCATCGCACGACTGCTGATTTTCCAGTAAGGACAAGTCTCGACTGCTCCCTTACCTGTCGCCGGAATTAGTTGCAGAGGGTTCTTGAGCTGCCTGTGGCACAGTGTTGGGCTTTCCCACAAGATACTGCCTGGGGACCGGGGACGCATATATATATCCCGAATTTTAACGGTGCGAGGGTGCAGCGAGATGCAAAGTGTACCGTACCTCAATGGGAAGTAGCATATTGCACAGCAAGGAAGTTGCAAGCCTCCGGCATGGAGCCTGGACAGTCTGGAGGTGTAAGTGTTCGTGCAAAATCGATACTGTGATTGATCGCTGGCTGTTACCCATGAATACAAATCAAACACTTTACCGAAGCTCACCCGAGCCACGTATAAACCTACTTAACCTGGAGGACAGACTGAGACGGTGAATACTTACATCGTGTCACGCAGTGCCAGGACCCCGGCACACCGCAGAGATGGCATCAGTTGGCATCACATAAATTGACACAATTGCCTAAAACAGACCTTGACCCTGGAGGGTAACCGTACTTCAATTTTGAAACCTTCACCGACCCGGCTAAATCGAACGTCAACAACTCTATTTTCGGCAAGCTGGGCCCTTCCCTTCTGCCAGTCGCGCCACAACCTCCTACATCCGTGTTCTCGGCCACGGCGACTTTAGCTCCAGCAGCGGTCGCTAGTAGCAGTGCATATGGCCCTCCATACGTGCCCCCACACGTCGCTCAGAGCAGCTCATCGCCATGGGGCAGCACGTTCAACGCCAATCCCGCGTTGGGGTCTGCGCAGACCTTCAGCGCAGGAACAGGCTTCCATCAGCAACCAGCGACGGGAGGATCTCCGTCGCAAGGAAGCGGAGGAGGAAGTAGCAGTGGGGGCAGCCATGGGCATAGTGGCGGCTCATCAGGCAGCGGCGGCGGCGGCTATCCCCAGGGAGGGGGAAATGGTGGCGGCGGTAGCCCTCCTAACCCACCGGGAGGTGGAGGAGGAGGAGGAGGCGGTCCTACCGGCCCTGCAGGTCCGCAAGGTCCCGCCGGCCCACGAGGGCCTCAAGGCCTTATGGGTCCCGCAGGATCTCCTGGTCAACCAGGAGGTGGTGGCGGAGGCGGACATGGCGGCGGTGGCGGCCCAGGCGGAGGTGGTGGTCCTGGCCAACCTCCCTTGCCGTATGGCACGATGGTTCCGACTATAAAAGCGGAATTGAAGCCTGAACAGCTCCCAGCTTGGGACGGCAACCCTAATACCGCAATTGATTACTTCTGGAAGGTGCAGCAGTTCGCAAGCATGGCCGGCTACATTCCGGAGGCCATGGGTTACTGGCTGTGGACGAGGCTCAAGGAAGATTCACCGGTCTATCGGTGGTTCACGACTCTAAGCTTCGCTGATCAGCAGACCATGCGTTCGCATTACATCATGTTCCTTCGCGGTATCAAGGAGGGGTATCTCGGCCGACTATGGCAGTTGAAGATGAACGTCCTGTTCGAGCGTCAGAGCTTTAGGCAAAGCGGACATTCGGACGAGACTCCAGCTGAATTCGTTCTGAGACGCTTGATGCCAGCTCGGATGCTCGCAAATTCCGACAACGGGGGACCAATCGAAGTACAGCTGATTATGCTGAAAGCTCCCATAGGATGGGGGCCAATCATTGTCCTGGAGAGCATCCAGAATACGGCTCACCTCTTCGCGAAAGTCACCGAACATGAACAGGCGTTAATTCACAGCGCTAGGTCTCATGCCTCTAACGCTGTCACGACTGACAATCTGAGTCGAGTCTTGAAGGATTTAGGTTTTGAAAAGAAATCACGAACCTTCGAGAAATGAGCCAACGTAGTTTCAAAGGACGAGGAGTCGAGCGGCAATGAGGCGGAAGGAGTTGGTGAGGACGAGGACATGGAAGCCTCGGGGCAATTTCCTGTAGATGATTCTGCGACAAAAGAAGAGGAAATTGTGATTAAAGAAGTGTTCCAAATCTTAAAAACTCGTCAGAGACCTCCACCCAAAGGTGGCTACCCCTTCTCTCGGAACGATCACGTCACGACCAAGATGGGCAAACTGCCGCCTTCACCATGCAAGGTGTGCGGCAGCAAAAACCACTGGGATCGTGAGTGCCCCGACTGGGCCGTATACGAGAAGGGGATCACGCGCGCTGTGAAGTCGACTGAGTCCAGCTCGTGGGCAAAAGAGTCGGACGCGATATACAAAGGCGCTTACCATATATTGATGAACCAAAGACTGGCTGATTCTAGAGTCCACTTTGGTAGATTCGATAAGTCGGATTTTGATGCGGCAGGATATTTGCTGAAAACTCCTTCAACGGAGGTGACAGCGAATGTTCATAAGTCCGGGGATAACCGCCCCCCCCTGCCTCGAGCTTCAGTTGAGGAAATCGAGGATGAGGAGGAGCTAGCGGCACGACTGAAGCCTAAGGCCGAGGCGCACCTACTGGAAAAGATTGAGGAGGACAACAGATTTTTCAAACAGGACAATAGCACGCGAGGCAACTCTACCTCGGAGAAAAAAGAGACACTTCGAACTGAAAATGAGAGGATGGATAGCGATGCACCGTCAAACGAGTCACTAGATTCACCTCCCCTTTCTGACATACCCCCTCCGACGCCTGACAATGCTCCGATTTGACTCCCTAGGAAACGGCGGCGGCCGGACGGACACTCCTCTATCGGTGTGTCCGTGCTGTCCGTCCTGGGTTGGGTACAGAGCATGAAGAATGGAACAGTGGACTTGCGGCTGGATTCGTGCGCTGATATTAGCCTGATTTCGAGGGATTACTACGAATCGCTGAAGGACAAACCAAAACTGCGGAAGGGCTTGAAAATAAACCTTAGCGAGCTGACGTCAAAGGACTCGCAGATACAAGGTTACGTGAAAGCCCCCATTCTCGTTCAGACAGAAGAGGGTGAAACCTTGGAGATGGAAGTCGAGGCCTATGTCGTAGACGGAATGACCGTTCCCATCTTATTGGGAGAGGACTTCCAACTGAGCTATGAGCTAATGGTAGCTCGTAACGTAGAACGAGGCACTCGAATCCACTTGCAGGGTGGCGCGTACACAGTCAAAGCAGTGGGAGTCGACCGCACACCCGATTGGAAGATGGGGCAGGCGGAATCCGCAGCAGTATCGAAGTTTGCAAGGCGAAAGCAACACCGGAGAGACAAGACGCGCCGCACACGTCAGAAGCGGAAGTGGGGCGAAGACGCAAAGATCGTGCGCCCTTCGCGCGATTACAAGATAGCCGTCGGGACGTGCAAGAGAGTGGAGATTGAAGGGAATCTAGGCAAAGGTCGAGAATGGGTCGTCGAGAAGAGCCTTCTCGCTGACGCCAACGACTCCTTCTTTGCCTCCCCAAACGTCATCATCTCCTCCGAGAATCCATTCATCCCGATCGCAAACCCTTCGACTCGACCACACTTCATCCGTAGGGGGGAAGCGATAGGATCAATCTCCGATCCACAAAGATTTTTCGACTCGCCCATGACCTACGAGGACTTAGACAGAATGGAAAAATCAGCCGCGGCAATGCGCAAGATCATCGATTCACGGATAAAGGCCGATGAGGAGGCGATAGGAGCTCAGACTCAGAACAGCGGTAACGTCGCAGAACGTGTGGATAGCGGTTCCGAGACGGCAGACGAGCACCCAGAACCAAAGTCGGAGCATCCAGATTCAGAGAATCACTCGGAAAGTCGGAAAGAGCGTCGAAGAACCTTCATTCGGACACAAGAGGGTTCTGGAGTGCCGCCCAAGACATCACGTCGGTCTTCAAGAGAGAGGAAGTCAGCGACGCATGTACGGACATTCGCAGGCTCTGGTGTTAACCGTCATCTTGACATCGGGCTACGCGTCAAGTCAACAGCGCGACCGCACGTGGTCGCGCCAAGATAATTTATTTTCCGCTGACAGATTTCCTCTCACTGGTTCCTACGACGAACGCAGTGAGAGGTATGTCTCCTACTTATTCTCCGTACCTTACAGTTACTCATTAACTATTTAGCTCTGTACTTACTCAGTTCGTACAGGTAATATAATTCATACTGGTTCCTACGACGAACGCAGTGAGAGCTCTGTACTTACTCAGTTCGTACAGGTCTCCCTGGTTCACAGGTTATAGGGCCCCGAGCAGCGCATATCCACGCGCAACCAGTCAACCAGCCCTCTGTGATGTCGGGCACCAAATTCGCGTCCTTCGACACACTCGTGTACGAGGAAAACGGAAAACCAGACAATTGGCCGACGTGGGAGTCCCAAGCCCAGTCTGCACATGTCCTCAACAACACCTGGGGATATATCCATGGCCGTGGCATAGTTATTCCACCCAAGACGATCCCGGACAGTGCATCGCCCCCGGGTCAAATCGATAACCCGAAGTACGATGACTGGCTTGACGAGAATCTCATCGTCCTGTCATGTATCCGTCTTCGCATTGGGACGAAGGACCTGCGTCTTATCAAGGACGAGGTTATTGCGAAGAAAGCTTGGGAGACACTCAAAACCGCACACCAGCCCACGGGAGCATTGTCACAGCTTACTGTCCTTCAGCAAGCCCTTGCCATCCGCTACTCCCGCGACACTCCCCTTGTTAAGACCACGGAGAAACTCGATGTTCTCGTCGACTCATTCTTTGCGGTCAAACCCCCCACGGAGGATGAATGGTGTTGCATCATGTACCTTAACGCCATGGCAAGCGCCGAATTCAAGGACGCTCGTTCATCTCTCGATACTCTGCTTAGTGCGGGGAAGCTGTCATCTGCTGCTGTCGCCACCAGAATCAATCATGAACAACTGCGCATCGACGGTGAAAACACAGAAGCGGCTGCCAACGAAGCCTCTTTCGCAGCATTTACGAAACGCGCCGCATCTGAAGTGTCATCCCAGCCGAGGTCTTTCACAAACGGGCAGGGTCCCTGCGCAAACCCGCAGTGCAAGGGACGTGCGAAGCAATTCCATGACTGGGATCACTGCTACGGCCCCGGAGGACGCATCAAGCTGCCCAAGAGCAAGGGAAGGTGAGGAGGAGCATCCTCACGGAAAGATAAAGAGGCAGCCAGACTTGCGGCGGCAGACAGTTCTGACGAATCAGATGATCAAGCTGCTTTCGCGAGCGACAGATCCTTCTTCGCTGATGCAAACACGCCTCGCGGAGACACGACCTCTTTTGATTGGTCCACTCTATCACCCGATGTTGCTTACCTGGCACGCAATAGCCCAGCTGTCCTCGCAGCCATCATCCTCTACCTCGATACCGGCGCTACCAGCTCCATCTGCCCCATCCTCAAATACTTCACCAAGATCACACCGTGCATGCGCATTGTGTCCGGGGTTGGGGGATCCTCGATTAAAGCCATCGGCATTGGCGAGGTCAGGATTCGTGTGGGCAAAGGACGGCACTTCATCCTCAAGGATGTCCTTTATTGCCCTGCCGCTACCGTCAGTCTGATATCCGTCGGGAAGCTCTGTGACGACAGACACGAAGCATCATTCCTTAGCCGTTCCTGTGCTATAAAGCGCTTGTCCGGCAAGGTAGTGGTGACCGGCAGTCGCATCGGGACCGGGCTCTACACCCTCAATGCGGACAAGGTCCTCTTCACATCCATCTCCGACCCCGCCATCATGGCATCTCACGTCGCTATCTATCACTCGGCCAATGCACACGCGAACGTGGCAATCAAGGCCCGTCCAACTCTCAAAACCTGGCATCATCGCCTTGGTCACGTCAACGTCGAGACGGTCCTCGATATGGCCCGCGGGAACGCCGTCACCGGTATGGACACCGACTTGTCGCACCTGCCACCTAAATGTGCTGACTGCGTCCTCGGGAAACAGAAAAAGAAACGCATACGCAAACAGCGTAAAGGCCCGCGCTCGACTAGGAAGCTGCAGAAGGTGTTCGCAGACCTCTCGGGGCCACAGGCAGTAGCAGCGAGAGGAGGTTACCTATACACACTCCAGTTAATCGATGATCACTCTCATGAGCAATGGACTATTCTCTTGAAACGAAAATCCGACGCTGAGCAGCAAATCAAAGAGTGGATTGCAATTGTCGAAGCCGAGTCTGGGGAGAAAGTCGGTATCTTTCGAGTCGATGTTGGAGGGGAATTCGATTCGGCAGGGTTTATTCGCTACCTACGCGAACACGGAACTAGAAAGCAGACATCTGCCCCGTACTCATCCGGGCAGATGGGACTCATCGAGCGCACGCACCATACGCTCATGAGCCGTGCTCTAGCATCCTTGTCATCAGCAAAACTCCCTCGCAATATGTGGGGCGAGATGATGCTTACCGAGACGCTCATTAAGAACCGCACGCTGACAAGTGCCTTTCGAGATCCTGAACAGACTCCGCACGAGCGATGGACCAACAAGAAGCCGGATCTCTCGCACATGCGGGAGATCGGATGCCGCGCCTTCGTGCTCAAGCTCCCCAAGTCGAAAAACCCGAAGGTCTTTAATCGTTCTATAGAGTGTGTCATGGTGGGCTACCACCCGACATTGACGGACACGTACCGCTGCTATGAGCGCAAGACGGGACGTATACATGTCACGCGCAACGTTGAATTCATCGAGTCGCACGATGAGGTCTCGCGAACGCTGAAACCCACGAAATCAGCGACAACAGCATCCGGAGCCGTCGACAAAGCGGTCAACGATTCGAGCTTACCAGGCCCTCGAGCACCAGCAGCCCTTCCTCCGGATCCATACGAACCGGCGTCCGAAGTTGAGGAGGAGAATGCTGATTCGGTGTCAGAGATTGAAGAGGAGGCAGAACTCGAGCACGCACCGGAGCCCACTCAGAGCACCGGGCGACCAGCGCGTACACGGAAGACGCGTGGTGATGACGGCGCATTCCCGGATACGCGTAAGGACACAGCCGTCGCCGAAGCTCGCGCCGCCGAGGCGCGTGCGAAAGAGCGCCGCGCAGAGACAAAGTCACAGAGAGCGACAGTGGAAGCCATCGATGACGATGAAGCTCCCGCAGCTGCAACTGAGGAGGAGCCTGCACTAGGTGTAGAGGCAGAGGCAGTGCAGTACGAGTACTGGGCCTTCAGCGCGACAACCTCAGATGACGAGCCGAAGACTTGGAAGCAGGCGCAGAACTCACCTTTTGCGGAAGAATGGTGCGAAGCCTACCAAGCAGAACTCGACTCAATCAAGCTCCACGGCGTGTACGAGCTTGTACCCCCCGAATCCGTGCCGGCTGGTCGCAGGATCATTCGTTCTCGACCTATCTTCAAAATCAAGCGCGGAAGTGACGGAGAGATACTCAAGTTCAAGGCTCATCTCGTCTCCATGGGCTACGCCCAAATCCACGGGCTAGATTATCGAGAGACGTATGCACCGACGTCACGTTTCGAATCTTTCCGAATGGTGCTCCACGCTGGGGCAACGCTGGACTATGAGATTGACCACGTTGATGTGAAGACGGCCTTCCACAATGGTTTGTTGGAGGAGGAGATTTGGCAAGCCCAACCGAAGGGGTTCGAGGTACCGGGGAAAGAGCGTTGGGTGTGGAAGCTGAAGCGAGGAATGTACGGCTTGAAGCAAGGGAGCTGATCGTGGAACCGCCGCCTTAACGGCGCGATGATCAGCCTCGGTTTTCAGCGAATTTCCGTGGAACACAGCATCTACTCTCGGAGACGACACGGCAATACCTCCCTCGTCGCTGTGCATGTCGATGATCTATGCATTGCAGCAAGCTCTAAATCAGAGATGGCGAAGTTCAAACAACAGCTGGCTGCAAAATTCGAGATTACTGACCTGGGTCCCATTAAATGGATCCTGGGAATCCGAGTGACACGGAATCGGGAAGCCCGCACAATTTCTCTCGACCAACAAACGTACATCGAGAAGATGGCGACGCGTTTTGGCCTCCAGAAAGCCCATCCCGTCCGGACACCAATGGTCCATGGCGCACTCCTCGAACACACCATGTCGCCGTCCACTCCAGCAGCGAAAGAACGTATGGCCAGCGTACCGTATCGGGAGATTGTCGGATCTCTCATGTACGCCACTGTCGCGACTCGTGCGGATATCGCACTCGCAGTCGGCATTGTGAGCCAATTCTGTCAAAACCCGGGTGAATTACACTGGCAGGCAGCGAAGAGAATTCTACGTTACCTTATTGGCACGAAAAACCACGCCCTAGTACTTGGCGGACGTGCTCCACTCCATCTCGCAGGATTCACAGACTCAAACTACGCGCCGCCTGGAGATCTTGACAAACGCAAATCGACATCCGGTTACTGCATGTCCCTCGGAGGTGGTGTTATTTCTTGGAGCGCTAAGCGACAATCCACTGTGGCGACATCCAGTACTGAGGCGGAATATATGGCTTGCTGCCACGCCGCCAAAGAAGCCGTGTGGCTTCGCATGCTTTTGCGCGCCATTGGTCATACCCAGCGAAAGGCTACAGATATTCGGTGCGACAACCAAGGAGCACTCATACTCACTGCCGACCCATCCTTCCATTCCCGCGCGAAGCACATTGATGTGCAATACCATTTCTCCCGCGACCGCGTCGAGCGCGGTGAACTCACATTCACATATGTTCACACTTCAGAAAACATGGCGGACATATTCACAAAGCCTCTACCAGAACCTCTGTTCACAAAATTCAGAACGATGCTGGGCATCGTAGGTTGACTGGGACGCGTTTAGCACGCTGAGGAGGAGTGTTAACCGTCATCTTGACATCGGGCTACGCGTCAAGTCAACAGCGCGACCGCACGTGGTCGCGCCAAGATAATTTATTTTCCGCTGACAGATTTCCTCTCACTGGTTCCTACGACGAACGCAGTGAGAGGTATGTCTCCTACTTATTCTCCGTACCTTACAGTTACTCATTAACTATTTAGCTCTGTACTTACTCAGTTCGTACAGGTCTCCCTGGTTCACATCTGGCATGCCCGATCAAGAAGACAAGACGGATCATGACCCTTCTTCTCACGCGCTGGAGGACGAATGTCCTTATTGTAATCCTCTTCGAGCGAAAACAACTACCCCTGATCGCGGCAAACCGTTAACCCAGAGCTCAGTCAGCAAAGAAGATGACGCGGAGGCTATCGAATCCGAGCAGTATGGCCCCAAAACGGCGGCCATGCCCGATCCTATTGATTACGATTCTGCGAAGCTCGAAGACCTCATAGACGTGGGGTCCCTGCCTGAAAACCTGAAGGAGCGGGCCTGGGCGATGCTGAGGAAGCACGTCAAAGCCTTTGGGTTCGACGGACGACTTGGGCATCACCCAGCGAAAGCTTTCATCTGCACCAAAGAAGACCAGTCCCCTATTGCCGTTCCGATGTACGGAAGTTCTCCGGCCAAAAGAGCGGTGATGGACGAGCAAATGGACAAATGGTATTCTCAAGGAGTCATAGAGCCCTCGAAGAGTCCATGGAGTGCCCCGGTCGTCATCGCATACCAGAACGGTAAACCTAGATTCTGTGTGGACTACAGGAAGCTTAACGCCGTGACTGTGGGCGACGAATTCCCCATACCCAGACAAGCCGAAATTTTGCAAGCCCTTTCTGGTTCTCAAGTGATGTCTTCGCTCGATGCCTTGTCTGGATTCACTCAGATGGAGATTAATCCGGATGATGTGGAAAAGACAGTGTTCAGGACTCATCGCGGCCTATGGCAATTCCTCAGGATGCCTTTCGGTCTGAAAAACGGCCCAGCGATATTTCAGAGGGTTATGCAGGGGATTCTGTCCCCTTACCTCTGGTTATTCTGTCTCGTTTACATTGATGACATTGTGGTCTACTCGAAATCGTATGAGGAGCATCTAGTACATCTGGACACCGTCCTGGGAGCTATCGAGGAGGCCGGCATCACCCTTTCTCCGACCAAATGCCACCTGTTTTATTCATCTATTCTTTTACTGGGGCATAAAGTTTCTAGGCTAGGACTGTCTACCCATCTGGAAAAGGTTCGCGCCATCATGGAGCTAGCTCGCCCCACCAAAGTCTCTGAACTTCAGACTTACCTCGGCATGGTTGTGTATTTCTCCTTATTCATTCCTTATTACGCGGATATCAGCGCTCCCCTCTTCGACCTTTTGAGAAAGGACCGAGCTTGGGATTGGGGAATAGAGCAGGAACACGCGTTCCAAGCAACAAAAGATGCTCTTCGGCAGGCTCCTCTCCTAGGACACGCTATAGAGGGGCTCCCTTATCGTCTGTACACGGATGCTTCGAACACCGCCGCCGGATGTGCTTTGCAGCAGATCCAACCGATTAAGGTTAAAGATCTCGTGGGCACTAGAGCGTACAACCGACTAAAGAAGGTGTTCGACTCTGGATTGCCTCCGCCGAAACTCACCGTAAAGCTTAGCGCTAAGACCGACGACAGCCCGAGCGACGACGTGTGGGGCGAAAGCTTCGACGAGTCCGTTGTGCACGTGGAACGGGTTATCAGGTACTACTCGAGGACCTTCAAAGGAGCGGAGCAACGTTACTCGACCACCGAGCGTGAAGCTCTAGCCGCTAAGGATGGTTTGGTCAAGTTCCAACCGTTCATTGAGGGGGAGAAAATCTTGCTAGTGACGGATCACTCGGCCCTTCAATGGGCTCGGACATACGAAAACTCGAATTGTCGCTTGGCAGCTTGGGGAAGCGTCTTCTCCGCCTACGCTCCGGGTCTGGAAATTATTCATCGTGCAGGGAGAGTTCATTCGAACGTCGATCCCTTGTCCAGAATCCCGCGAGCCCCTCCCGAACACTCCTCCCCGTCACGGTCAGCAGAAACTGAGGGCAGTATATTTACCGATTCGGCCTTAGCAGAGGCGCAAGAAGCTGCGCTGAGGTTTGCGCTTGCCAAGAAAGCGGCAAACGTGGCCTGGAATCTGAAGGAGGCGATGTCGCTGAAGAAGGACGTGCACGTCACGACAAGGAGCCAAGCGAAGCAGCTTTCGGTCCCCCCGGAGGTGGAAGAGGATGGGACCGTGATCAACAAGGACGACGACGTGCCCGAGGCCCGAATCCCCCTTCCAGAACCGACAGTGAAGGAAGTAGTGGAGGAAGAGCTCGTATGGGACGATGGTGTGGATGAATCTGACTTCGAGTACGACCCGACCGACGCCTATTGGGGCGCGGTGAACCCTCCCCCGAACATGCATGTATCCATGTCAGACGAATATCGCAAGCGCTTCGTGGACGGGTACTTGGATGACGCGCACTTCAAATCAAAATGGACGGACCCGAATCACGACCTCAACGCCTGGGCTCCAGGACGCCGATTCTTCAAAGATCTAGACGGATTGTTATACTTTCGGGATGAGGACTATCAGCCGCGGCTGTGTGACCCGGAGTCGCTGCGAAACGAGATTCTTACTGAGGCTCACAAGGGGGTGATGGAATCTGCTCACGCCGGGCCGGAGAGACTTTGGGCAAAATTGAGTCAAAAATATTATTGGAAGAGGATGAAGGCAGATATATTACGCTTCTCCTACTCCTGCGATATTTGCCAGAAGACCAAATTCCGCAATTTCAACAGATACGGGTTCCTCATTCCAAACCCGATTCCTTCTAGCCCCTTTGAATCAGTCTCGATGGATTTCGTAGTTAATCTGCCTTGGTCCGGGGAGTTCAACGCCATTTACGTGGTGGTCTGTCGACTCACCAAGTATGCGATTTTCGTGCCGTGTACCACGGGCTTGGACTCAGAAGGCTTCGCGGACCTCTTCGTGCGTAACGTCATTTGCAGGTTTGGCCTTCCAGATAGTATCATCACGGACCGCGATCCGCGGTGGACCTCCGATTTTTGGAAAGCCGTAGCAAAGTTTCTAAAGACGAAGATGTCCCTGTCATCCGCGCATCATCCTCAGCATGATGGTCAAACAGAGATTGTGAATAAACTGATAGCTACCATGTTGCGGGCTTACGTCCAAGACGACAAGAGCACTTGGGCTAGCTGGCTGCACTTGCTTGAGTTCGCCTACAACTCGAGTATTCACTCTTCGACGGGGGCAGCGCCAAATTTCCTTCTGTACGGCTTCGAACCTAGGTCACCGTTGGATCTGCTCGTGAGGAAGAAAATCCACGAAGCGAACAGCTACTCCTTGCATCCAGAGGCCGACTCATTTCTACAGCGACTGGCCATGCATCGGGAAAGCGCTAGACGGTCAATCGCTGCAGCCCAGGATCAACAAGCCAAGTATTATAACAAGGGCAGACGAGACGTACCGTTCAAAGAAGGGGACCGAGTCCTAGTGAATCCGCATACGCTTGAGTGGTCGGAGGCGTCCCCAGAAGGGGGAGGGCAGAAATTTGTCCAGCAATGGATCGGTCCGTTCGAGGTGATGCAAAAAGTGAACCCGAAGGTTTACCATTTGCGGATGAGCAACAAATATCCGGGCCACCCCGTCTTCAATTATGAGCATCTGAAGAAATATGTCGAGTCGCCGTCGGACCTGGGGAAGTGCACCATATTACCCGAGACCCGGTCAAAAGTTCCCGAAATTCCTGAGTACGAGGTGGAGCAAATAGTGGGGCACAAAAGGTACCGCAAGGGCCGTGTTCAGCAGTATCTTGTCCGTTGGAAAGGATACGGACCGCAATTCGACGAGTGGAAGTCCGAGAGGGAGCTTCGGAACTCGCCGAGGTTGCTAGCTGAATACAAGAAAAAACACAACCTCTGAAACAGGGGGAGCGTGTAAGTATACCCGAGGCGAAAGCCTCACAGACTTTCAGATTTTTTGCTTTCCGTTGTAGTATAGTTTCTGGTGTTATTCGAGGGCTCAGGACATAAGTTGCCGGGTGACAGGTGCCACATCAGGCATCCGGCGATCCTGTCTTATCGAGCCATCTCTTTGTCCTTTGTCTCTCTCCCCCATCTTCTCACTCTACTCTCTCACTTTACTCTCTCATCCTTCGGTCCCTTGTACTCGTACCTCCCTTCAATCGTCCTCGTATATACCCTCTCTTCGATCTCTCAGGAGATCTCACTAACCGATCTCCCAATCTTATAGACTCCGGACATCTCGCGACCTTTGGGCGTTCAAGGGGCTGCCGTGTCTTCCTGGCAGACTCTTGCGCTGCAGTCTTTCCCCTCTACGTGGCTTCCTGTAGAGGAGAAATGAGATTCTTCTTCCGAAGTACGGGTCTTTCTCTCCCACGCGTCGAGATGTCGACCTTATCGAGCGTCATCTAGGTGTCCCTAAACTCCGATCACTCCATCCTCCCTCCGAACGCCTTTAATCTCATCGATTCGACAAACTACCACGGTCCCCGAGCAAAGACAAATTCGCTGGGGTATTACTCGTCGATCGAATGGTCAAACCAGCCGGATTGGTTCCGGATAGAGGAATGGTGGCGGCCCTGGATTCCGGTCCCCAAGGCTGGTCATCACCCGGCGGAACTATGGGCTTTGAGGGACGATGCTGAATCACACCTGTTATTTCATTCAGAGTTCCGAAACTACGTGATTCCAGGCGACAAAAGAGAATTATGCGCCCAGTCAGTGGATAGGGTGTTTGAGTGTGTCGCCGCCATCGTCGGCCATCCGAAGTTTCCCCAGGGAACTCCCTTCCCTACTGCTTGCGACCTAGGCCTATTGAATCGGGCGTACGACACCCTGCCTGAGGGTGTGGGAGCCGTGGTCAGGATCAAGCGAGTGATCAGAGACGCTTTGGGCTTCATGAACTGGTGGACTGAGACTACGGTTAACTGGGATTCACACTTGCCACAGTCAATTGCATCCCGCATCGCCGCATACGGGCTTAGTAATTACCGCAAGCGCGGGGTCCTCATCAACGTAGCTCGGGATTACCGCGCCATTAACCCGGGCACGTGGTTGTCTCAAGAGATTCCTATGTTTTACCCTTGGACGGAGCGAGAAGAGACGAATATAAGGTTCAGCTGCCTGAACCCGAAACTCCTGAAGGTCTATCAGGACATTCGTCGATCCAGCGGAGGGAACAATCTGCAGGAGCAGGACCTCGGGCTTCCCTCCAACGAAAGTTTTAACATCATGGAAGACTACAACGAGTTCTTCGAGTTCATCGAAGACGGTTACGAGGATCCTGCCAGCCTCCCTTTGGAGATTCACATCGACGCGCAGACTTCCATCATCGACTTCCGAGGGTGGAAAGCTCGCGTCGTGGAAGACACGATGTGGAAGGAGTACTACCTGAAGCATTTTCACTACCGAGTCTCCGGCGACGCGCGCACCACCAATTGCTTCCTCATCTTCTACTGCTATCTTCCCAAATCGGCTGAGTCGAACGTCGCCGTCTTCATAAATCAGGAAGAGCCTCCCTTTCTGGCGCACCGCAGCAGCGAGGACGGCGAGGATTCAGTCAGCCTCGGCAGCAACGAAGGCTTGGATTTGCTCGACCTACCAGAAGACGTGAGAGAGCTATACGGTCCCACTTGTGCCCCTAAGCCGGGGCAAGTCTACGACAATTGGTCGGGGATCGAAACCGTCCCTGCATTCTCTGGAGGTGATCGATTGAGGAAATACACAGTCGTGCTGAGTAGCGCCATCCCAGTTGGATCCTCTTCTCCCGAGTACGCTCAAGCCACCGCTCACGTCGACAACATGATCCGTTGCATGACTCAGAGCCAAGGGTATCTCAACGCTGGAAGGCTTGTAGCGTCCGGCTCTCATTCGCTCCCGGACGCACCGCGAGCTGATCGGGCTCGTGTACCGTCCTTGATGGCACGGATGTCCGGACTCCCAGCGTCTTCCTCAGCATCGGTGGCTCCATCGCTTCTAGCTAGGATGACGGATCAACCTTCTCCGCCTCTACGAATCAGAGGGTCGGCGGAAAAACTCTTGCAAGGAGTGGCTCCAAGTCGCCAGAGGGGCCGTTCTCCGACGCACTCGCGCAGTCAAAGCGCGATCGCCCGTACGCCTTATCCTCTGAGGCGCTCAGCATCTCCCCCTCGTCGCGGACGATCTTCTGCGACACCTGCTTCCAGTCGCAGGGAATCGCGAGAATCATTGTTCACCGCGTACCTTCCCAAGGGAGCGCTGCAGCGGCGCGAATCGCCCGTAGGTCTTCCCCGTCTCCTGGACCCCACGTCCGCTCAGAAGGAAATCCTGAATACGTGGTGGGAGTCGGCGTTACCCAGATCTGCGCTACGAGTCGTCCAAATTCATCCTACCCGATTTTTGCCAATGGAACCCTCGTTTCGTGAGCCGGGCTGTCTTGGTATTGAAGGACGTTGACGCTCGCATACGCCTGCGCGTCTGGGCCGCGTCGGATTCTGTCACCGAAATCACTCATCTCCTCAATCGGGCTATTATCAAGGGTGTCCCTTTCCGACTCGCTTTCTTTGCATCAGAGCAAAGAGACTTTCGCAAGAGGCGCGAAGATCAGGGGGCCCGGCTGATGGGAGGAAGCATGTACACCACTGGGCATGTTGAAGCTCCCTTGAATTACGGCTCTGGAGGCGCCTCTATCTCAATGGAATGGCAGACCCGCGCCCTTGCGATCCTCACGCGACCCCACGCTCGAGCTTTGGTTCCCTTAGGAGGAGTCCCCTCCTGGTTAGCGCGCACCATACGTCCGGAATTGATCGCCGACTTCATGGACGGACCCTCCATCCAATCAACGACCTTGCAGCGAGGATGGACGGACACTTCAGACCAGGAATCCTGGGACATACTAGCGGATCTAGTTTCGAATGGCGAGCTAGACATCCTGCTGGGCTATACGAAGGACGAGCACGGCGTCGACCGCTGGCTCTTTCCCAGGACGGAATGGTTTTGGGAGTATTCTGAGCATTTCTCTGGAGAGATTTCAGAAGGCGTCGACCGGATGCTGTCGCTTTTTTACGAGTCGGTGATGAACGAAAATCCAAAGCCCCGTACTCGAGGGCAGTGGAAGGACTACCTTCGTCACAACAACCATCAAGATCTTGCCCCCTCACGTCCGAAGATTTCGTGCGAAGAATTCCGCAAAGAGGAGGAGGGAGGCTTGGCGCGCGTGTTTTCGGACAGCTGGAAGAAGATTGAAGTTCAGAATATGATTTTGCCTGGTGAGATTCGCTGAGCTCCTCAAGGATAGGGGGGCTCTGTAACATATATACATACACGCAGATACGTATATCTCTTTCTACTTACGATCCTTGAGGACTCGCGCCTCTTTGTACTTATTTACACCGGAGGTCTCAGATTCGTCAGAACTGTACTAGTCGTGACCTTCGTGACGATCAATCTATCTTTTTTACCATCCTAAACTCCTCAACCTAAGGGCTCGTCGAACGCGTCTGTGGGTATTGGGGTACAGGAAGGTAAGTAAGTAAACCTCTTCAGTTACTGACACACCTTTGCTCCCATAGAGTCTCTCTTTCCTCGTGGTATCCAGAGGAAGGAAGAACTACGCGTCTGCGTGGCTTCCTGCAGATACGCGTGGTTCGCAAGACTCTCACAGACTTCATTCGTAGTCATCCGGTGGATCCCTACGAAATCCTACGTGAATATAGCGTAGATATTACACATACGGCCAGCAGAATTAGGTTGCGTCATCGCTTTGGATCAGCCGTATCCGAATTTCGGTCGGTATTCGGTCACTAGTTCCCTGCTGTTTCGCTTCGGAGTCCTGTCCAACTTCCCGGTCCATTCCTCCGAGCAGTTTCCGCTCTCCGACATCCATTCCCCTCTGGCACTCATTCATCTTCGCGTTCCGCTCCGGAACTCTCTCTCTCCCGACATATTTCATCTCGGCATTTCGGGTAGCCTCGGCTCCAGCCCTCGGCATCTCGGAATTGTCTTTTCGGCATCTTCGTCTGAGGCTCATCGCCTCCTCCTTTCCACTTTGGTTCCTCGGACTTCGGTCCACCGTTCATCGCCCTCTCTCGGTTCACTCTCAAGTCTCCCGTTGGTCACCTCCGATCTTCCGATGCTGGCTTCGGCCGATGCATCCGGAATTGTCCTTGGCTGTTCACCACCGTTGGCAGTCTCCTTTCCATTCGCGCGCTCGGAGCTCAGGTCCGGACGTCTCCCGAACACTGTTGCAGTTTTTAGGTTGCACATCGCTTTGGGCCAGCCGCATCCGATATTCTCGGTCGGTATTTGGTCACTAAACTTCTGCCACCTTGTTCCAGGATCCTGTCCGGCCATCCCGCCCCTCGGCCGAGCCTCGGAAAGGCTCATTCGACTCTTCGGTTTTCTGTTTCGTGACCTTCGGCCTTCTCGGACGAACCTCTGGTTCAGTGCATTTCGGCTCCGGGCTGCGGCCCTTAGCTGGAATTTGCTCTGCTCCTTCCGGTTCACCTTTTCCTTTCCGAGATCTTCCATCGACTTCTTGTTCTGTTGGGCACTCCTTGGAGTTTTGGCTTCATTGCCTTTTCCGCCTCTTCCATCTCGGCGGCACTCTCCATCATCCATCTTCGCCTCCCGGACTCTCTCCGGTTGGCGATTCCTTCCGGTCATGTTCCGCTTCGGCCGCTCGGGCCATCGGAACCCTTCCGAACATTCCCCCATTCGCTTCGGTCCTTGCAGTTGCCTCCCGGCTTTGGTTCGTGAGATGTTCTCGGCTCTTCCGGAACCTCGTCGGAAGCCTCGGCCCCTTTGGATCCTCGCATGCTTGAATTGACCACCAGTCCCATTGCACTCCGGCAGCCGCTTCTCTCCTGCTGTCGAGTCTCAGGCTCTCCGAGCTTCCCTCCTTTCACCTGTCGGTCCCTTTGGCTCCATCCGAGCCAAAAGGCCACTCTACTCCGATTGTCCCTTCATTCGGAACCTTCGGGTGAAAGCTCCGGGTCAATCCCCGGTGTCCTCGGAGGAGTTGGAATCTTGCGCTAGACGATGGGACGTCTACCCTTAAAGGGGGGATAGGCATCTCAAATTTCCGTGCTTTTCCGATGATTTCCAACTTTTCTTCGCTGGAATTCTACGCTGATTCGCTCTGAACTAGCATTTCCTGCGCAGTCATCCTCCGGTCCTCTCCATTGTCGTTTCGGATCCGACCTCTCATCTCCGGATTCTGTATTCCGACGACACTCTCCGCATTGGATTTCCGATTCCGGACGCATCTCCCGACTTCCGACTCTTCGGACCCGAACCTTCGGCTTGCCAATTCACTGTTTGTGGTCTCCGAACACGTCGAACTCTTCCTCCGAGTCGTCCGGCCCATCGGGTCCTCTCCATGCACCTCTTGGAGGTTTCGGCCCTTCTCATTGTTCCTATTCTCCATTCCCTCGGCCGCTTCCTCCATCTGTCCACTCTCGCCCACTTCCTGCTTTATTCCAGGCATCCCGAGCAGTCTCCGGACCCAGTCAACCTCCGCTGACTCGCTCATCCCTTATCCTTCCGTTTCACTATCCGACACCATCTCGGATCTCGCGCGCGAGCCGACTTCCGAGCCGACTTTGGACAACTTTGCATTCACGTTCCCTTCCACCAGTCTCCGAGTTTCGAGTCCATTGCTCTTGGCCAAGATCTTTCGGCCGAGCTGCACCTTGTTCGCACTTCATCCAGTGTGTCTGTGGTGTCCGCGGACGTCTAGACCACGCTCCGAAGTTGCAACAACTCCGACTCCGAATCTCCGAGCCTCCGAGATTGAGCATTGATCCATCAATGATCTGCTCTTCTCATTCCATTCCCCGATCCGAGTTCTCCACCTCCGATCCTATCCATCGGCCGAGTTATCTTCGGCCTCGATCGAATCTCTATCGGTGATGCACCATAGAGTTTTTGGGATTTCACTAGGATCTACCAGCACTATCGGGTTTTGCTCGGTTCTCGCTCGGAAAACTCGGCTCCGAAGCCTTCGTCGAAGATTGACTCACATCCTTGGTCTCCTTCCACATTCTTTCCTTCTGTCCAGTTCCGGCTTGCGCGGTCTCGGACCCGAGTCTGAACTCGACAATGTGGCAGTTTTCCAACTCCCTTTCCGGTTTCGGCTTGCGCGGTCTCGGACCCGAGTCCGAACCCGACGATGTGGGAGGCTTCCCATCTTCACCTCTTTCCCTTCACCCATCCTCGGCTTCCTTCGGATGGTTGGATTATGTAATGCTTGCACCTTTGGTGGCTGGCTTATGTAACCCTTTCACTTCCTTTTCCCGCCTCCGGTGTCCCCTCGGCCTCGGCCGATGGTTCCGATCCCTCTCTCGGACGACCTTGACTTGTTTCAGGTCTCCATCCAACTCGGCCGATACTCCAGCCTTCCCATCCTCCGTTTTCCACTTCGGAGCTTCCGGCTTGCCTTCCGCTTTCCGGACTCCTTCCCTATACCCCATCCGACATTGCTCCTGCTTCCGGCTTTTGGTTGCGGTCCTAGCTCGGGCCCGAACTTTCATTTTGTTGCCCTTCGCCACTCCGTACTTTCTTTGGAGCTCTTACAAAACTCTTCTCAGCGAGTTTTCTTCCATGTGGCCATGCACTCTCCCGTTTCTGACCTTCCCGAAAACTCCGGCTCTTCGGCCGCTCCGGAATGCTTTGGCCTCTCGCACCGCCATGTGCCTCAGTGTCAACCTTTGACCTGCACACCTGACAATGTCCACGTAGGATGTGGATTAGTGGTTCAACCACCAGCTGTCTGGGTGACCCTCCGAGTATTTCCCACTTCCAATCCTTGATGGATGGATGCTCTGGAGTCTTATCCCGCTCCTTCTATGGAGATCTCCCGTCCCGTCTTCCCTCAGATCTCACTCCGACGTCTCCTCCGCACCTCCTCCTCGGTTTCCGACGCTTCCGGTTGTCCTGGTTGACCTTACGGGTCTCGGCCGAGCCGATGCTCCGGCCACCTCCGGTTGCCTCCATCATCATTCTCCCTCTCTCGACATCTTCCCCTTCCTCATTTGTCATCCTCCGATCCCTCCGGTCTTCTTCCGGTTTCACTTCCGTGTCCCGTTCATCTTCCGACACACCTTCGCCTTCCGGATTCCCTCCATGCTCCCGACACTTCCCTGCCTTCCAACTTCCGCAGGTTCTATCGGTCCTGATCGTTCTTTGGCCTTCTGTTCCTTGAGGGCAAGGAACGTAAAGGGGGGATACTGTTATATCTGTGCAACCCGACTCTCCATCTCCGATAATACCTCCGCCGATTCCGATCAATCTGGCCGACTCGGCCGACTCGGCGGCCCCGAGATCTTCGGAACGCTCGGCAACCCTCGGAGTCAACGGGTTATCACGCAACGAAGGCTTACTGTGTATTTCCGTTTATCCGCTCTTATTGTCCATCTCTCTTAATTGTCTCATCCTCATGTTTTACTTCTCCTTCCCCTTTTGGTCACTTGCTATTGTTGCGCTTGGACCATCATGATATTACCATATATGTATTCACAATTACCTCCTCCGTATTTAAGCAACTAGTTACATTCCGGTACCTTAGTTGTATAATTAACATTATTCCATGTTTCCTTTCATGGGCTGATGCCTCCTTGCTTCGTCTCGACTCCGGGTTCAAGTCAACCTGCCCGGATGTCTTTCCCCTTTACTTCTAATGACTTAACCGTCACTTCGATTCGGTTCCGCTCACCTCCGGTTCGCCTCTGGTCCGACCTCCGACTTCCGTCTGGACGACCTCGGGTCTTTGTCCCTCGGTGCTCCTGTCCGCTCTGGCGACTTCACCATCTGCCCGGCTTACCTCCGGCCTCCTTCGGTCCTCGGCTCGGCCCCAGCCCCGGCTCCGGTCCGGATCATTCACCACTCCCTTTCCTCCCTTCCATTCTTCTCGCAGCCGAAGGCTAGACAGTCGCACACCCTTAATCTACCTGTGGTGCTTGCGAGATGGCTGACTCCTAGTTTTCCGGTTCAGCTCCGACCTCGGGCGAATGTCCGACTCGGCCGATGGATTCAGTCTTGTCCCCCTTTGGCATCAGTTGTCTGCCGGTCCTCCACGCCGACATGTAACAGTACTTGCCTGAAGTCAACAGTAAGAACTGAGGACTCAGGACTACAACTAGCTGCTTATATATGTATCCTACATGTATAGTAAGCAGTATTAATAACACTCAGTCAGCCTGATCAATAAGCAGGTGATCAGTAAGCAGATCAGTAAGCAGGTGATCAGTAAGCTGATCAACAAGCAGATGATCAGTAAGCAAAGGAAATAGTAAGCAAATGTAAGTAAGCATAGGATCAGTCCGGAACAGACAGGATCAAAGGATCAGAGATGCGAGAATGGTAGAGTCCAAACCCACACTGCAACATCTAAATGCCTCATCCCAGAGGGATATTTGCTACGTGCAGTCCAGTTGGTTTTCATGAGCAGTTTTTGCTTGTCCGACATATCCTGATGCCAGAAGCAAAAGCCTTTGAGTCTAAACACATTGAATACAAATTCAGTTCAACATCGTGAAGACTAATGCGCGAAGGAAGACTTACTGTCCTCGAATCCCTTGGCCGATAACATGGGCGTGTCCACAGAAATCAGCTGGCCCTACAGTCCAGCGCAAGCTGCGTTTCTTGACATACTCCATCAGGTACTTTGACTGGTCAACATGCTTCCATTGTTGCTGACCCATACCGATCATTTTGTTTTTGTTTCTGACCTTTACCCTGGAACACATCAAAATGAAGCGCAGCAGAAGAACAACCATACTTTTTCAGGACCTCGATCCAAGGGGGCTCTAATACCGTTCAAACCTTGCCTTTCTTCTGGTTTTTGACACGAAGTAGAATCACTGGCAATTGACTAGGGTGTTCACTCTCAGGAAGCAGGGAGAGGAAGTCAGGGTCAAATCGGAACATGTTATATGTCGTCGCGGAAGGACAGACAGACAACTGATGCCAAAGGGGGACAAGACCGAATCCATCGGCCGAGTCGGACATTCACCCGAGGTCGGAGCTGAACTGGAAAACTAGGAGTCAGCCATCTCGCAAGCACCACAGGTAGATTAAGGGTGTGCGACTGTCTAGCCTTCGGCTGCGAGAAGAACGGAAGGGAGGAAAGGGAGTGGTGAATGATCCGGACCGGAGCCGGGGCTGGGGCCGAGCCGAGGACCAAAGGAGGCCGGAGATAAGTCGGGTGGATGGTGAAGTCGCCAGAGCGGACAGGTGCACCGAGGGACAAAGACCCGAGGTCGTCCAGGCGGAAGTCGGAGGTCGGACCAGAGGCGAACCAGAGGTGAGCGGAACCGAATCGAAGTGACGGTTAAGTCAATAGAAGTAAAAGGGAAAAACATCCGGGCAGGTTGACTTGAACCCGGAGTCGAGACGAAGCAAGGAGGCATCAGCCCATGATATGAACCATGGAATAACATTAATTATACAACTAAGGTACAGGGATGTAACTAGCTGCTTAAATACGGAGAAGGTAATTGTGAATACATATATGGTAATATCATGATGGTCCAAGCGCAACAATAGCAAGTGACCAAAAGCGGAAGGAGAAGTAAAACATGAGGATGAGACAATTAAGAGAGATGGACAATAAGAGCGGATAAACGGAAATACACAGTAAGCCTTCGTTGCGTGATAACCCGATGACTCTGAGGGTTGCCGAGTATTCCGAGGATCTCGGGGCGGCCGAGTCGGCTGGAATGATCAGAATCGGCGGAGGTATCGTCGGAGATGGTGAGTTGGGTTGCACGGATATAACAGAACGGCAATTTGGGTATTGTGTTCTCTGACCGCTTTGCGCCTGTTGGACGTTACAGTTAAATACAGTGGCAGGCTCAACCAGAGCGAAGTACCTTTCATATTCTTCAAAATATCATGTCTCAACTCCTGGAAGTATTTTGTGATTGGGTTGACTGTTCCAAACTGAGCTTCAAGTAATTGAACTTCATCCGAGGACAGACACGGAGTAGGAGTCAATGCAAGTCGCTGAAATGGGGAGAGGCTGTCGGGAAGCATCTTTGTGAAGTGTTCAAGTGTCTGGCATAATTTTTTCTGCGGCTTGGATAGGAATTTCCGTGAAACAGTCATGATGTTTTCGGGGATCTCGTTGGCCAATAGGTTTGCCCACCGCTTTGTTTCGACCAGGGATCGGCCTTTGTATGAATCCAGGATTTGATCTCCGAGGTGGCCGAATTGGAGAAGAACAGGAGCAATGTTCGACAGATCAAAGGGATGGATCGCTGCCGTGATGTCTGTTTTTTTGATGAAAATATTGGCGAGTAGTGGCAGATCTTGGGCTTCTTGTAGGGTATTTATTGCAAGTCGCTATTCAAACAATCAGAAAAAATGAGGAAGGTGTTTCTGATCGTACATTGTATTCGCGAACCAGCTTTGCGAGTCGTGGATTCACATGCCACTCCTTCTGAGCATGGACACGCAGATGTTTTCCATAACTTGAGGGATGTTAGATTTCAATGCAGTAACTCCAATTCTGAGAACCTACTCTAGCTGGTCCTTGACATTTGTGCCCAGGGAAAAGTCATCGGGTGCATTTTCTGCTAGCATTTTGTGGATCATGTCGCTGCAGTAGATACTGGGAATGAGCTCCCTGAGCTTGTAAATTCGGATAAACTCACTCCCAGCGCTCCGAGTGGAACTGGAAATCAGCCTCCGTTACAATAAGCAGTCTTGTTCATGAGCATGTCGTAGACTGGAACCCAAGGTGGAATTCTCGCAAGAGCTAAAACTTCGGCTGTGCAATAGCAACCGTTCCCTTGAAACGGATGTGGACCAGATGAAATCATCCACTGGTAGATGATTGTAGTTGTGCGGAACTTTGGGGCATATTTGCATCCACAGAAGTCGAGGACAGAATCTGGGTTTGTGGTTCAAACTCTTTCGGTCTCGCAGTAGCGAGACAAAAAAAAATTGCCAGGCACTCGGTCTCGTTGCAAGTCCAAAAACTCAACCGACGATCGCCAAAACACCTAAAATCATGGTAGACAAATGTAAGATCTTGAAATCAACGGCTCACCTCCCACAGGTTGTCATGGGACAGCAGAGCGAGAACATGTGTTACCATTTTGAAAGCAATAGTGATTTTATATCCATGTTCCTGGTTCGAAAAGAGAAATGAGCGCTGCCTGTCAACAAGTTAAAGGGACCTACCTCCTTTGGAACTTTACAAACACCTTCCCACTGACCAATAGTGAATATTTGGGGTGTTGAATGAAGCAAGGGCTCCAACTGTTAGCGGGTCAACAAATGGAAAAATATAAAGAGGTAATGTATACTTCAACATGACAGGTTGTCAGATCGAGAACAAGCATGCGAGGATGGTATGATACCTTTTAACTGAAGTCCGGATGTCTTGAATGCTTCGGTAATGGTAGACTTGGGATTAGAGAGGGCGGTTGAAATTTTGGGAGGATGTTGCGGCCAGAGATATCTGTTGCGGTCTGGAGTAGCGTCCAAGTCATCTGGACCAGCATCTGCATCTGGGTCTAGGTCCAAGTCTCCTCAGTAGATGGGAGGCATTTGGTGTGTTAGTCTGACAACCAATCCAGATTTTGAGGGTGAACTTCCTATTTTGAACAGAAGTATGGAGTTATCATCGGCATCTTGAGAGTGATGCCAGAGCATAGAAACTGGGAACAAATGAGATAGTTGACAGCTTGAGAAAGCGAAGAGATACTTGGATCAGCGTCGCATATTCATCAACTTCCAAGCAAGAAATTGCATCGCAAAAGTGATCCCAGTCAACGTGATTCTCGGATATCTGGCTATGAATGTTGAAGGGCAGCTTCAACCATACCTATTCAAGCATTGGATCAAAGTGATTCTGCAAAGACCGACACCCAAAAAGACATAGGTCATGAATCAGTAAGCCATGTGTATCGGGGATAGCAGCAGCCAAATTGCGCATAGTCTCAGCCCAAGCTTTATGAGTACCTTTCTGAAGACTCTCAAAATGCAGTGAGCACAAAAATTTGAGCAACTGGTTTTCTCTGGACTGCATTGAGGCGGCTTCATCCTCTATCATGTTGGCCCAAATCTCTTCAATCTTGGTGCAGTCGGGATGGTCCTTGACCCACTGAGAGTCAAGATAGTGTTGAACATACTGGGAGAAGAATCTCCCAGCTTCAGGACGCTCAGGCATCGTACTAGTCAGGCCAAGCTGTCGATGCGAGTGGAAGCTCGAGACAAAGAAGCTGATGATGCCATTCCATCAACCATCGCAACATCGCAAAATTGGATTTTAAATCAGCCATTAGCTTCAACAAGGAATAAATGTGCCTGTCATGGGTCCGACATGCGATACCGGTGCTACAAAGGCTCATAACGAGGTGGAAAAGAAGGTGGAAAAGAACGACTATCAACGGGATTGAACGCTCGACCGGCCGTTCAATTTAAATCGAACCGGGGACTTCTCGCCTTTCGTACGGAGATGGTAGCTTGCCTCTAGTGGGAGCGGAGGCCCTAAGGCTATAACATCTGGGGACGAGATTATACAGCTCGGCACCAATAATTATCCTGCACAAAAAGAGCTCAAACAGTAAGGGGTACCGGAAACTGTAATGCCGGATATGGACTCCCGAGTTGCATGTGATCGGTTTGTGGGGTCCTCTTTCCTTTTGGATCTGCTGGGCCGCATCACCGTGGTCATTTATCCACCACCAACTGGAACAAGCTGGGTTGGAACGATGTGTCGTAGTTTTGAAACTGTATCCTTTAAATGTGAGGGAATTTTGTCCAAGTCTAGGGATGGACTGTGGCTCAATGGCTTTCCTTCAATGGTTCGCACTCAAAATCCTGAACATTGTGCGGCTGCTGACTACTTGAAGAGCACCAGCAAAATATTCCAGGATTTGGATATGATAATTCAGCAGATGTTGAAGGTGCCACCAACAACGGCAGACACACAAACAGCGGGCAGTAATATTCTCGAGTTGCGTCCAGTGAAAGGTTGTATGCGATGGCTTCCCCATTTGAGTGATGGCTTCCGCATTCGGGGGGTGGTGGTCTATCTGGTATCCGGGGTCCTGGGGGGAGTTGATGTCTTCGCTTAGGTTTTCACTCACCTCTTGTCAAAAAGAGTTCAAAATGACAAGAAAAATGACAAGAGGGGGATTCGAACCCCCGCCTCTTGCGAGACCGCAATGTACTCCCATTGCTGGGAAAGAATAGCTCTTGAGTGCGGCGCCTTAGACCGCTCGGCCATCTTGCCGTTTCCTTCATCTCCACGTTGTACATATATGACAACCACCTTCTCAATCAAATATGGGACGCCAGCGAAGTTCGCATCTGTTCCTCCTTCGTGAAGCGTGTAGACTTGCCTGTACGACGTCCTTTACGATTTTCGCATTTGAGCAAACCACCGTCTGAATTGGTGCAAGAGTATGCTGTTCGTTCAACAGCAGATTGGTCATCCAGTTTGAATTACATTCACCAAAACCCTCTAAGTGGGCCCAGCATTCCTTTAACAGTACTAATAGTTACACAAGAGTAGCGCGAGCACTAATTAAGACAGATAGCAATCCGATTCAACACCACAGGTATCCTACGACGCAGCGGCACCGTTTGTGCGGACGAACGCTGGCGGCCGGCTGAAGCCAGCATCGATCAGTGTCTGCCGTCTTTGCCCAACAGCCTGCAGATGGCATGAGTTTGCAAAAGGAAAAGGTTAAATAGATGCATACCGCGTTGAGCTTGTCCATCATCTGGACCGTCGTCTCCCAGTTGACGCACGCATCCGTGATGCTGACCCCGTGTTTGAGGTGTTGTGCGCCCTCGCTCGGGACGTCCTGGCGCCCGTCGTTGATGTTCGACTCGACCATGACGCCCGTAATGTTCCGCTCGCCCGCCGCGAGCTGCTCGCAGATTGAGTCGATCACAAGCGGCTGGTTCTTGTGGTTTTTCTGCGAGTTGCCGTCTACAGTCCGATGAGCACGACACGTTGGCAGAATGAAGAGGGAATCGCACGGCTGCAGTCGACCATTATGCTCGCCCATTCCTTTTTCTTGTTAATGGCCTTGGCGGCCTCCTTTACGTGCTCGCTGGCGTAGTTCGGGCCCTTGGTCCCGCCGCGGAGGATCACATGCGTGTCCTGGTTGCCGCGAGTTTTTACGATCGAAGCGAGCCCTGGAACGGTGTTAGCACGACTCGCAAGCCAAGGTAAGATAATTAATTACCTTGCTCTGTTACACCCATGAACGCGTGGGGTGAACCAGCAGAGAACATCGCGTCGATGGCAACCGACACGCTGAGCAACGCGTCAGATACTCTGCCCCAGCGAGCGCGCAAAATGAACGAACCTGCCGTCGGTGCCATTTTTGAAGCCGATGGGGAAGGACACACCCGAGGCCAACTCACGGTGGAGCTGGGACTCGGTCGTCCGGGCGCCAATGGCTCCCCAGGAGGTTACTAGTGCAAGGAGTTAGCTGTGGGGCAAGGAACAAGGATATAACCTACAGTCCGCAAGGTACTGGGGCGAGATCGTATCGAGCAATTCCGAACCCACCGGGATACCCGAGTCGGTGATGTCGCAGAGCAATTGCCGCGCGATGCGCAGGCCCTTGTTGATTTTAAAAGAGCCATTAATGTCAGGGTCGTTGATGAGACCCTTCCAGCCAACGGTGGTACGGGGTTTCTGCGGATATCAGGACGGTCATCCACGTATAAACAAAAAAACAAGTTACCTCGCTGCAAGCAAGTTAGCCAAGTAAGACACCGGGGTTATATTTTGACCCACAAGTAAGCCCGCATCACGATCAAGAGATTTGACCATTCAGGCAATTTTGATTTCAAGAGACTCGCGTACTCGAGTGCCTGTTCGGGGGAGTGGATGGAGCACGGGCCAACGATGACCAGTACGCGGTCGTCGTGTCCGGCGACGATGCGCGCGGCATTGTAACGTGCGGACGCGATGGTTTTTTGTGCGTTGGCGGTGGAAACAATCTCGTGTCGGAGCAGCGCGGGTTGGACGAGGGGATCGTACTGTGCTCATTGTGTGAATAGAGCAGTGCGCTCAAGAGCTGGTACACCTACACCAATGACACGTCGGTCCTGGATGTACTGCTGGACCTTTTCTGCGTCATCAAAGTCGGGGAATGGGCTGACGTTGTACATGTCTTCGTCGGGTACGGCTGTGAGGTGGAGGTTTAGGCGGGCTGGAGGGAGGGAGGAGGGAAGGGTAGTTTACGAAATCTGAAAGCAGACTGTGGATCTTTTATAGCAGAGGACATGCTTGCCAACGTTCGAGTCAGAGATCTGAAGGGGAAACTCCGGTACACACGAGAATCGCTGATCAAACGCCTGTGGCTGTATCCTCTGCCCTCCATGTCCAAAATCCCGGTTTCACTCAAACCTATTCCAGGCTTCTGCATAAAATCTACAACCCTCTCGTCGGCCGTCCTTAAGTCATCGGCCGCGCCCGGGCCAAACTCCCTGGAGAGCACCTCAATTTCAGTCCCCATTCACCGCAAAATATTCATCAATGTTGCATGGGACGCGCAGGTCACCATTATTCCGTTAGCTGGGGACCTCTGCGTTGAATCTCGCGAAATTCGCAGGTTCCACCTCCACCGGAGGGCAATGAGGACGCAATACAACGCGCAATGAATGGCGAAGACGAGCACCTCAACCCCGACGCTTGGTTTGTCCCCGTCATCGTCTCTGAACCGCGCCAGGACACCGATAAATGTGCGTTTGTGCGGCTCTGTGGGGCCCCTTCTGGGGTGCCTCCGATCAGGTCGAGCTAGCTGCTGGTACTGCCATCTTCGTGCACCGCAATGCTCTGCGCCCTGTCTTGCCAAGCACGCCGTTGCTGACGCATTCCTTACCAGCCGGAAAGCCATCTCTGGTGTTCGACTGCATATACCACATCTCAATCCGGTCACGCACGGTCCGCGATCCTGCGTTCAAAATCTTTATCCAAGGCGCGTCAATCTAACCGCTTTGAACTTGCTTCCTTACACCGTTTCAGAACTCGCACTGCAGCGCATTGAAGCGCAGACCTCACTAGTCCTTTCGCGGCAGATATCCACCCCCAATATCGCCTCCAAAGGCAAGCTTCTCCCCCGCACCGTCCTTATCCCGTCGTTTCTCCCAACGGGTCCCAAAAAACCGCTAATCGAAGAGGTGTCTCCGACGGCTACACTCGATGGGCGTAAATCCGACGCGTCCACAAAAGGGATTCTTAAGCCTGCAACCAGTGCGCCTGCGCCACCAACGACGGCAACTGCGCCAGCCCGGCCGACATGGAGTTGGCTCAAGACCACAGCCGGTGCCCTAGAGATAACTATCCAGATCCCGTCCCTTGTGCGCATCCGAATCCCACCTCTGCTCGATCTGCTTTGAACGCAATTTTACACAACAGACACGAGCTCTAGTTGCCGAAACGACGCTCGACCTAGAACCGCGACGGTTAATCTTATCAGTGCCGGCGCACCCACCGCTGGACATCAACCTCGGTGTCTCGGACGCGGAGATTGCTGCGAAATCGGTGGCGCCAGACGCCGCGCTAATGCTCAAACGCGCGAGGGAGTTTAACGTGGAAACGGCCACGGCCGAATGGCACGTTTCGAACGGTATGCTGGTCGTGGTTGCATGAAATGCAGTGAATGTTTATCACCCGTGCGTGCGTTGCCGTGTATCGCTGAGTCTGCTTTGGACGAATGTATACTAGTCCTGTTTTGTGAGACTCTTGATTTATCGCCACTTCAGCTAAGAATCTCTATGGAGAGCGCAGCTTTACGCATTTGCGCTCGGAGACTGAGCACGCCGATATATACTTTGAATTTTTATCTTACCGAACCTGCAGCGAGTTTGTGCGTGACCGTCACACATCAGGCGTTACTCTGTCCTCCTCTGTAGAATGGAGTATGCCTCACACAAGCTGCTGGAGGCCGCCACCCACCGGTCCATCCACGCTGCTGCCTTCTCCCGCTCCTCGACTCACGCGTCCGCCGTTCTCACCGACCTGCTCGCGCGCTACATCTCTCTCCTCGCCTCGTCCGCCGCCCGATATGCACAGCACGCAGGACGCACGACGGTGACCTCGACAGACGCCCTCGAGGCACTCGACGACCTCGGCTTTGGGCTGCAAGACTTGATTGACTATGTGCCGGAGGCCAAGGAGCTGTCGCGCTACGCTGTCTACTCGGCGCGCCGAGTCGAGGAGCTGCACGAGTTCAAGGCCCAGCTGGAGATGGGCCGCACCGAGCACGAGGACGCGTTCCCGCTCACGTATGCGCCATACAGTCTAGACGATGAGGACGAGGACATGGACATGGAGCTCAGTGAGGATGAAGACGAGGTCGAGGCTCCGCCGCCGAAACGCCAACGGACGCTCGACTGGGACCGCCCGGACCCACACATCCCCTCATTTCTTCCGCCCTTCCCCAAGATGGAACCAGATGCCCCCGAGTCTCCCCGCGCAGAGTCGCCGCAGCCCGCGATGTTGCCGCCGCCGCCAGTTGCCGCGACTGGTCCGCTGGTCCCACAGCTCACGGCAACATCCACCTCCGCCGCAGACTATATTCTGCAAGTGCCCTACGAGCAGTCCTCTCTCGCTGGAGCCTCGCAGTGGCATCTCCCCGGTGCCCGTCCCCCCTCTTCCCGCACTGCTGCTGCCCCGACACCGAGCACAGGCCCGACGCTCAACCCCGAGCTCGCGCTCTACAAAGCCTTCCACCACATCCTCTCCCACCCGACGCGCGAGCCCGCGCCGGCAAATCCCGCGCGGCACCGCGTCGCGATGGCCCTGCTCCAGCACACCGCCCTCGTCCCACGCTGGGAGCTCCCCGACACAATGTACGCGTCCTCGACGCCCGCCCCACCGCGCACATGGCCCATCGTGCCCACGTACGCCGTCCCCGCCACCCCCGACCCTCTCGCACCCCACCGCCGCTTCCTCCCAACACACCGCACCGTCGCCGCGCCCGACCGCCTCGCGCCCCTCGTCGGCGCGCAGTCCTCCCGCCTCCCCGAGCTCGCGCGCCGCGTCCTCCCCGCGCCCGTCTACGGCCGCGTCACGCGTCTCGCGCACCCGCCGCCCCTCGTCCGCGGATCGACCGTGCTCAAGTACGGGCCTGGCGTGCCCGCGCCGTGGAACGCGCCCGAGGGCAAGGACGGGACCGGGGACACCGCGAAGGACCGCGACGAGCCCAAGGCCAAGATCCCCGACGCGAAGGTGTTCGCGACGTGGGAGTACGAGACCAAGGACTTTCGCGCGGTTTTGCGGCGGCCGCGGCCGACGGCGCAGGTCAATCCGCAGATGCCTGTGCCGTCAAGGCGGAGTAGTCGGGCGGTGGGGTAGTGTATTGGGTTTATTTTGCTCCGTCGATGTACTAAAAGTAGAGGACGAATACATGATATTTGGAACGTCCTCAATATGCCTTTGCCGGGTCTCTTTGGAAAGCGCTAGTCTTACCCTGCCGGAAATCTACCCCGGGAACGACCATGATGGTCCAGGTTTGCCACCACTTTACCCCAAGTACTCCGGCCGGTATGTTGCTAGCCACCCAGATTTCAGCATTTCCGGTGACATGCCAATGACAAGCTCTTTCCTGAAGCTCAAGGCAGCGCGTGGTGGTAATGGTTCAATCGAGACCCATTTTTTTCCCGAAATGATTCGTCCGTCCAAGGAGGGAAGTATTGCTGAATTTCGAAGCTAACAGTGCAAGACGATCCACCTGAGCTCGCTAGCACACCAAGATGCTCCGAGTCAGGCCGCATTCCCGAAGGAGGCCTACATTCCCGAAGGAGGCCTACGAGCAGCTATAGACAAGTACCTAATACGCTCTGACGTCCACGACTCGCACCATCACCAGATGTAGCAGAACAAATGGCGAAGATGCGGGGAAAAGTCGATCCCAATGTAATGCAGCCTAGAACAGACTCCATAATGCATGTATTATATCCCCCAAACCGCAACGATTAACCCTGGAATTACTGAGCCTTCTTCTTCCCCATGATCCCATCCTTCGCGCTCTTGCCGCCGCTCTTGCCTTTGGCCACGATTTTCTCCTTCTTCTTCTCGCCCGCCTTCCCGACCCGTTTCTGCTTCAGCTCGTCACTGGTCGCCGATGGAGGAGGAGGAGCCGCTGCCGCTTTGCTCTTCGGCTTCTTCCCCCCGGAAGGCGTGGGCGGGGGGACGGCATCGGCGGCGGGAAGCGCGGCCTTGTCCGCTTTCGACCGCTTCTTCTTCGAGGCCGACTCGGGTTCAGATGCAGGAGGAGGAGCATCAGGAGCGACCGTCTTCGCGGCCTTCACCTTCTTCTGCTCCGCTTTGGTTGGCGTCGCATCCTCGGCGCCCGCCTTGGATTTTTTCTTGCCCTTTGTTGCGTCAACAGCAGGTACCGGGGCCTTCACGGCGTCGTCCGCAGCAGGTTTGGATTTCCGAGGCACGCTCTCCTTCGACTCCGGTGCTGGCTTCGACGGCGTCCCCGCATCCGCCTTGCGCTTTTTCGATTTCCCAGGCGTATCAGCGTCGTTAGACGCTGCTGCAGCCCCGGCCAGCTTGCCAGCCGACGACGCCCTTTTCGCAGGCTGCGGTGAGACCGGCTTGCCGTTAGCACCCTTGGCCTTTTTCTTCGGTTCCTCCACCTCCACCTCCTCCTCCGCAACCGCGCGCTTCTTTCCCTTGCCCTTGCGCGCGCCCTTGTCCTCGACACCAACCACGTCCATCTCGTCGTCCGCCTCCAGCACACTCATCTCGTCGTCGTCCGCGGAGGCGACGAGCCCGCCCCAGCGCCCGCCCTGGCCGTCGCCGAGGTCGCAGCTCCATATCGGCAGCCCCGCGCTCGAGTTGGTTTTGAGGAGCAGGCTCTGGACGTTGTCCCAGCCGCCCTTGATATTTTTGACGATCGTGGGGATCGCGGCCTGGAGGTTTTCCAGCACTTGCGAGGGCTTGTGCGAGACTATGCTTATTTTGACCGCACTAATCCACGGATTAGACGCGCGGATGCGGGGAGGGCGTAGTAGGGACGTACGTGCAGGTGCCCTGATTTTGGTTCATGTATGTAGAGGATATCGCGCGCTCCAGCTCGCCTTTTAGGTCTTTCCGTGTCAGACAGACGGGGATTGGCTGTCTGAAACATTTAATGATTAATTGGGACACGCACGCGTTGGGATATACGGGCAGACTCACTTTTTCGCCTCGAACCATTTGGTTCCCAGGAGCTTGGGCAGAAGCGGGACGATCCGCTCGTCGGCGAGGAAGAGGCCGTTTTCTTTGAGGAGCATGCGGCGCGCCTCGTACGGCTTGAACTTGCCCTTCAGCTTCTCGATGCCCACCACGCGGGAGATGAACTTGATGTTGTGCTCTGCCAGAAGATCCTTGTACTGCCGCTGGGGGTCCTTCGTTATTAAACACACGGCGGATGTCCGCGGGTCGACGAGCGGGTGTACAATAGGACTGCAGAAACACCGGTCAGCATTGAAAAAAGGATTCCGTAGAGTAGGTACATTTTAACGGGCTTGAACTTGTGCGCCGAGGCGATTTTCTTGACGGTTACATTAAGCCAGATGTTGTGCTCTTTTCCGGGGAGGAGCTCCGTTTCTTGCTGTTTTGCGGTTGCCTTTGCGTAGTGGGCGTGCAGGGCGTCCACAGCCAGGGTGCATTGCTTGACGGAGACGTGCGCGTCGATGAGTTCGTCCTTGCCCATTGCACGAAAAAAGTTGGAAAAGGAAATGCCAAGTGGCTGTGTTTTGTTTGCAAACTCAGTCTAACTCAGTTTCCATCTTCCACCATCGGCTCTTTTTGAGAATCTCTTCAAAAGTACCACATAATAAAGCTATCTATTAGCCAACATGGCTTCTGCAAGTACGAGTAGCCTGAAAAAGCGAAAACGCGAAGCTTCACCGGCTCGGGGGATTGCATTCAAAGTCTCTTCGCATTCTGTTGCGCCAAACGAGGTTGGGCCGGTCCTTGGTGCGTTTTTACTGTGGGTTTGACGTCTTATAACATCGCTGCCCAGTTAGTTTCCCGGCCTTGGATGCCCCGCCATCCACTGCGTTCAGATGCTACCGTAAAAAAATAAAAACGTCTGCCGACCCAAATGAAGAAGCGGGACTACTGACTGTTGCTGGCGAAACTGACGCTGTGGAATTCGAGTCAAACGATGAGGAGACTCGACGCGTCGCCGGTGCAGGATGTCGATATGTCATTGCGGTTCACAACAAGCGCACTTCGGAGTTAACTATGCTACCGACGACGATGTCGCCGTACATTTTGACTCACACAGTCAAAGCGCTCAAATCTATCGAGCCTGCTCCGGCCCCCAGCGCTGTCGAATATTTCCAGGCGCGCACAGCACTCGGCGAAACCTTTGGCACGAAAAAAGCGAAAGCTGCGATCCGGGCGCGGGAGCGGAACCGCGTCGATGTCGGCGCCATGGAGGGCGTCATGGACTTTGTTATGGCCGGCATCGACAAAGCTGCGGAGGGCCTGATGACCAGCGGTGCGTTTTCCGTCCAAAATATTCTCTACATGTTTTATTCATTTCTGCGTAGAGGAGGCGAAGGAGATGGCAGACAATAACAGACCCATACCGCCATTTTCTCTCGAGGCCACTGACCCTTCAGACGTGTATCCGCTGCATGGCATCATCCCAGAACCCGAATGGAAGGCGCTTCCTGTCAGCGCATTCTACGAAGCCGGGGGCCCGTATGAGCGGAAGCAACTCCTGCCTTTCAAAGGCTCCGACTGGGTCAACGCGCGAATCGAGTTAACGATGGAGCAGACGGACAAGGATCGCAAACGTAGCCTCAAAATTCTCTTCTACATCTCATCTATGATGGCGTTTCGCCGCGCGACGGACCACAAGTTCACGAAAGAGGAGCTACCCGCGAAGTTGCCCAACGTGCCCGGGGCGGTCATCGATAGCCTGCTCGCGCGCTTCACGGAATGTCCACGCGGCTCGACGGAGTGGGTTCCCCACCGCTTATTTGCTGAGTCTCACTGATTGCCCTCAGGCCGCGCTCAACCCCGCTGCTGCAAACTCGCCTTCTCGCGCACCTCCTCGCGCTCAGCCTGCGTATTGACAACTTTGCTGCCGACCACGTACTTATCGCGCGCGACCTCAGCCTCGCCCCGGACAAGTGAGCAAGCGCTGTCGATACTTTTACCCGCCTGCTAACTTTTTTTCACTTGCAGGATCGCTCAAACATTCAAGTCGCTGGGTGCGCATCCTCCTTTTATTTGCCTCTCGATTCCTAACCCATTCCAGGATGCAAAATCGTCACGCTAGGCGAACGGGAACGGACGAAACTAGGACTGCCGGATAGCGTGGCGGATGAAAAGAGGGCAGTTTTGACTGCGCCTGTACAGTTCCCGAAACAGCGGATGAAAAAGACACGATGAGGAGGTGGCCCATGTTTGCTTTTTTGTTTCGGCTATATCTTAAGGATGGAGGGAAGTTGGGAATAGATTGTTTGAAATTTCAAAACCTTCAAGACGCACCCGCCGGGTGTGATATCAGCAAGTGGCTGTGCTTTGGATCAAATCCTTTCTTGCCACGATGAGCGCAACCTGGCGGAGCGTCTTCACGTTTGTACAGGTCTTTCTACGGCCGTTTGAGACCCGAAACCGTTTTCGTAGGTACAACAAATACACTCAAATCACCGCGCGCGCCGTGCGCAACTCGTTGCAAGAAACTCATCGCCTGGCAGCGGAGAAACGCGGGTTGACCGCCCTGAGATACCAGCACTGGGAGAATGGCGAGGGTGGTGCTCAGGTGCGTGTATTTCTCGTTTCTCGTCAGCTTGAGTTTGCTGATGCGAATTTCGGCTTGGCTAGACGATGCTTGTTCCTGAGCTAGAGAAGGATCCCAGCAAGGGCTCTGCCGCTGTTTGATCGTTAGATGACCGATTCCGAGCCAAAATTGAACGATCCCTGCGTTCACGGTTATCTATCGAGCCACCACAAACGCGTCCTGCTGCTTTCGAATTGAAGCGTTGACCCGCGACTGTTCATTCAACTCTGGTCATTCATCCCTATCAGTCTGCATTCGGTCAAGACAGCCCGCTACTTGCTCCATGATCACACAGAGTTGAAGAAGTACAAAATGACCTATTAGCGGAACTCCAAGTCAAGGAAGGAAATGCAAATCGTCGGCCTCACCGTCCTTCGCGACAAGATGAGAGCCAGCACAGGCTCGCACTCTGTCCAAGGCGCTCTGGCCTTGTTTTGTTTCGTTCATGAACTGTCTGTCCACTGTTTGTCCCCGATGTTGAGGTGAACCTACGAGCTGCCGGAGCTCAAGCTCAAGCTTGACGCGGGGGGCTCGAAGTCCGTACACCGCGTCCCGCAAGGTCCATCCAGTCTTCAGTGATCCAGACAGATTGATCTCTTCTTCTTTCCCTCGATTTGGCCTGATCTAACTGGTTGAAAGCCGTTGTAGAACAGGAATGACCCCGATGCATGTGGAATGACCTAGAACTGCTACTCGACCCACTGCGCCTGTAAGTGCAACTTCAAGAGGCTTGAAGAGAGCGGAGTCACGCTCACGTGTTAATGTGGACGCCTTGATGGCAACGCCTGCAACTCAACACTCCAACACCCATCGCACGCCGCTCCATGCAAGCTGTTCCACTGCTGTTACAGCTGACCCATATCCGCGCTTCAGCTTCCGCACCGTGGTTTCAATTATACCCAACGTGGGACTGACCGAATTTGTAGTAACTCATGAGACTGTCTGTCGCGGATCGCCGGATGGGCCATATGTATATAAGCCCTTCGAGTGGGCTGACGAAGCCGACCATGGCCTCTTCTCTCCTGCGTCTCCTGCTCGCCTCCGTCCTCGCCCGTGTGGCAGCAGCTTCGAATCCGCTTCCCCCCCATTACACAACCATCTCCCGCGACGTGGTCGTTATTGGCGGGGGCTCTTCTGGGACGTATGCGGCTGTTAACCTGCGTGAGCGGGGGCGGTCGGTTGTAGTGCTCGAGCGCCACGGCCGGCTTGGTGGGCATGTTGAGACCTACCACGATCCCACGGGCGCACCCCACAACGTCGGAGTGACCGTCTATTACAACAACTCCATCAACGAGGCTTATTTCTCATTGCTCGGCGTTCCAACGGCGCCCTTGCCGTCGCAAGTGACGGGAAACGTCTACCTCGACTTCGCCACGGGCAAGACAGTGCCCGGGTTCGACGTCGTGGGCGAGATCCAGTCGTTCTTCCCTGCTCTGACGGCCTATGCTGCGTACGCCAAGGCGACGTACCCGTATCTCACACTCTCGTACGAGAATCTCACCTACCCCCTGCCGGAGGAGCTGCTAGAGCCCTTCACCGTCTTTGCAGCGCGGCACAACTTCACCGCCATGCTGCAGTTCTTCAACGGAGACGCGCAGAACATCGGCAATCTGTGGGACCTCCCGACGTACCAGGGCCTCCACGCGTTAGACCCGAAGCTCGTCCAGGCCGTCCTCGACGGTTTCATCAATGCCGCCTCGGGCGACAACCAGGACATTTACAACGCCGCAGCCGCGTATCTCGGCCCATCGAACGTCTTCCTCAACAGCACGGTGCTAGACGTCGACCGTTCCGGCGGGTGCTTCGGACTAGAGAAGAAGGCTAATGCCAGCGGTGTCTGTGTGCTTTCTTCATCCGGGAACGTGACTACGCTCACCAAGGCCCGGAAGCTGCTCGTGGCTATTCCGCCCTCACTCCCCTCCCTTACCTCTGCGCATCTAGACCTCGACGCTCATGAAAAAGCGCTCTTCGCCAAGCTGCACGGCTTCACGTACGGTGTCACCGTCTTTGCACACCCCGGGCTCAACTCGAGCAACGCGTACCACAACATCGGCACGCACACGTTCGATAATCTCCTCACCCTCCCCGGCGCCTACACTTACGCGCCTCTCCCCGAGGGCCGCTTCGCAGCGTGGTTTGGCGCGCTCGAGGAAAGCGGCTGGACTGACGCCCGCGTGCAGGCACTCGTCCGCGGTGAGATCGCACGCATGATCAAGCAGGGGACCGTTACCGGCGACCCCAACGACGTGACATTTGATTTGCTGAAAATTCATGCGCCGTTCCGCCTTAGCCCGTCAGCACACGACGTGGCAAACGGCGTGTACAGGGACCTGTATGCGCTCGAGGGCCGGCGCAATACGTTCTGGACAGGCGCTGCCTGGACAGAGCAAGACAGTAGCCAGGTGTGGTTCTGGAGCGAGGTGCGAGCTGTCTTATCTCCTTGGACCTTATGCTGTTCGCTGACACGCAGCTTGTAGCTCTCGCTCCTGCCCAAGATAGAGGCGGCGTTGAATTAGATGAGAGGAACTAGAGCTCTTTGTGGCCAAAAAAAAAAGAGGAGCTTACTTGATGCTAAATTGGAACACGCAATGTCCGATGTCCAAGGTAATGAGCACGATTCAAGTACTGAGACACCGGAAGACGATGGAGGTTTTCGAGGGGTTCGCGAGGGGCTTTGATACACGCAGTCAGTACAGTATAACTTAAGTAACTTGGTACATATTACACGGAGAAAACGATCCTCGGTTCATTCAATCTTTACAGCGCGAGGGGACAGTTGGGCTTTGGACCCGCTCCCATCGCGCGCCGCAACATCAAGCACCACGTATGCGCCCTTGGACACGAACGAGGGATTGAGCGCCGCCGTAGAATAAACCGTCTGTTCGTTGAATATTGAGCTGGATTCTCAAAAGGAAGTGTGTTCGCGGACCTTTGTAAACTGCTTGAACCGACTAGGCACAATGAGCACGTCAGGAGCACACTCGGGTGCCCCATCGCCGTCGCCCCTGCCGAGCTGCAAGCGGTCCGAGTGCGCAACATCGAGGACCACCTCGGCTGTGAGCCCAAGCGGCACAGGGAAGACGGGGTAGAAACTAAGGAATGCGTTAAATAACAATTGAGAGACCGGCATGAGAAGAGAGAGAGTGCACGCACGAGCGCTGCTGCAAGAGGTGGCGGCACACATTCGCCATGGCGTCGTTCCCCGTGTCCGCCGCAGACATAGCGGGCGTCGGATCGACGTCCTCGCCGCGCTTGACATACTCGCCCTTTCTTATGTGGAACAACACATCCGCGCTGGTCGCTGCGAACGTGATGTCGTTGAGCGTGAACCAGGCCGGGTTCGGCAGGAGGTGAATCCGCTGTACGTATAAGCAATCTCAGCAGCGCGCTGGAAAGTAGAGGAAGGACGTACCGGGTCCCTCCGTGTGACCTCCGCCGGAAATTCGCCTTGAGGGAAAACTGCGTGGTCACTGACCACATCGCGCACGCTGGGGATGAGGAGCGCGATACTCCCTGGCACGGAGTCTAGATATGACCGGAGCGGGTCGGTAAAACGCGTGCGGAAGAGATTCAGGGGCGGGCTGTCGACTTCGCCGGACTTGATCAGTGGGTGCAACGAATCAATGAACGGTCCCAGCTGTGACACAATCAAGCTCTACACGGCGAAAGATACCAAGAACACGCACCAAAAGGACGACTGCAGGTTTGCTCTCGTGAATTTTATTCAAGAGTGCGCGCCACGGTTTGAACCCCAGGTCCTGGTCTGGCGTGTACGGGCCACTCGCGATGAACATGGAGAACGAAGCGTCGGCATCTGGTTTCACGCTGGGGGCAGATGGCATAAGAGGAGGCAGCTGTGAAATATATATATCCATGAGCCCACACCATGAGAAGGAGAGCCGACGCACGGTGAGGATTTCTGAGACTTGAAAATAGCCCCCACCGCCATTCTTCCCGCGTAAGGCCGCGATTGCACCGGGGAAGAAGGCGGTACTACCGCTGCCCTGTGCGCCGCCGCGGATTTTCAGGTTCCATTCGAAGCGCAGGGGTACGCGTGCGCCATTCCCTAATGCCCGGGAACACTCAAGCGAGATGGCGCCGTCGCTAAGCTTTGCCGACTCCTCCGCCGCATCGTCATCTTGTATTATCCGACCCACGACGGTGATATCGTCCTGTGCAATGGTTAGATAGACGAAGATAGTATCGAGTACCCGTACGCACGGACGTCGAGGATGAAGGATCACCGAGGCCATTGAGATTGTAGTGCTCGCGAATGCGCTCTGCGAACTCGTCTATCGTGTCGTCTAGTACTGCACCAGGTAGTCACTCAACCTCAGATACAAAGACTGAAGGAATGAGACGCACCATCACCTCGTTCAGAGGGCTTCATGTGCATGTAGCGGTCTTTCTCAAAGTTAAGGAACCTTGCATAAAGAAGACAACAGTTGCCACGCACAATTGCGCTTTTTGCGCGCGAGCGTGTCGTTACGGGGTCCCTTGAACGATATTGTGCTTGGGCCCGCCATCCCCAAGCCATCCGCGGTTGGCTCGAGTTTGACCTGCACGGCACCAGTGCTGGGGCCAGGGTTGCGGGTGCGAAACGCGTTCCGGTTTATGGCGGCGACGAGCGAAGTGCGAGGCGCCGCCCTCTGCGGGGCAGATTTGGCCGCGAGCTCGCGCTGTATCTGCGCTTTCAGGGTGGTGAGGGATTCGATTGTGTACGGGGAGATCTCGGAGCGCGTTGCGGAGGGGCGGAAGTTATGTGCCTCCCACTTGTACTGCAGCTCCTCCGGGCTCATAGTGTAGTTTTGGCACACAGACACGCCTGAAGTGATTTACTGGTGAGCAAAAAGCTGGGGAAAGCTGTATGAGACGGACACTCGGCGATGAGCTGCGTGTCCGACGCGATGTCCGCGAAACGCGCCAGTATTTCTTGGGTGAGTAACTCTGTCGACATTTCGTGCACAAAGGACACCAAGAAAACGCGGTTTATAGCGCGTTGGGGGTAAGGGCTGCTAAGCTTGGTCGTGCTTGCCAATGCCGTCGTGTTGCCGTCACGCCTTTTCTTCTCTTCCCATTATGGCTCCTGCAGCAGGCGTCGCGCGCAAAAGGACGAGAAAACGCAAGAGACGCGCTTTCTCAGTCTCGTCGTCCTCCTCGTCGTCTTCATCTGATTTTGAGGCAGAAGTACTCCCGAAGAAGGCTCCTACTTTACCCCCACCCGCACAGTCGTCTGAAGAGTCCTCCTCGAGCTCTTCGTCATCCGCTGAATCAGACTCAGACTCGGACTCCTCCTCTTCCGACTCTGCCCCGGCTGCGGGAGCCTTTTCTGCGAAACCAGCGCCAGCAGCGATTCCTGCACCACGGCGCAATTCTCCATCGCCTCCCCCGTCAGCGGCTCTTCCTACCTTCATTCCGCCCCCTCAAGAATCCACCAACGAGGATGCCGAGAAACTCATGAAAGCTCGGTTCAAAAAGTTCTGGATGGCTTCCGTTGCTGATGGCTTCAAGGACGACCTCGAGGAGATCCGACTCAAGGTGAATTAAATTACCTCTTGCTCTGTTGTTCAATCTCTGATTTTCGCTTGCGTAGGAACCCAATCTTGGGACCTCTCGTCTGGCTCTCTTGATTGACTCTTTGGCGTCCGGAGCCGACGTTTTTTCGTCCACAGCACATGGAAACGAGATAAACGAGATGGAGGTTCTTTTGGAGTAGATGCGATTGTACTACCTTTGAGCATTAGGTGTTTTCCCACATCGTCCCCTTACCTCGACGAAAGCATATCTTTCTGGATGCGACTACGCCGACAAGATTGAATACGCTGAAAGCCAAATGGAATCTGCATTCCTTCATTTAATAACCAAGCGTCACCCGCTTAGCCCTTCAAGCCTCACACCTTTTGCGGCGGGATAGATTCCTCCTCCTATCGGTCCAATACTCCTTCACGAAGACCGGGAGCATCGAGCGCGTCATATGCTGGATAGTTCCAGGTTCGTGGCCCGAATGCTCCGAATCATATTCGATCCTGACGAGATGTTGGCCACTCAGTTTCCGGAATATCCAGGAGTCCCTGTTGAATTTAACAGGGGTGCCAGTGGTAGCAGCCGGCTTTTCGTGGGCAGAGTCCCATCCCCCGCATTGTGCCCGGTACTTTCCCAAGCAAGCGCAAAGCCATTTCTTCAACTTGTTTTTGGGGTACCGGCGAGAGATTGTATTGCAGGAATATCGTTTCGTCTGACTCATGTGCAACTTCGCCGAGACCGTGTTGATAACCCATTGGATTCGATAGACTGCCGACTCCCGAGTGACAATGTCAGCCAAAAATCTCCTTCTCCGAGTCCGGCGGCTGTCCAGACTCCAGGTAGTCTCTTATAAACAGACGCTACAACAAAAGTGAGCACGTACCTCGCTCATTGCAGACCCCACAGTACTAGTATGCTACGTGCATTGAACTTTGTGCAGCATAGCGGCTTGAGTTCAACTGTTCAACGAGTTGAATCACTTACGGCCTTCTCGGGACCTATGTCGGGGACCCAGTGGAAACAAGACAGGGAGATACGCCGATACCATGAGTGTTGTCATCCGACAATGGGCTTGTCCAGGGACTTTCTAAAGATGAAAAGTGGGACGCGACGCGTCAAGGGGCACCCACCGGAAGAACCCGAGACACAGCCTCATAGGGTAGGATGGGTCTGGGGCCCTTAACGCACTTTTTGGACTTTGGTCAGCCCACTCTGAAAATGCTTTTAGAAGGGTCTTTGAAAAAATGGAATTTTTTGGCTCTGGTGTTATGTCCCGAGGAATATTTGAATAGATTTCTATTCAAATATTCGAGGACTGTCACGGTCCACTTGGCCAACCCGCTAATGGGCTGCTTCGTGTAACGGTTAGGGCCTGATCGGGTGCATTAGAATCTTTTCATCAGAATTCCACCAGAATCCTTCTGACTCCACTTTTCGCACGCAATTCGTCCCTAAACCATGCTAGAAAGGGAAATGTGTACCATTCTCATGCGTAGAAGAGACGGGGGTGGCGGGGAATGCAATGGCTAACATGTTCCAAGAATTCTGGAGTTCAACCGGAGAATTCTTAGACTCATTTCAGAATGTTGCTGAAAGTTTACTAGACATTTTGCCCGCCACTCTCGGTACAAATATCTCGACAGAATGGTTCAGTTAGACGTTCTACGATGGTTTAGGGACGAGTTTGGTGTACATCCGAGATTCAGAGAAAATTCTAAAGAATTTTTGATGCACCCGATCAGGCCCTTATCCCTTTCCACTTTCTTGATCCTGTTTTTGCTCCGCACTGAGTTCGAATCTCAGTGCTTTTCTTCTTTTTGTCAACTTGTCCCGCAATTTTTGCGTTTATTTCTTTTCTTACATTTCGACGTTCGCTCAGAATCTCACAAACTCCGTAACCTCCAAAACGAATGCATTCAAATACTGTAAACACTACAAATTTGTTGTTATAGGTAAATGATGAGTACATAGAGCAGCAATAGTCACACAGCTACATGGCTGCCCACTTCGAGCGCGCAATCCTTCACCGACTCATGCGCACCGCAAACAAAGAGTCCGCGGCGCCACACAGGGCCCACAGAGGCACACAACGCGCAGATGTTCGGCCGACGAGTACGGCCAGTGCAACGGTCGGGGAAGGCTCGCGGTCGCCGTCGCGGGACAAGTACGCGTCGAACACCAAGCCCAGAGCGGGGTGAGCATTTGTCGCGTTCAACGAGAACAGCCAGCGCGGCGAGCCCGACACGCGGGGTGCGCGATATGCATCATGCTGATCCGCTCACAGCTTGTGTGGGCGATTGGATTTGCGCCCGCTCCGTGGGTCGTGCGATACGAGGTATTGAAACGTGTCGACAGCACGCGAGGCGCTCGCACCCGCTCTCTCTCTCTCACGGCAACGGAGCACAGAGGTGTGCCTCGGGGGCCGAGTGGGCTTGCGAAGATGGGGCGCACACACCGCCAACGTTACCGGATGCGGGCACGAGGACGTCTAGCGCGTCGTTTCGACGTTTCGACGCCGCCGCGCCATACATCCGAATGGGGAGAGAGGAGAGACAAGACATGGAGAGAAGGAAAAAGAAAGAGCAATGCGGGTGCGTACCTCGTCTTGTATCTGGTCCCTCTCCATCGCCACGTACTCACTATCTGTGCATGCTTGTTCTTGAAGAATCAGCAGACGGCACTGCAGTTCAAGTGCATTCTTGGGCGACCTATTGAGTGGAGGGAGAAAAGAGCTTGGGGGCGGTGGCTGCACTGAGAACACAGTAAGCTTGAGTGGTTACTGAGAAGCCAGCTGACGCACCGGGAGCGCCTTTACGTCGCTGTCCTGGCCAGCAAATTTGATGTCGACAGAGTCGACCTTCTGCAATTCTGCAATCCGCGAGGAGAAGTGACGGCCTCATGGAGACAGCTACTGAAGAACAGACGCAAACGAAATCTCGAGCGCCTTCAGGCTTCAGCTGCCAGCACCTTGCTTGTCGGCCTGCGAGTCGTCGAGTCGACATCGACATATTTGATGTGGGTTTGGCAATGCCTCTGTGTCTATGCTCGTTGCCGACGCCACGATATCGCTGGGGTATAGAGCTGAGTCCGTGTGACTGGGGTAATATAGCACCAGGGAGCGAGCGAGGCCTGTTCAGAGGATGCCCGTTGGCGAGACATATGGCCAGCGGAGTGTGGCTGTGCCCCCCCATATGGATGCCCAAAAAAGGAACTCGGGGCACTGCACCAGAGTAATTTTTTGGCTCATGCACCATGTCTGTGGACAGGGCGCGGTTTTTCAAGTTTTCAAGAAGAGGAAAAGAGAGAGAAGGAGAGAAAAGAAAGAGAGAATTCAATGTCTATAGATTTAGCATACCGTGAAAATCCATGGTCTGAACTCGCCATACACGCTCATACAACATTTGCGACGTTGAACGGCAGCTTGATTGAACATGTTGCCGGATCATTGATGCAAAGTTGGCCTTTGCACATGTGGCTGGCATCCGGAGCTAACAGCACAAGTTAGAGCGAATGGTAATTCAAGTTAAAAATACTCGCTCTCGGCCTCCCACATCAGCTGTCAACGCGATCGCGTGACTCCGCGTCCTTTTCCTCCGCCAACTTCCCCTCTCGTGTCTCGCTGTTCTCTCTCTGAGTGTCGCTCCCAAATTTGCAGATAAAACATCTGTACACCGTGACATTCACTCTGTGAATTTTCTTCCCAGTTGTTTCACTTGCATTCTTTGTTTTCCCACTGCAGTCTGAAGCGAGCAAATTCTTTGCAGCACGGTATTCTATTCGAATTGAGGTGGACTGAATCGAACACAAATCTCAGGTCCAAGTTGGGGAATGGCTGGAACCTGATGTTCGGTGAAGTGTTCAGCACACGGGAAGAATTCAGTCAACACATTCCAACACTCCACCAGCATTTTTTTTCGGCCCCTGGGACCCCAGATCCCACTTCAAAATCGGCTTGTGCAACTTCATGTTAGAAATGCAGCTCAACGAAGTCTGATTTAAGCCATTTTCCTGTCCGTAACAATTTCAATCTCTGGCTAAATTATCGATGATCTGCCCCTATGGTTGACTTGAGTATGCATTTTTCATCTGGATGGACATGCCAAAATGCTCCTCACAAAGGCGTGATCAACTGAAGATTCAGCCTCCTGAAAGGATATGGCTCCGCCGTAAGTGCTATCAGGTGCCGCTGGCTCTGATAATTCCGGGTGGGTCGGATGATTGTCTTTCACGGCCGCCTCCACGTTGTTCAAATTTGTTTTCTTCCCAGACATGTTCAGAGCCCCATTTTAGAATAGTGGTTTATCCCTATCCAAAATAATGAAGTGATTGGAGCATGGGAACCACGCGAGAACTGGTTGCGGGTGCGTTGACTCGAAACTAGATATTTGGGCAACAAAACCTTCTATCTCTTCGCAGTTCACTGTGGAGACCCATAGAAATGAACTAAACGGGACCAAATTCTCATGCAAACACTTCTATCTCCACACATCTTTTCCCCGGGGCTCAATCGGGGCCTAATACCTCTTGGTCAACCGCGGGATCACGATTTGATCGTTTGATCAAAGGTTGTTCTCTAACCATTTTCTGTCCCAGCTGCCGCGGGGTTCTGACGGAGCGCAATTATGAAGCATGAGTTCGACCTTGACCATTCTTTGACCTTAAAATTGCCGTTTGCTGACGAACAAAAAAAGGTTTTGTCCATGCTTTTGAATACATATGATTCTGAACATCGAACCAAACATGGGAAATCAGCTGTACATCTTAGTTATACTTCACAGTGAAATCCAGGAGTAATCTTCGGTCCTGGCTTTAGCTCAACAGAGGGACTTGTACTGCTGGTTGCATTCGCCTCTGGGTAAACGGGCCGGTGCCGTGATTGGGCATCACCGCATCAGTCGGATCACTGCACATGTACATGTGTAGCCACACACATGATGAATGAGCCAATTTTTTCGATGACACGACGTGCCGAAAATATGTTTCAACAAAGCCAAAATGAAACTTACGCACCACAAATGGCTCAAATCGAGTGCAAATTCCAATGATTACGTCCAATTGTAGAGGTAAATTCGCATTTTCCCACCGGTTTTCTGCCGTAAATTACCCGATTTGGTGGTGGCTGTGCTCGGCTAATAGGGTAGGATGGGTCTGGAGGGTCTTACTGCACTTTTCCGACCCTGTGTGGCAAATTTTAAGCCTGGGTGCCCCTTGCGACGCGTCGACCCCGTGCAGATGGCGCCGCCAAACAAGGCCAAAATGGTGTAGCCGATCCTCCTCCCCACCATCCATCTGAATGTCCGGATCCGAGCAAGTTGTGGGGATTTTGGGTGAGGGTGAGCACATTGCTTGCGTCGCGCGAATGACTCCTCATCCTATCCAGATTTCTATGGATGATCTGCTTATCTTTTCAATTTTTTTCTACTGTCTCTGCGTAGGGGGTGGCCAGCTTGGTCGCATGCTTGCGGCGGCCGCGTCTCTGCTGAACATAAAAGTTATCATCCTTGACGTCGGTGAAGCCGGCCCCGCCAAGCAGGTTCTGGCCCCGATTTTACCTCAATATTCTCACATCGATGGATCCTTCACGGATCCAGCCCGAATTCAAGAATTGGCCGCCAAGGTAGCCGTGTTGACGGTGGAGATTGAACATGTCGATTCAGATGCTCTTTCACGGGTCAACTGTGCAGTTCACCCTAGCCCTGCCACTTTGAAAATTATCCAAGACAAACTCGCGCAAAAACAGCATCTGCGGTCGCTCGAGTGCCCAGTCTCTGATTTCATAGGCGTGGAGTCTACTCTGGAAGCTATTCACGTCGCCGCTGAAAAGCTTGGACTTCCGCTCATGTTGAAAAGCCGAACATTGGCGTACGACGGCCGGGGCAATTTTGTCATCCGCGAGCTTTCCCAAGCATCAGACGCCTTGGCAGCCTTAGGAAACCGTCCTCTCTATGCCGAAAAATGGGTGCCATTTACCCACGAAATCGCTGTGATGGTGGTACAGAGCACTACCGGCGAGGTGAGAGCGTACCCTGCCGTAGAAACCGTCCACAAGGAGAATGTGTGCCACCTAGTTTATGCACCTTTCCGGACGCGAGATGCCACGCTCTCCCGCCGCGCACAAACCGTGGCTGAAAATGCTATCAAGACCTTCGAAGGAGCAGGTGTCTTTGGTGTGGAGATGTTCCTCATGGCTGATGGTAACGACTTCCGATATTTACCTTGAACAATACTCACCGCTACGCAGGAGGTCTATACATCAACGAAATCGCTCCGAGACCACACAACTCCGGGCACTATACGATCGAAGCTTGCGAAACATCGCAGTATGAGAACCATCTGCGCGCGATCCTATCGCTCCCCCTCGGGTCCACCGCACTCAAAGTGCCTTCCTGCGCTATGCTCAACATCATTGGGCTCTCGTCGTCGATGGCCGAGATCAAATCGCTCGTTGACGTCGCATTGACCGTTCCAGGCACCAGTGTCCATCTGTACGGAAAATCCGAATGCCGCAAGGGCCGCAAAATGGGACATATCACCGTTGTGGGCGAGTCAGACGCCGAATTGCGCACCCGCTTGCGTGTCCTCCTCGACGCACTCCCGTCCAGTCCAATCACCGAGACCGATCTATACGCCCCGGCGCCCCAAACACCCGGCTCAGGTTTCTCCAGCGCGCACCCGCTGGTGGGCGTCATCATGGGCTCGGACTCGGACCTGCCTGTCATGCTCCTAGCCGCGCGCATCCTCGACCAGTTCAAGATCCCGTATGAGCTCACCATCGTCTCCGCGCACCGCACGCCCGACCGGCTCGTCGAGTACGCACGCTCGGCGTCCTCCCGCGGGTTGCGCACGATCATCGCAGGTGCAGGCGGCGCAGCGCATCTGCCGGGAATGGTCGCCGCGATGACGGGCCTGCCCGTCATCGGTGTGCCAGTCAGAGGAAGTGTCCTCGACGGTGTGGACTCTTTGCACAGTATCGTTCAGATGCCGGTATGTTTATTCTTCCCTCGACTCCGGTGCTAGTGCTCATCATTTTTTTCTTCAGCGCGGGATTCCAGTCGCAACGGTGGCCATCAACAATGGGACCAACGCCGGGCTACTTGCGGTCCGCATTCTGGCAGCCGGGATCCCTCGCTTGGTTGACGCGATGGACATGTACTTGAAAAATCTCGAGGGTGAAGTTCTTGGCAAGGTGGAGAAACTGAAAGAGGTCGGTTGGGAAAGTTACTCCGTCGCGAAATGATCTGCAGCCCTTGTATTTTAACAACAGCTGCCCTCACATCCATCGAGAGAGATACATTTCGATTATCGGCTGGATTCGAGTCCAATGCCGACCCATCATGCATCATGATGAGGAATAGCTCAAATTTTCCATTCGCACTATTCAATTCAAGGATCACTTCAATCCACACCTGGGCAGATTTGCTTAGAAAGCCCGCTCGCAGCAGACTCCAGAGAACGAACAAGGAAGCAATCGGGTCGGTTCAATCTGGAAGATTATGGTGGTACCTTGGTCCGATTACTTTCCTCACAAGTAAGGTCAGAAAAACATTTTCTAAGTGCTCGATGCTCAGTGTGCTGCTCTGTCAATGAAAGATGTATTTTCTTGACCGCGCTCAATTGCGAGTCATGTGGCTGTGCCACTATCTCACGGTTGAATTCTCTTTCCATCCGGGATCGGAGTTAAAAACAACGGTAAAACGCTAAAAGCTCGTCCGCGCGCACATTTGTCTTGGGGTAACATTGATGATATAACGCCAAAGACTTTAGTTAACACGAGCCGAGATTGCCATACCTTCCTTGTTTTCAGGTCCGATGCGAATGCGATCCGACTCGTTGCGACTGGTGGGATCTGAGTCAAGCGTGTGATCGGATAAAGGCGCCTTTGCGCAAACGTCTTCGGGCCGCGCGGACAACTGACTTGCTTTCCCTGCGGATTTTCGAGTTTAATCATCGGAAGTACTTTTAGAAGTTAGAGAATAAAATATTCTATTATTATGAATTTGTTTAGAAGGGGCTTTGTTTGGATATGGAGCCTGAGGACCGAGGGCGGGAGATAGAGTTGCAGCTGGAGCCAAGTACGCTACGCCACCGAGTGTCATTACAAATATTTCGCTGGTTTGATTTCGTTTTTGTTCGAGGTCGCGTAAATGTTGGGGGTACGCCCGTACGTGGTTTGACTCGATGGCCCAATTTCCAGAACACGGAATCTGCATATGAGTCATCCCGACTCAGATAACGCGTGCGCGTAGTCATCTTTATTTGTCGTTCTTTTTTTTTTCTTGCAGGGATCGAGATCGACATCGGCGCGGAGAGTGTACTTGAGGAGTGGGGCCTGACTTTGGGCTCGGTTTGTTGCCGTGCAAAGAAGAAAAGGCAAGATGTCGCCACTGCCCTTGGTTTGCGTGCCCCGCTAACTTTACTTGCTCAGGCTTAGGGTTCGCGCAGAAAAGAAGGGGATACATCTGTCGTACACGCGCAACTCGGCGGTTCAATTCGGTAAGTCTCGTTTCCTTTCATCTTTTGACAGACTCGGGCCTGGGGCATCGTAGACGCATGACCGAGCCCACGACGACGGCGCGTCGTGGAGAAATGCGATGTTTTGGCAGCGCGCTGCGAATGCGCGCGTGCTGGGACCAAATTCAGCAGCGGCGAAGGCACCGTGCACCACGGCGTCGGCGTCCACGCTGCTTTGTGAGTGTGTTTGGAGAATAGGGGAGGAAAGCTGCGCGCGTTCGTGATCCCCGCTGACGTTCTTGCTCGCAAATCCGTGAAGCCTGCGAATATGTCAGAAGGGTCTGTGCCACTCGCGCTATACGGGACGTATCATGCCGCTCGATGAGACAGCACGGCGGTGCTGTGCGCATCGAGTCCGGCCGCAACTTGGCGCGGACGCGTTCGCGCATGCGTGCAGCGATGCATGAGCTCAAGGCAGGGTTTGCAGTACAGAGAGGGAGGGAAGAAAAGGAGAGAAGGAGGAGCGTACCTCGTTTTTGATTGCTAATTTCTGTGTGTTGTACAAAGACTCTGAGAAGGCGTTGTTACCGGTAAATGAGAAGATGGAGGGCAGGCGCTGACTTGGGAATGCAGCATGCCGGCAAATCCCGCGTTATCCTTGACTCAGCGGCGATGCGCCACTTTGTGATGTGGCGGACAGTGGGCGCAGAAAGCGGGAGGCTCGAAGACGGTACTGCAACACAAAATGTCCCAACTGAACCCGCGTTATCCAAATCATACGACCCCGCAGGTCCGATTCATGCGAGCGCGGCAAGTCTTGGAGATTGCATGTATTCTGTGCAGTGTCGCCCGTGCGCAACGTTCGTGCACTGATAATCCCCAGGTACGCATTCGCCTCTGCGATTACCCCAGGATGGACGTCCCATCGAGAGCCTAGGGACACGCAAAGGAACACGGAGCGCCCGGGGTGCCCTTATGTGATATATATCCGCCATACTTTGTTTTCTCGTCGTGGTTTGGGAGCAAGACCCAACTTGGACAATGATTGGATCAATGACATTGGAACACACCAAACCAATTGCCAACTCCCGTCATGAAGTTGTCAAAATGCCCTGTGAAGTCCGCAGAACCTTTGCGTAGAGCCACAATTGAGGCCGACACCATGCAATGGTAGAGTCAAACCTACAAAGCAGTCTGCTGGCTCGTTGTCGTCGATGACACCGAAAAGGAGTCTCGCGCAGCAAACGAGCTTGTCCGGGCCAACGACTGCATCTATGACTTGATAGTCTTCGGAAAGGGACTCACCGCATCTTGACGCCGATCCATGTCCAGTATGGAGCGCCCAAGACGTCTTTGGACCTCGCCGAGGTGCTCTCGGGCTGTATCGGACGACGAGCGGGACTGTCTAAGGCGGTCGGAGTTGTCTTGTCCTTCCGCCTCCTTCCGCTTCCTTCCGTCATTACAAGGCGGATCAAGGTACACGGCCACAAATTAACCCGATGGGACCTAGACCCGGACATTGGCGCAACCTCAGGCTGGTTCGAAATTTTGCAAGACAAACCTTCGAAACAACTCTGTACAGGGCAATTCTGGGTGATCGCCCTCCACATGGAATCAGGTTGAACAATGCGGGAACTCTCAGTGGTCATCGTCACAATTCACAATTAATTCGTTCTACGCCGCTCCGGGAATGCGCCTGTGTATCCTGAACATATCCCCCGACCAATATGACAAATCTCAAGCGGCAAAACTAACTTATGGATTAAGAATCATTTCATTCAAGGCAAAGTCTTCCGAGTCAGAAGCGAGTCAAGCTCGGGCCAAAGCATAATTCTTTGCACCTCACCGTGGTTCATTCCAATTCTCGGGAGCACCACTGCACTGCCACGCCGGCGGCCGGATTTGCGACTGTACTTTCCATCAGATATTCAACCACGGAAGCCAAACGGAAGCAGTTGAGTCCGAGTCGTCGACCGCCCAAGGCCAAAGTATCCATTGTCATGTGTTTTTACTGCACTTGAAACAGAAATACTCGGTACCGCGCCGTTCTGAATGAGGCCTTGACAATTAGCAGCCCCAAGTCATTGGTCGAAACACACTTTCAATCATCACAGACAAGTTGTGAGATCATGATGAGGATCTATTCCTCCATGCCCTATAACGTTACGCCAGTGCGTCCTTGAAAAGCGTCCAAGGGGATGGCGGTGTAAATGGGCTGGAAATTTTGCCAGTCTTGGAGGCTAAGCTACATCCGGCTTCTCGACATTTTGTCCATCGCTCTCCCCATATTTTTTCATCCATGCCAGATTTTGGAGGCCAGGCGACCCTGAGGTTCCATCTGCATCGCCCATGTGAACAACCGGTATTTTTTATTTATTTTTTGGGTACTTGTCGGCGGTGCAGATTGTTCACTCAGGTTTTCAATCGGTCGAAGATTGATGGTATCCGTAGCATACACTTGACGCATGTATGTAGTACGGGCCCCGGCTGTTTCTTAACGGGACCGCGCCGGAATATACCTACCTACCTACCTCTGCTCGCGCTGCTTGCACGACCAGTTGCTGCTGAGTTCAAGCTTGGACATGGAGGTCCGAGTCGGAACGTGGCTTTAGAACCCTTCGATCCCAATCTTCAGGCGGTCACTTACCGGCGGTCCGTTCAAGTGATCGGAACGATAAGACGGCCGTCCAACTAGCAAAACATTTCTATTTCTTTACAAGCTCGGCCTCCACCAGGTCGAGCGCCTTCTTTTGCTCATCCTCGGGCTGCCACGTCCACGCCCACTCCATCTCCTCCTGCATCCGCTTGCCGAGGTAGGGAAGGTCCTGTGCGGCCGCATCGTCATGCAGCGCGCAGTCGATGCCCGTCTGGCGCGAGCTCCGGAAGACGTGCTGCGCGAACGGGGCGCGCACGCGCGAGTAGATATCGAGCGCCTGAGTGATGTTCTCCGGCGTGACAGCCGGGTGCGCGAGAATGGAGGAGAGGATGTATACGTCCTGCGATGGGTGTTAGCCGGGAAGTAACGTGGAGGGAGGGTGTGTACCTCGATGGCCTGGCCTGCGCCGGCACCTTGGAAGTTCGTCATGGCGTGCTAAGGATTGAATTACTCAGACAGGGGCGTCAAAAAAAGAAAACGACAGAACGGACCGCCTGGGGTTCAGTGAGCGTAAGAACTGGGAGGTGGAGGAGGAAGAAAAACACGCACTGCATCGCCCAGGAGGATGACGCGGCCAGAGTTGAAAAACGGCAGGTCCGAGACGGTGCAGATCGCCCAGCGGCTGGCGACAGGCTCGATGCACTGCATGCACATCGTCAGCATAGTCGAGAGAAGATGGGAAGTGATTCACCTTGAGGAGCGCCTGGACGTCAGGTTCCCACCCTTCGTAGACAGCCGCAAGATGCTCGGTCTTGACGTCTGCGACCCACGGCTCCGGGTACAGCTCGCCCTCGCGGCTGTAGTCGCACTGGTAGAGCCCGCAGTTCAGAACCTTGGCCTGCTCCGAGAGAATGGGATAGGACATGATGTGCCTCTCCTTCCCTAAGAACTATGCGGCAGGTCAATCGCGTGCTGCGTGCTCGGGATCAGCGACGAACCTGGGTGGGAGCGTCGAACGCGTGGTGGTTGGGGGCAAACTGGCGGAGCTTGTCGGCAGAGATGACATTGCGGAAGACCTCGACGCCGCTGAAGCGCGGCGTGATTTTCCCGCGCAGCTTGGTCGCCTCGTCGGTGCGTCCCTCCTTTTCGGCCTTGTCGGCGGCAACGGCGTACATGTCTCCACGGACGACGGACTTGATGCCGTCGGCGCCGATGAGGATATCGCAAGTGGCGGTGGTGCCGTCCTCGAAGGTGAGCTCGATCGGGTCCGTCGCGTTCCGCTCCACGTAGTGCACCAGGCGTTTTGAAGTGAATGTTTTGACGTGGTCGGGGAGCTGCTTCAGGAAGGCGGCGTGGAAGTGCGAGCGGCGGAATCGGACGTAGCCGACTACAGAGGGGTGAGGGACTGCGGAGATGCAGGGTAACAAAGACGTACCGAGGCCCATGCACATGAAAATGTCCTCTCCTTCCGCCTGGTCGGACTTGCGGTAGCCCACAGTAGGCACTTGAGAGCATCGATGTTAGTTATATAGCGATACATGTAGATTGGGGACCACTCACCCATCTCCTCGCGGGGAACTTCCTCCAACAGGGGGAGGAGATACTTCTGGAAATCGAGCAGTCGGAGCAGGGTCCACGGCCTCCATGGCATGCCAATCGACTGTCCAATCTCGCCGAACTGCGAGGCCGCTTCGTACACGGAGATGTCGAGTTTTTCATTCTTGGCCAAGGCCAGAGCAGAGATAACGCCACCGATACCACCACCGCTGTGGAGTTTTTTCAGCGAGGCGATTCAGCATGACGGGGGGGGGGGGGGGACGCACGCGATTGCGATTCGGAGTTTGGGTGCGTTGCTCATGGTTGTTGACGGAGAAAGATAGAGGGAAGTGGCTTGTCTTCCGAGGTTAAAAGGCGGAGGCAAGAGTGGCGTTGGGCTGGTCGGGTTGTGTCCGGCGCTGGCTAGACTGGACTAGACAAAGCGGGGGAGAGGGTGCGTAATAAACGTTTGCAGAGTCGCCGATCGAACCTTTGCACTCGGAGGCGACGGTGGGGCTCGCGTTTGATCCCCATCTGGGCGGTCCATTGCAATTATGCGGGAGAGTCCGGGGTGCTCTGCTCGGAGTCTACTCTCAGCGGTCCAGACAGACGAGGAGGAGGTGTTAACAATTACAAGCTACATACTTTTAGCGGTGGGTGACCGTGTGAGACGAAACTTCAACATGAAAGCAACATGAAAGTCACAAGGAATCTGTTCAAATATTATCAACCGAGTCGTCTTTCAATTTGATAATCTAAAATGCACCCTAGGCCTGCGTTCACTATACCTTTCGAAGGGGAGCAAACTGTTTTGTACTACCTGACTTGAAGTTGTCGCTGAGCTTTGGACTCAACTTGACGCAATTCAAGTTAGAGGTTGGACGCACTGACGGCGGACGCAGCTCCTTCCCGCTTGGTTCCCGCCCGATTTCCGCCCGGCGCATGGACTTGCACCTCGACGCAGCCCGCAGACGTACGGAGTTGAACGCACTGACGATGGTCTTTGTTGTGTTTTGCTTGTGCCCTGTTCCTTCTTACGGTCATGTTCTCTCGTTCTGCATTCCGCACTCTGGCTGCGCCCTCGTCGCGCCTCTTCTCTTCTTCCTCTGCTCGCAACTTCAAGGTCGCCGTTCTCGGCGCAGGCGGAGGAATCGGTCAGCCGTTGTCTTTGCTTCTCAAGAGCGACCCTCTCGTCACCTCTCTCAGCCTCTACGACATCCGTGGTGCCCCTGGTGTTGCTGCAGATGTCAGCCACGTCGACACCGCGAGCGAGGTATGTTTTGCCATCCTTTTGGGTTGAACAGGCGACTGACGTGTGGTAAGTAGGTCAACGGATACACCGCTGACCAGTTAGACGCTGCATTGGAGGGTGTAGAGGTCGTTGTAATCCCTGCTGGTGTCCCGAGAAAGGTGCGTTGTTTCCCAAGCACTCAAATAACAACTGACCTTTTTTTTCAGCCCGGTGTAAGTTGATATGTTTCCACTTATGCCCGCGCGATTTACATAGTCCGTCCATCCAGATGACCCGTGATGACCTCTTCAACGTGAGTTCCCCAGCTTAAGGTTATTCTAACCAGGTTTTCTGACTATTTCCAGACCAACGCCTCCATTGTCCGCGACCTTGCAACGGCCGTCGGCCGTGTCGCGCCCACTGCGCTAGTGCTGATCATCTCCAACCCTGTCAACTCCACCGTCCCCATCGTGGCCGCCACCCTCGAAAAGGCGGGCGTGTACGACCCCAAACGCGTCTTCGGCGTCACCACCCTCGACGTCGTCCGCTCCGCGCGCTTCCTCGCTGGCATAACCGGCGCCAAGCCGTCCGACACGCGCGTCACCGTCGTCGGCGGACACAGCGGCCCGACCATCGTGCCCCTCCTCTCCCAGACGCCCTACGGAAAGGGCGTCACGGGCGAGGCATACGAGAAGCTCGTCTACCGCATCCAATTCGGCGGCGACGAGGTCGTCAAGGCCAAGGACGGTGCCGGAAGCGCGACCCTCTCCATGGCGTACGCCGGCGCCAAGTTCGCCAACGCCGTCCTCCGCGGGCTGAACGGCGAGAAGGGCGTGGTGACGCCGACGTTTGTCAAGAGCCCGCTGTTCGCAGACCAGGGTATCGACTTTTTCTCGTCCAACGTCGAGCTCGGCGTAAGTTCTCTCCCCGCTCCTTTTTGTGCCGAGACTGACCGGCTCTGTGCAGCCCAACGGCGTGGAGAAGATCCACCCCATCGGCGAGCTGTCAGCGGAGGAGCAGAAGCTCCTCGAGGCTTGCCTTCCCGAGCTGAAGAAGAACATTGAAAAGGGCAAAGCTTTTGTCGCATAGGTTATGTGTCATTTTCGTAGGCGGAATCAAAATTGCTGGATATCCAGTCGGTTAGCGCTGAGCGCTGAGCGAGAAATGCACCGAACGAACAGTCTATTCCTTAGGAAAACTCGGCGAGCGAAATATTCGACACCCGGCACGCGTTCCTCTCCGCAAATGGCCATGGCGGCGACCCCGCACCAAACGTGGCTTGCAATAATTGCAAGCACAAGCCAGAGCAGTGCCTCGAGAGGCTGCAGGTCGTATAGGTTTATTTACGGCGGTGCGCCGAACTGGAAGTAGATTCGTCGACGATCAATGATCTGAAAGCACTGGTGCGAGCATGAGGACTGGGAACAGCCGATGAGTAGTATGACGAGGTAGATGGCTCCGGGCTCGACGAGCGGGCAGCTTAGTCCAGGGAAAGCGAAGTATAGCGCAAACGAACGAATAGAGCAGAGCAGAGAGGCACGCAGGATTCCAATACACGACTTTGAGAGAGCCGAATGTGCATAGATGGGAGCAATTTGCCGCCAAGACCCAAAAAAACGTACATTCGCCTTTCTTTCATTGTGGTTGGGACATCGCAAGAGAAACACAAAAACCATGCTACAGCTCTACCTCCTCGTCCTCGTCGCCCGACACCTCTGCGTTTTCTTGGCCCACCTTGGCCATGAGTTGCGCGAGGTCCGCCTCGTCCGACTCGGAGACGGCCTTGGGCTGAAGTAGACCGTCAGATCTAAACGCAAGTCGAGCAGGGAACAGACGCTGACCTTCATCTTTACGACGCAGTTCCCGCCCTCGTCCTCGATGCTCGTCTGGATCCCTTCGATCGCACGCTCGAGACGCTCCACGGCGGCGTACTTGTCCGTTGCATTAGTGCTGTAATTTCGGTGAGATGTGGCGCAAACAAGGAATGTAAAGGACATACCTGAGAACGTATAATGGCGGGGCAACGAGCTTGGCCTTTATTGGCACCGTGTCGGTGCTAGCTTTTTCGCCGGCCCTCAGAGCGCGTTTAATGGCATCAATGCCCGCGGGGGTGTAGCAGGTGAGCTCGATGTCAGCGCGCAGCTTGATGGGTTGCGGGGTGAGACGGCGCGCGATGGTGGAGGTGAGCAGGGCGTGCACGGCGTCGGGGATGGGGGTGGGGAGCGTCGCAAAGACGGTTTCGGGCTCGCTGGGATGTATTTGGTCAGAATAAAACGGGGAGCAAGAGGGAGACGGGGGCGGACGTCAGAGCGAGCTTGAATGCGTCGTACGGGTGGCCGTAGGTCCTGCCCAGCGGCCATGCGATGGTCTCGTAGAGCATCTCGAGGCGCTCTGCTTCGCCTGCGACGGGGGGCGGCGCCTCTTCTACTGGGGCCTCGTCGGGGTCACCGCCCTTTTTCCGGACGCGCTTCTCCTTCTCGCCGGGGATCTCGCCGCCGAGCTTGCTTGCGACGTGTCGCAGTATGCTTGCGACGCTCTTGCTCTTCATGTAGCGCTCCTCGCATCGCGTGATGTCCTCCGGCGAGACTCGTCTCTTGGAGAGATCGATGTAGCCCTTCTCGTTGTCGACACGGAGGACGACGACGACCTCGTTACGGCCGACACGGATGAGTTTTTGGACGGAGCGGATGCGGCGGCGAGAGAGTTCGGAGAGCAGGATCATGCCCTCTGTGCCGTCGTACTCGAGGAGGCGGACGTACGCGCCCATCTCTGCGATGTGCTGGACCTGCACCATGACCAGCTCATCGACCTCGGGGTATTTCTGCTGGTAGTACCGCATTGAAGAGTTGTGTTGTAACGAGTCACAACCACAAATCTTTTTGTGTCCTTGTCGATCATCATGGCCTTGACCGCGTCTCATCTCCCGACGCTCACCCTCCTCTCAAAGGGCAAGGTCCGCGACATATACACAACATCCAACCCCGATGCCCTCCTCTTTGTCGCCACAGACAGAATCTCAGCCTATGATGTGATCCTCAAAAATGTTCGGACGCTCTTCAATCGCAAGCGCAGAGCCTGACGCCAGGATAGGGCATTCCCGGCAAAGGCGCCCTCCTAACCCAAATCTCGCGCTTCTGGTTCACAAAGCTGGCCCACCCAAACCATTTCATCACTGCAGATATCGATGCCATGCCCGCCGAGATACGCCAGTACAAGACCCAGCTCGCAGGCCGCGCGATGCTCGTGCGCAAGGCCCAAGTCGTGCCGCTCGAGGCTATCGTGCGAGGCTACCTCACAGGTGTGTTCGCAGACACCCGCAAAGATAATCAATTGACAATTTATCTACAGGCTCCGCATGGGTGGAATACCAGAAAAGCGGGACAGCGCACGGCATCCCTCTGCCCGCAGGCCTCCGCGAATCAGAGCGCCTCCCAACGCCCCTCTTCACCCCGTCCACCAAGGCCGAAATGGGCGCCCACGACGAGAACATCTCTCCAGAGCAAGGTGTGTCCATTCGTCATGCAATGAAGCAACCGTAATTCGTACTGGTCGCAGCGGCGGCGCTCGTCGGCGACGCCCTCTCCGCGCAGATCAGTGCAGCGGCGCTCGCACTGTACACCGCTGCTGCAGAGTACGCGCTGACCCGCGGGCTTATCCTCGCGGACACCAAATTCGAGTTTGGGCTCGTCCCTGTCGCGGGCTCATCTACTGCGAAGGAGCTCCTCCTCATTGACGAGGTGCTCACGCCCGACTCGTCACGCTACTGGCCGGCAGCGGGCTATGAGCCTGGACGCCCGCAGCCGTCGTTTGACAAGCAGTACCTGCGCGACTGGCTTGTCAGCCAAGGGTTCCGCAAGGGGCTGGAGTCGGGCCCTGCAGGTGCTGAGGGGGCTGGGTGGACCATCGAGCCGAGCGTAGTGGAGGGGACGCGCAAGCGGTACGAGGAGGTGGTGGCGATGTTGACTGGTGAATGAATAGAGCACAGTATAGAATTCAAACTTCAATGTACGACCGTCTCCTCCCCAATAAAGAAAGATAGAAATACGCCTACTGCTTAGAATAGATAAACCCAAGCTGGTCCATCTCATCACCATCCTGCCCAAAGAATCCGACAACCCCAAACCCATCAGGTGCACTCATCGTCGCACAAGAGCTCGTAATCGTCCCAGCAGTGAGCGTGCGCCCCGCAGACGTCGTGAACAGCGCGTAAAAGTTGCGCGTGTCGCCGTTAAACTGGTCCCAGCAAAGTGTGCCGCTCACGACCGCCTCGCCCGTCGCAAGCGTCAACGACACCGCCGTCCCGCCCGTTCCACCGTGCATGAAATTCGCGCCGCTCGTGAGCGCGATCGCCACCGAGTCGAGCCGCGCCGCGCCCCTCAGCGTGAGCACGCGCGCCACGGGCGCCGCAGGCAGACTTGGCAAGTCATTGAACCACGTCCCATGCGGCCCGCCCTGTAGGTCCGATTGGCGCAGCGCGCCCGCGAGCGTCCACGCGAATCCGACCCGCACAGGGTTGTGGTCCGAGAGCGTCGCGAGGTCGGAGGAGAGGAAGCGCGCGGTGTCGTAGAAGAAGCCTGTGTTGGCGAGCGTGATGAGGTCGTTGCCGCGGTAGAGGACCTTGTCGACGACCTCGCAGCTGATGTTCGGCGGAACGCCGTCCGGGCACAGCAGCGCGTCTGCACCGATTGCGGGGAAAACGCCGCCCTCGGCGTCTTGGACCCAGGCGCTGTGCGTGCGTCAGTTTTTACCTTTACCAGGGCAGGGAGAGCGTACTCTGTCAGTCCATTCTGCGTGGAGAACACGCGAATACCATCGTCTGCACGCGTGTACCGCGAATTGGTGTCCCCGAAGACCAGCACAGCGTTCCCCGTAGACCAGACGTCAATGTAATCTGCCACCTGCTGCAAATTGGCCGCGCGCGCGGTCTCATCGCCGTCCTCGATCCCCGCATCGGCGTGGAGATTGTAGAAATCGATATACACGCCCTCGTCGATGCGGATGCGCATGAACGTGAAGCCTTTAGGCGTCAGGCAGTCGTTCTCGGACGCGTCGGAGCATGTCGCCCACTATGTATATCGAAATCGAGTCAGTACGTGACGTGAGCCTCCCGACCGCAACCCACCTTGGTCCGCACAAAGTCGACCCAGTCAAAGTTCGAGAGCGTGTTGAGGCCGCTGCCGAAGGGCACTCCACCCGAAGTTGCAGTGCGGAACGGGTGGTTGTCGTTCGCGTACAGCGTCGCGTGATAATTGAAGTCCTAATCGCGCTCAGGGCCAAAAAAGCAACAGCCAGGAAGAGAAGAACCTCTTGGACGTGGATAACGTCGTACGCGAATTTGGCCATATCTTGCCCTATAACTGCAGTGTTGTCCGTTTTGTCTCCCGATTCGCCGTTTCCTATCATCAAGACATTTATTCGCCATCTTGGGCTTTACACCCCGGGACTCGCCGTTCAAGATCTCGGGAAGGCCTGCGACGTTCATAGAGAGAATGTCAAAAGTCCCCGCCGGGGCAGCCGCGGCGCGGACGCGTACGGCATTGAGAGCAAGCAAGGTAAGAATTGAGGGAAGAGACAGCACACACATATTAACGAGGATGGGTCCTACGAGTGAGGAAGAGGTTGAGAGCAACGCCCGCGGGCCGGGACGGTATTCAGGCGATTTTATAACCAGCGAATATCAAGCAAGGGCTTCCTTCCTGATGTCGCTTGGATCTCGTGGGGAATACCTGCACACGTGCGGCACCGACGACGCCAGAGACTCCCAGGCGAAGACTTTAACCAAGAGAGCACATGGAGTTTAACCACGTTTGAAAGAGGGCGAGAGCTTGCAGTTGAGGACCCGAGATCAGGCAAAAGAGCGTTGCACACAGTTCCAGAGAACATGCAGACGTTTGCGGAAACCCTGAGATGTAGTACATGGCCGAGGCGTATCCAGGCTGGAAGAACGTGAAGCTTGAAGGCCGAACGGTGAACGAGAAAAAGAAGATGTATCTACGGTGGTTTAGTGTCCACGGTTACCCTTTGGTTGCCTCACGTGACGTGATCCGCCCCTTTGAATTACCAGATATATCGATCGTGGTGACCTCGGCGCGATATATTCTCGATCCTATTGGTCAGCTACCCATCGGATGGAATGTAGGCTCGATCGGATGGAATGGGAACCTTCCGTTCTGTCTGGTCAGCTGTACAGTTCAAGATATAATTTTTTTCCACATGTGTTCTACTCCCTTGGTCTTGAACATGCCCTGCAAAAATTTTGAGGAAGATGCGGACATCCGTAGGTGCTCTAGAGCAAATGAGATTGTTGACCAAACAAACCCAACCGTTCTGTCCAGAGTGGATTTCCATTCCGTCCGATCGGACACTTTGGGTTCGCGATGGGTCAATGCCCATTCTTTTCGTTCGGTACTTCTCGTTCCACCCGATCGGGTAATTGCGCAAAAGTTCCGTTCTGTTCGAACGAGGCGTTCTGCAATCCACGATCGGACTGTTTGAAATTTAATGCTCCCGTTCTATCCGATCGGAAACATCACCTATTCCATTCCATTCGTTCGGTGAGTTTTTCACAGTCCATGAAAGCATGCTCATTTCAAAGGCTCTTTGGTTCATTCTTTCCAGAATTTTGAGCCTGAAGGCTGGCCAAGTATTCCAAGCCTTTGAGCTCTTTTGAGGCAGTCCCAGCTAGGTCAGAATCTTTGTTTACATCAAGGTTCATCCGGTGATGTAAAAACTCCTTCTTTGTGGTAAGCCATGAATACTGACAAAAATGCAACTCGGAGGGGACTTGGTGACTCACTTAAGGTGGCAGATGGTCTCCGTGGCCAGAAATCAGGTGGAATGGGAGGTAGAGAAGTGAAACAGAGAGATCTTTCGATGTCAAGGGTGTTTTTCAGCAGTTTTTAGCTGTGAAGTTGACATCATAAACAACGTAACATGTCCTATGGAATTACAGGCGCGCTGAGCCTCCTTCATGTGGCTTGGGTCATGTTGCACGATTATTTTCCAACCGTGGGACAGCTGACTTCTTTCGGCCAGCAATGATCCCGGCAGGCCGGCACGGAACTTTCCGATCACTGGAGGGTAAACGCGTGTATTCCGGTGGTTACTTCGGCTACGCTACGCGGGGGTAACCAGCGAGGTAACCAGAGCGGACTGGTTACCCTAGGTATACTCTATGTACATGTTGACATTGTCATTTGCAACACAAACTCCCACAAACTCCGTCGACGTGAACACCTGGCATTCTGCGCTCACCTTCCCCACGATCTTGCTACCCTCGACTCTCCCAGATACGAATAAGCACCCGTAATGGCAGCAGGCCTGAGCATCCGTCAAGACGCGGGTAATGGCTTTGCATCCGGTAAAAGCCAGACGACGGTGGAGTTATCAAGGTAAGTTACATTGATTTGAGAATTGGATAATGTTAGTATAGGATCTACTGTTGACTTCGCATTTTCTTGCCGTATCGTACACCTCTACTTCTTCTCGACGAATTTACGGAGTCCGAGCTCTCCCTGCTTGACGTGGGCGACATACCCAAGGATAGGATGGCTGCCGGTGACTTCGATTTCGTCGCCCATCGCCTTCAGCACGTCCACTTTCTTCAGCACCCGCTCGGCCGTCTCGTCGTCCTTCACCAGGGCCTTGATCTTGTCTGGGCCGAGAACCGGAGATTCAACGTGCACGTACTCGGCGCCGTAGCGCTCACGAACAGCCGTGACGCTCTTCTCGTCGACGTACGGGTCGAACCAGCTTTGGAACTTGTCCGTCATCTCCTGGACCTTGGCGTCGGTGAGAGCGGTGGAGCTGTCGGACACGCCAAAGATGACTACCGAACACAGAGTCAGCGAATGTACATAGCTCTCGGAGGATAACCACGAACCTGGACGGAACATCGCGAACGCCTCGTCGAAGTCCTTTGCGTTCACGTCGCCGAGGACTGGGAATTGCTGCAGACTCATTTGCTGGTACGCTCCCAAAACGACAAAGAGGAATCTGCGGGGCTTCAGAGCTGGAAATTTCAGCAATAAACCGCGACGAACCTGGTGTGCGCGATACCAACTTTGCTATCGTGCCATTGCTGGGCCGTTATCTCATCAACCTCACCCTTCATCGATGCACAGATCGTAAGCGCAGCCGAGAGTCCGCCCGTCAGTGCAATGTGAACGCCGCTGGAAAAGAACGGGTCGACAAAGTCTGTGACGCGCGTTCATGGTCAGTAACTGTATACCGAACGTGGAAATGGCTTACTGGCGGCATCTCCGATTATACGGAAGTGGTCGCCCGAATACGTGGGTGCGTTGTAGCTGAAATCGCCCGCCATCTTGACGCTTCCCGGGATCATGCTCCCTTTCTCGCCGATGAGCTCTTGGACACCGGGAACAAACTGGATCTGGTCGAGGTAGTGTTCCGAGAGCGACGGGGTCTGTCCATTGGGGCCCTTGACGGCTTTTTTCGCATTCGACAAATCTTGGTGCATCACGACGCCAATGGAGGTGGTTCCGTCGTGGAGAGGGATGACCCACGCCCACCCGGTCTGGTCTGCGCGGTCGAGATTAACTTCTGCTGCACAAGGAAAGAAAGAAATAGGAGACGTACCGGTCAACGCCTCAAACCAGCCAGAGTTCGCCTTGATCGTCCCCTCCGCATATCTCTTGACGCCGGTCCAATACCCCCAGACTGCGACGTTGCGCAAACACTCTCGCATCACCCGGTTTTCTGCGAGAAACGATGAACGAACAATTCACCGAAGCAGAAAGGTTACTCACTGAGGTATTTGGTGGACATGACGCCCGCTTTACCGGTCGCGTCGATGAGCCAGTCGAATTGGGTCTTGCCTGCGGAGCCATCCTTCCGCTTCCAGTTGCAAGCTATCGGGCGCGAGGATGCGGGATCGCCTTCAAAGTCGATGCTCTCGGCGCGTGTTTCCTGGAAGACCTTGACCCCCTGCTTTTCAGCGTGGTTGAGGAAAAGCTCGTCCATCTCCGAACGAATCTGTACCGAAGTAAGTACGCCGCTCAGGTACACACAGACGAATAGAAGAACTTACGACGTTCCAGCTGATGTAGTCGGGCCCAAGGATACCGAAGTTTGTCCCTGAACAGAAAATCGTGAAAAACGCGAAGCGTGTGTTGCAGTCTTCTTACAGGTGGACGGCAGCCCGTGGACCAACTTGAACTCAGCTCCGGGCTAAAATCCGTTTAGTCAACCACACGAATGTGCCTCGAGCGGGTGCGAACCTTGTTCAAGAAACCATGTGCAGCCATATCCTCTGCGAGGCCGATGAACCGAAGGTAGCCTCGCATCGACGAAATCATCGACTCTCCGACATGGTATCTAGGCATTTGAAGGTATATCAGTTCATTGTCCACTCGAACATTGCAACGAACACGCACCTGGGAAACTTGGCGGATTCGAAAAGGACCACTTCGTGACCCTCGCGTTGGAGGCAGGAAGCAGCGTAACTCCCAGCCGGGCCACCGCCCATGATGAGGATTTTGGCATGCGTAGGCTGAAGACGAGTTCAGTTTGGACACCGCAGCGGTGAAGAAAGGCCTTACAGGTGTGGAAGCCATTGTCAAGGCAGATAGATGGTGAGATTGAACTCGGCAACCCAGATAAATACTTTTATGTTTTGATCCAGGTTCAATCTAGTCCTCGGACAAAGTTGTGGCGCGCGTCACTGCAACAGATATGAAAATAAATGAGCCGTAGCCGTTTGGAGGAGCCCGCTACTTTACGAAGTATCGCTTCCCTGGCGCCCAAATTCAAATTCAAATCTAAAAAACATGCACCGCGGAACTTTCCGCGGTCCCGTGAGCGCGCATGCATCTGATTTAATTTTCTGTCTAGGCGAAACATAAAGCCGAGACGCGTCGCGGGAGTAGTTGAACTTGGGCTTCTGAAGATCCCGTCGAGGTTGAGGTTCTTCCAACACGAAAGCGGAGGACAGCGCATAACGAGCTCATAACCGGTGGGGTAATACCGCAGAGAACCACATGAAAAATACCAACTTCAACCAAGAGCGCTGCTCCGTTGTCCGCTTTGAGACCGCTTGTTTTCGAAGCTCGCACGCCTGTCGTCTCGTTCGTGTATACGCAGGGCGGCAGGGCCGAGTCACTGCGTTTTTGGCAAAGTATCTCACCCTTAGATAGCCTTGGGATAGCCCAGATATTACAATCTATCTGAAGGTGGGATATGTGGCCTATCTCAACGAGATAGGCTTGAGGTAGACAATTTATCTTTCACTATCCCGGTGTCGGATAGCTTCGCTATCTGACCTATCTGGCTTGACATAGGCAACCTATTCCACCTAGCTCCGATCTGGGATAGGTTGTGTATCTCACTTATCCGTCAGTGAGCTAGGTGGACCAGCGGAGATATTGCAGGCGGAATCAAATCACGGATAAGATTAGGAAGCAGAGAACAGATAAGATTGAATGTGCGATTAGATTATGTTACAGATCTGATCCCGCTTCCACCCCAATTCCACCCACGTACTTGTACGGTCAGTTTTGGACGGCGCAGCGGACGATATCGCTCACCGACGGTTGAGTCCGTACGCAACGAAGGTGTAGATGTTGCTTTGCAGCATTGTTGCGGCGTTCCCTGGCGTTCCCACCGACTTGTGCAAACCATGTGGCTGGCGGATCACAATATTCACAGAGCCCGTCCGAACAACGCACAGAGTAGCCAGAGACGATACCTAAAGCTCTGGTCAGTGCCCTTGAAGGACGTGGAAAGCTGAGAAGCATAGAACGGGAACCTGCAGAGACTATCGTCGCCTTTGTGTTTTCATTGAAGCTCTTGTACATATCTGTCCGGTGAGCGGATGCTGTGAATACGCCGACAATCAGCATAATGATTTAGGAGACGACGATCAGGACACCTTTCCTTGAGCTTCCCCGATTTTTTTATCTCGGTGTTCCAGGTGGATCACGGTCGGAAAGCCGACAATTTAAGAGCGGCCGTTGTTCTGAAATTTGTATCGTCAGTCGCGCACTACCATGGAGCAAGATACGGGCTTTTATCCTTCGAATTATCCGTCCACCGCGCAGGACATGGACGCCTTCCGGATGCCGTACAATGGGAATGAAATGGTGTGTCAATTCCAGCAATTATAGTGGGATATATTGACGTACCCTGCAGTCATTCGACTTCGCCCAATTCACGAACGGGTCCAACTTTGGAGGACATCAATTGCCGTTCAATAATCAGGCGATGCAAAACTTCCCTATGCGGCAGCCGCTTGGCGACATCTCGACCAACCAGCATCCAGATATGTCTCTTCGTCTGCAGCACCGCATCAGTGAGCTAGAAGACGGCATGCAAAAGGTACTTGCCCGCATTACCGAGCTGGAGAGCCAACTCCTGGAGACCAAGGAGTCCCACGCCTTGACGAAATCCGCTCTCGACAAACTTCTCGCCGCCGAGGACGACGGCCGGAAGCGTAAAAGGCAAAAGGAGTCGGAGGACAGCGAGGCGAGGGGAAAGCTCCAGGTGAGTTCCCAGTCATGCGCATTCGGCTCAACGGGACTCTCACCTTTTCGTTTAGGCTGAGATCCACAGTGTTGCGAAGGGATGCATCGGGATTGGTCATTACGACCCGGTGGCGAAGGAGATAGTCACCGAATTACCTCACCCTCTTCTGCCGGGCGACATCGCCTCGCAGTTGTTTCACCCTGAGTGGAACGCAGGCAGTACGCACCCTGTCAACCGGAAGTTCATTGACCATGTCGTTGATGTGGTGCATGAGAAGGTCATCGAGGATGCGGTGAGCGCTTAAGATTCTTCATTCCGTGAGCGGCATTGACATGCGAATAGAAATCAAACGAACCGATTTATGGCAATGCATCGAAGAAAGATGTGGCTCACTCAACGACGATCTTCTTCCGCCACCTCCAAGGCACGTACAAGAAGCAGACCACGGAGGAGGGAAGAGAGAAGGGCATCGCCAAGAAGACCACCATGCGCCGTAAAGAGCGAATGAAAGGGGTAAGCACCGTGATTATGCATTGAAACTACCGCTCACCTTGTCATAGAAAACATCAGACCTCCGCGGCGCTCTTGTCGACCTCCGTGCGGAACATGGCGAAGAAGCTACGGTGGGTGCCGAAAAATTGGTGCTGACCGATTTCGTGTCGTCAGAGCATTCGGATCGTGGAGAACTCACCCAAGCAGAGCACGAAGAGCGTAAGAAGCTGGGAGTGTTTGAGACTCGCACGAAAGCGTGGCCATCGAAGCAGGTGAGTGGCGAACATCTCCGAGACAGAATAAAAGGCTCATTCAGTCTCAGATGCGACTCTACTACGCATATCTGAAGACGCTGCACCGCCGTAGAGTCAAACGCGAAACCGAGGCCGGCAAAAAGCAGTCGACAACCGGCAGAGAGAAGGGCAGGCGCTACAAGTGTCATCCGAAAAACATCAATCGAGGGCTCCCCCCGACCCAGAGCGACCATGTACCGTACGAATGGATGGTCGATGCGACCTGGAAGGCCAACATCGAGGCGGAGCGGAACATTGTGATCAGTACGCTCCCAAATCCGGCCGACTTCACCATCTTTTCACTTCCGATCAGCCTCGCGGACTTGGATAAGCAGGAGCAGGAGTATTTGGCAGATGACGAAGCCTAAAATCTGATGTTATCCTAGACGATTAAAAACGATTTTTTCATACCTTTGAATTTTGCTTTCGTGAGGCTTATATCTAACGGAACGTAAGAAGTCCTTGAATAACAAAGAATACTGAGTACAAGAGAGGGTATATTAAAGTTTGGCTAGATCTACAGACATCGTCAGTGGGGAGGATCTGCAGGATGAGACTTGGCTGACCGTTGCGACAGGTATTGTAGCCCGGTAGCGCCGACCACGAATGATAACATGGAGTTCCGCAACATGGCAAACAACGTCTCGCAGATTTATCAAGCTGTCCGGCGCGTCCTCGGCGGCCGTGAGGTATTCGTCCGGCGCCCAGATTTGGACCGTCAGGGCTCTACTATTAGGAAGTCAGATCTAAGGGAGCGCGAAAAGGTTTTGAGACTCACAATGTGGCCCAAACTGTCCCCGAAAGATCGATAGAGGCCGGGCGGAACCAGCGCACATACCCGAACACCTGCGTCCCCAGTTTCTCGAGGTTGTCTTGTTTGACGGCGAGAACTGCACACAGCTCTCCGACCCAGAGACGTGCACCAGGGACATTGGAGACTCGGACGGCGACCCAGGAGCTGGTCGGGGACACAGCGCGGAAAGAGCCTAGGTACCGCCGATTATTCACAACAGCGTGGTCAAAAAAGAACCCCTGAGGAGACAGCGCTTTGCTTTCGGGTGAGGGGGCCAGAGCAAGATATGAGTGGAGCGAGACTGTAGGCATGCGTAGCTGAAGATTCTGAAGAACGCGCGCGTAAATGTCGGGTGGGAGGGTTATTTTCTCGAAGCGAGGGCTAAGCTGGAAGCCGATGCCATCTGTGCGCATTCAGTCGATAACAGATCACTGCATGAGAATGCGACATACCATCCTCTCTAGCCAAGTCAAGGTTGCGCGCCAACCCTTGAAGCGTCCCCCTGTCATCATCCGTGGCTCGATACATCAGCTGCACGGCCTCTTGGAGCTCCGAGCCCACGGGCTCGCTTGCGCCCTGAGCCAGCTAGTCGGACCAAAAGTCAGCCCAAATTCCTAGACAAAGTCGGGCTATACGTACGATGCGAGACTGCTGAACCGTCCGTTGGAACTCACGAAAGAAAGACGACTCGAGCTCTCCTCCAGCGTGGTTCGGTGTCTTGTAGCTTTTGAGGACCTTGTTGAGACGCTCAAACAGAAACGTCCAGAACTCGTGCAAGGGGCCGTAGTTGCGGATATTGCGTGGAGTGTGTGTCGCATAGTGATGATTTGGTCTGATAACCTCCGGGCCGTACAGCTATACATAGAGGGTCAGAGGGCGCGCGGTGAGGATATTTGAGACGCACATCGATTAATTCCACGCAATATTCCCGGTAAAGTTTGTCCGCGACAACCAGGTCTGCTTCGATGATAGACTCGCCGACGTATATCTTGAGGGCTGTACAGAGCTTCAAAAAGTTGGCCGGATCATCGGGGTGCAGATTAACAGGAGTGTTGTTGTCCCGAGCCTCGTCTTCCTCCTCGGTAGTCTGCTGCTGTTTGCGTGGGCGCTTGCGACGTCTGCCGTACTCGTCATCACTGGCGTCGTCGTGGCTCAGTGCACCGGCGTCGACACCATTAGAATCATCAGGGTCAATATCCATAGCCTGAGACGATATCAGTAGAGAGAATGAGTCGTTACAGCCGGAACAAATTACCGCGGCTCGCTCAGTTGGTCTGCGCACACGCTTGCCTCGTCCCTAATAAAGAGAGGCGCATTAGCTAGATGCAGTGAAAGAAAGACCGTTACTTACTTGCTCCGCATCCGCGGGCGGCGCCTTAGCCTTTCGAGCTTCTGCCGCTGCCTCCTTCTTCTGGCGGAGAATGTTTGCGATCTCTTGTGCCCGCCTCTGAGCGAGCTGTTCGGGGCTCTCTTCTGGGATATACTGCCCCCACAGCTGCGGGATCTGGAATCGACATAGCGCGTTAGCTCCCTGCTGTTTTTTTTTTTTTTGAGAAACTCACAACGAGGGGGGCTACAACTGTGGCAAAAACACGCCACTGGTCCGCCGTCAGAGACCCGCCCGCAGGCTCTCCAATTAAGCTAGGTAGCCGCCCGAGATGAGCGGGCAGCCGAAGCTGGGGTGTTCTCAGATCAACACGGCAGACTTGCAAGACAAAAGATATACTCACTTTCGAAAGAATCGCGTGAAGGCTGCGCAACTCCTTCGTCTTGCGAAGGACGTTCAATTGGACCCAGATATGATAAAAGTGGGTCTTGACGACTCCTGTCAAGCGCTCGTTAACGACGGATTCACACGAAGGGAGACAGACGCACCGAGAAAGAGGTTATGCATAGGGTCAACAACAATCATCTCGCAGAGATTGAAATACGGTAGCCTGCAGAGCTCGGACCAGCGAGTCGCAAACTCTCTCACGAACGCCTCCCGGGCGGACTTGGTTTTACATTTGAGGTACTCTTCTTGTAGCTCCCGATGTCGGGCATCCGTTCTTTCGGGAAAGCCTGGAAGACAGAGCAAATGAGCATTCGGCAGTGAAAGCGTAACGGCATCGATCATGTAGCGCTGAATCTGATTGGGCGCTTAAGAGGAAACCGGTTTCCTCTTAAGCGCCACCAGGGTATAATCCAATTTTGGAACTTACCGTCTTCCTTGAACGCCTCCGGGCTCGACTTGAGGTCTTGGCTGATCCAGCACAGCGTGCAGAAATTGGTATGGGAGTGAGACGCAAAACCACCGATTTTGTGAGCTGCCGGCTTGTCGCAGACGACGGCTACAAGAGCAACGCGTACCAGTCGTCCTTGTGGGTACTTCGGAGTCACGATCACGATACCATGTTTCCAGAGCCGCAGCAGCTCATTGATAATGGGCCGCAGAAACCGCTGGCATTGATCACCAGTCGCCTCCTTCGGGCCTGGCATGATCCCGGCGAGCAGCAAGTACGCCGTGCGATATCTGGAAGGCTTTAGACAGATGAATGGGTCGAATCGACCGCACATACCGATGGTGCGCAAGAAGGTTGATAATACTGTATGAAATGGGACATGATGTATGGGAGGCGGATATTTGACTTCGTAGATAGGAGAACCTGAAAGAAAATCAGAAAACACAGTTTATTTGCATGAAAACGCTAACCAGTCTAGACCCATCGTGACTCCGAGGCGCAGCTCCCCAGCGGCGACCTCCTCCTCCGTAGGAAAGAAGAAGCGGCTGCCATCGGCGCTGGGAAGCTCCTGACAGACTTTACCGTCGAAAATGTTAGTCCACTTCCCGGCTTTCGTCGCCTTCGGCAGCTGCAACGACTTTTCCATCTCATCTTCCATGCCGGGAAGGGAGAGGATAACGGCGAGCTGCTCCGCTAAGGACTTTGTCGGATACTGGACGTGGGGCCGAGGCGTTTCGGAGCGAGAATGAGTCGTTGTGAAAAGCGGATGAGAGCACTTGGAGCAGAGACTATCTTTTGGTACAGACGCGGCGTAGACCTCTAAGCACGTCGGGCAGACAGGCAGTATGTGAATCGACGGCTCGGCCCCCAGCTGCTTCATGACCGACGGCAGTGTGGTGTGAATTGCGGGCTGAATAGGGGCATCACCGGCCTTGAACGCCAGTGCGAAGACGGCCAGAAGTGCGTTGCATGCTCGGAATGGAAGATGGAACTGGGAGTGAAGCCAGAGGACAACGACATATATGAGGTAAACCGCGCGATTCGGATGTATCTGTGAGGCTGTGGGCAACGGCTCGGCACCCTTAGGAGGATAGTAAAACGGGTCGGGGTTGTTCTCGTCAGAGGTAGAGGCGGCAGGGACGGCGAGAACATCGAAATCTGCCTGGGTGTCCTCCTCTGAAGGAACAGCAGACTCCCAGTCGTCGTCCGCAATAGGAACGAAGACTTCGCCCGACTCCGCGACAGCCCGAGCGTAGGCATAACCGGCGGCCTCTGCCTCGCGCGTGAAGGCCGCGGTCTCAGACTCGGCGGGCTGCGCAGAATGCCCAGGATCAAATAGAGGCTGGTCGCAGGGAGTCTCCCGAGGGCGCGGATCGGACATGAGAGGTCGAGAAGCAGGCGGGGAGGCTGTCTGGTGCTGCATCGTCGCGGATGACAACGTTGGCGGTGGAGCCGGTGAGCGGCGGCTATCCTGGCGCCGTTCGCTAGCCATATGTCGGCGGCGCTTCGCATGTGTGACCTTTTTGCCTTCGCAAATTGGGCAAGGGCAGGGTATGAGGGAGTCAGGCTTGAAATTCTGTGAGTTTCGAGAGCGAACGGAGCGTAAGAGGACGTACCATTGTCGACAGAAAACGTGTGAGGGATGAGGGGGCAAGGTAGGTACTTCGAATGAGATGGCAGCGGGTCACGAATTTGTATCGTCAGGCTTACAGAGCTAGACAGGGATAGGTGAGATAGTTGATATATTGGCATGCGAGATACGTGAGATAGATAAGTGGGATAGTTGAGATGTGTAGAGAAGAGTTGATCTTCGTACATTACTACAAAACGCGCTGCAAGGGCTCGAGCGGGTACTCAGCAGCAGACGACGCCTCCGATGCGTATAATCCACCATCCCAGGATTCGTCAGAATCATCGCCCTCGTCGCCGACCCCCCGGGACGGCGTGTTCACCGCCCCGGTTGATTGCTGGACACCTCTCCAGTGGCGCTGCCTGCGCTGCTTGGTGTTGCGAGCCACCGTCGGGCGAAGGGGGGTGATCGGACCGAGGCGCTCGGATTCGGCCCATGTTCCAGCCTATTGAGTCAAGGTTAGACACGGAGGATTGAAGAATTCCACCGAGCGCACCGAGATCATCTGTGCCCAATTTATCATATCAATGGCGAGATTTGGCTGTAGAAGGACTCAATAAGCGGCGGCCAGCGACGAGAGACAACGCACCCTGTCGAGATTTTGAGGCCATAGGGCCATGTCGACAAACATGCCGATGAAACTGGCGCGGCCGTTTTCGAAGTATCGACTTTGGTCCCATTGGACCCAGGCAGGAGCGACGTGACTGGATTGGGTGTGGTATTGGTCGAGGATGACCGAGGGGCTGGCGCGCGCGTGGTCGGGGATATCGAGCTTATGAGAGACGTAAGCAGAGATGCGAAGGCTTTGGACCTGGCAAGTACGCTGTCAGTGCAATCCATTGTGGTGAATGAGTACACGCACCTTCCTCGACTCCCTAACCCTTTCCACCTTGCAAAGCAGAAAATCGGCGTGCAAATGCCTCAGCGAGCTGGGCACGACCCCGGCGGCGCCTGCCCGAATCAGCATCCACGTCTTCACGAAAGTTTGCTGCACATCGTTGTCGGTCTGCGGTGAGGCCTGCATGGCAATTGAAACGATGGTGCGGGGTTGAACGCGAGCATTCTTTTGAGCGGCCTTTAAATTCCGGCGGGCGAGAAGGATAGGGCGAGCTAGGTGAGATTTCGAGGCGACATAGCTTGGGATAGGAAAGGCATGCCACGTGTGTCGGTCCTCGAAGCCGAACACAGCCACCGTCGGTCAATTCCCTCTGCGCGAAGTCGAGGATCAGGCCTTATTCTGGAGGTATAGACCAAGTCAAATTTACGGGCCATGATTTATTGGGTCGGTTTTGTATTTTTACAGCTGAATGATCACCCGGAAAAAATCGTTCAGAATCGACGGTGTTCAGCTTTACCATCACACATTGATGGTAAAGCTGAACACCGTCGATTTTCAAGAGGACTCAAACATTGTGTTTGCCACAAAGTTCGAGGCACAATTGGAGGTAAGACTCGTTCAAATGGAACCATGAAGGAAAATTAATAACCATAGGCTCATAGCATTCAAAACTGAATAAAAGCTAACTACTGCGGAGCGTCTCTCCTCTAACCCAACGCGTCACATCCCTTTGGCCTTCAACATAGCAGGGAATACGGCGGAATGCGCGCATTTCCTTGCAATGTAAACGTACTGCATCCTCCACCGTAGTTCCGACCTGCGAGATAATTAACATGGATCTTGCAATGTGAGAAGAAATTTGAACCACATACAGCGGCAGCGCAGGCCCAGTACAACATTCGGGAAGTTATGTTGTTCTAATGCCGTGTCAAGCGTGTCCGTTGCGTGAAGGGAAGTCTTAAACTCACAACGGTTTGCGCCAAAATCTGTGTTCTACCGCAAAAGACCTCGGCCAAGAAACCGCGTTCGTACGCAAAGCGGTATCGCTCTCCCGGGTTGTAGTAGTGGATCCAACGTGGAGTATCGTCTTCGTCCTTGAATCCGCTGAACGTCGCGAGAATTATCGTTGGGCTGCTGCGATCGCAGCGCGCAATTCCCGATAGCGGCGGAATCTCGACATGCATCCAGAGTTGGTACATGTCTGGATCACGAAAGACAGGATGCTCCGGAGCCTTTGGGACGGTCAGGATTGAACGTGGCATTGTAGTGCTGCCCACCTTTTTATGGGTGACCCAGAGGTAGCAGGCAACTTCCGATGGAGTGACAGGGCTATCGAGGTAAGTGCCGATCCAGCCCGCAGAATCGGTGTTGTATATGACCCAAGTGTCCAGGGGCTCGAAAGCTGCGCGGCGCGCCTCTCGAAGGCGCTCAAGCTTACGGGCCATCACGGCAGTCGGACGAGGAGGGAATGGCCCGATAGATGGCCGCAACAGAGTCCGGTGTTTCTGCGTGTAGGAGGGGGGCATCGTACGAAGAGGGACTTGGCAAAATTTTGACGCCTCTCCAGGTGAGGCCCTGCTTTTAGACTCGCGGAGCGATGTACATCCAACCTATCTCATGTGGAATAGTTTACCTGGAACAGCTGTACGCAGTTGGGATAGATAGAATAGGATTCTCAGCTAGGTGAGTTAGGGAGGATCAGTATATGTATGGAAGATATGTGAGCTAAGTCACCTATCTGGAGCGGGATAGCCAACGGATATGCGACCTATCTGCATGGACGGGATAGCCCAGCTATCTGCAGCCGGATATGCGAGCTAATTGTGATATGTTTGGAGCTAGCTCAGATAGGTCAACTATCTTGCATATCTCGCCCCCGAGCTAATTTAGAGAAAACGCAGTGAGTCCGACTCGGCGCCCTGCATAACCACCCCACTTGCAACCCCGAGACGACTTAACTCCGTTGGGACCTGGGTCGTGGACCTTCGTGGACTGTAACGGGCACTAGATTGAATTACTTACGTGCAGGGGGATGAGGTGGGTTTGGGCGGACAAGAGGGCGTCAAAGCCTATTCCGGCTTGCGGCGTTTTGAAAATTTGGAGAAATTCTCGCATCTATTTTCGTGTGGTTGAAATTTTACGCACTGGTCAGAATTTCAACAGAGCGGTCAACTCGGTGGATATACAACGTGTTTCGCGACTGTTGTTGGCTCACAATCCCAGTTTCATCGAATTACCAGGCAGTTCTGCGCTAGGTCGATTATGTAAACATCCCCTTCGGCAATCATCAGGTATTTAGTAGATCTGATGCCAGTGGAATCTCGCAACGCGAACCATGGCTTCCCCTTTGCTTGAACTGTGCTCCCTGATTTCGGCCTCGGTTGCCACAGTTGACGCTCGATGCAAGGCCCTGTCTGGGACTTACCCAGATCTCAACAACCCTGCGAATAGCAAAGAGAGCGAAAGTCTTTTGCAGGACAATGAAATCGCGAAGGCGACCTCTGTCGCTTTGTCCGCTGCGGCACAGCTCATTGCGAGCATGCAATATCCAGCCAGGTCCATCCTCGACGCGTCTTATGGAGTGAGTCAGCAATTCACCTCGGATCGCGTCTGTAGTTCTAACTTGTTCTAGTGGGTAATCACTGCCGCCTTGGGTGTGGTCGCCGAGTCCTCAACCGCGGAAATCATTCGTGAAGCTGGTCCTCAGGTACTCATTTTCTACCTGCATCCTTGTGTCGGACAGTAGCTGACTGTCTGAACAGGGATGCCATATCAACGACATTGCAAAGAAGAATGGGATGGATCCTACACAAATTGGTAACAATCCGGCTTCCACTTCCACGCAACGCTGACGGACTTTTTAGCACGCGTCTTACGCCCCTTGGCCTCGCAACATATTTTCCGAGAGTTGTCTCCCAATGTGTTCGCGCATAATCGCGTCTCCACCTTGATTGACACGGGCAAGAGCTTCGAAGCAATCCAGGCTGCGTCAGTTGGAACTCTATAGGAATCATTCAATGCCTGATGACCCTCCGTAGGCCCGAAGACAAGTTTACCGGCGCAGAGGGTCTTTCGGCGTTCATTCTACTCAAGTGAGTCCTCCACTGCTGAACAATTATGCGTCTGCTGAGTCTTTGTAGCACAGATGAGACATTCAAAGCTGCCGGCTACATTCAGGACGTTGTCGTCGATAAGTCCTCGGACGACGAATTTAACACCCCATTGAACAAAGCATTCGGCACCCATATCGATCTGTTCTCGTGGTACGAAAAGCCCGAAAATCTGAAGCGGTACAAGCGCTTTGGATTCGCAATGGAGGTGTCCAAAAAACTAACACCGCCGGGTGCGACGGTAGCGCAAGGTAGTTTGCTTTCCACCCATCAATGCAAAGGTGACTGAAATGGCTAGGGTTCCACTGGTCCAAACTCCCCGAGAAGACTCTAATCGTCGACGTCGGCGGAGGCATTGGGTCGTTATCCCTTGAGATCGCCCAGGTCAACCCGCATCTCCGCTTTTTGATTCAAGATAAGCAAGGCGTGATCCGACAAGCTGAACAGGTGAATTATCTGGACAGTTGTTCGTTTTCCTTCTACTCAGCTGTGGTTCAGTATTGGGAGACCGAGTTACCCGGCGCATTGGCCGCAGGAAGAGTATCTTTTGGAGGTAAATTTAATCCGTCACCCTCTTTGAACAGGCAAACTGGAACAACTCTCTAGACCACGACTTCTTCAGCCCCCAACCCGTCAAGAACGCGGATATATTCCTCCTCCGCCTCGTCGTTCACGACTGGTCGGATGCATACGCTTCCAAGTATGAAATCAATCACACCTCGTTATTTTCGATTATTTCAACTTTGCTTCAGGATCCTGAAACACCTTCGCGACGCCGCACAAACCTCGACCAAGCTGATTGTAATCGAGAACGTCGTGCCTCTCGTATGTGGGGAGGATCAGTCGTTCAAGCACATCCCCGGTGCAGTCCCTACCACCCTTCCTCCCAAGCCGTTGCTTCCAAACGGCGGTATCGTCAACATGGTGCCGTATTTCGTTGACATACAGGTACGGCGCTCCCTCTTGTCCATATATTCCTCATTAATTGTGTATAGATGATGTCGCTTCTGCGCGGTTGTGAACGTACTTTCCCGCACTACTGGGATCTGCTCAAGGAGGCTGGGTGGGAGATTGAGGAAGTCTACACTTCCATCGGTTCGACCGTCTCCCAGATCGTCGCAAAGCCAATTTGATATCCTAGATTCGTGGCCTCTTTCTCGGTGGTACACCTGTAATATTCGCAATGTACTTTATTTTTGAACACAGTGCGCCCTTTGAGCCCATATCTTCCAGCTTGGTAGTACGCAACTCTCTCTCTGTTTGACAGGAACCTCTGGGAAGGGCCATGCAACGAACAGCTGGGCGGCATCGATCGGCGCGTTTTACCTAGTTACTCATCAGTCTTTCAACCTCGGCGTCGAGTTTCTTCTGTTCTAACGCATCCTTTCCTGTACTTAGCTCAAGGGGCCTGCGAATCGCCTCGCGGCGATTAACCAAAAGTGACGCGGTGGCGGTGCAAGTTGAAACCCACGGTTCAACCTTGGTTCAACCACAATAAACCTACTCCCTTGGAACGAACCCCCCGTTGCATCTCGATTTGACAGCTCAGGTTTCGACCGCATGGGCCCTGTTGAGTTTCTCGAGGTAATCTTGAGGGTCTCCGCCCCGGTAAGCGATAACCAATTTAATGAAGCCCACTACTCAGTTCTTGCTACTACGCGGTTAAAGCGCGGTTTGGCCATGGAGAGGAAGCATTTCTCCACTTAAAGTTCGTGTACAAACCATCTGCAGCCCATCTGCAGCCAAGTATTAATAGATCTACTCAGCAGCAAACCGCGTAGGCTCATTCTCCAGCCTCTGTCTAGATCCCAATTCCGAAGGATAGTTGTTCAGAATCTAGATCCCGTATGCCAGAACCGTGGGATCCCGCCCGGAGCAGTATCACCCTCAGGCACGTGCGAGGTACGAGCACCGAATGTCGTAGTCTATAAGAGACTAATGATAGGGTTCGGTTCGTCTCGATGCGAGTGCGGGCCGCAAACAAATATGTGGGGGTGGGGAATCAAACGCGGGGTCGGCGAGACAGGGTTTGGTGAGACACCCTGAGACACCGCGGCAAGTTTCGAGTAATGACTTATCTCACGTCTCGGCCTGGCACGGTTACAGTCTTCCCCAAATCAGGGTTCCAGCGACTACCTAATTTAGACTATACATATGTAAGACGTGTTCAGCCATTCGCCTACTGTAGACAGGAAGATTGATCCAGCCAGTCACACAGACAGACCGAATTCGCAAGTCAAAGGGGCTTTGCACCAATGTGAATGTTATTCGATCAACTCATACATATGTTTAGTATTTACACATTTCTTCTAAGGGCTTATTACTGGAGAGAGCGAAAGGGAGAGGAACAAGGTCATTGCGGGCAGGGAAGCCAAGTCGAATTGACTACCACTACCAAATGACGCAGTGGAACACAACTCTAAGCCAGCTTTGACCCCTAGACTCGTAACCAGTCTGCATCCTACGGCAAATCTTGAGTGCAAGCACTATGCCGTAGGCAGACTGGTACAACTCGGGCTAAGCGAAAGGGCTGAGCCCGGAGTTTGAATTTTTTTCTTCTTGGCTAGGTTCAACCAATTTTAATTGAATTCACAAGGGCCAAAGAGAGGATCAAGTTGGAGGACCTTAATTCTTCATTTGGCTGGTTCAGAATCTCACTGGACGCCATGCGTGTTGAGTACCGAACACCCGATTTACAAGGGAAATGATGGCTCTGCGCAGCCACCGTTTGATGCCGCGGATCGGCACCGCTTAGAAATTCAAACTCCGGGCTCAGCCCTTTGGCGTGGCCCGAGTTGTACCAGTCTGCCTACGGCATAGTGCTTGCACTAAAGAATTGCCGTGGCAGACTGGTTACGAGTCTATTTGACCCCACCCGAAATAGAACTTCAACGAGTAGTCCCAGCCCAACCCCTCGTGCACCGCATCGTCGAGGTATGCCTTCTGCATCGCCTTCGCAGCAGGGGCCTCCCCGACGGGCGCTCCGGCAACAGCACGCGTGAGAGTGTCCTTGAATGTCTTGGCCCACGCAGCCTCAGCTGGGTCTGTAGAGCGCAGGTGAGTGTTAATTACCAATACGGCGGACGACATACCGGCGGGAACACTGTTCAGAGGCGTCGTAACCTCGCGAACGTGAACCTTGGTCAACTTGCTCGAGGACTCGAGAAGGGACTTAAGGTTTTTGCCGAAATGCGGGTCGCCCTTGACGGCCAGAGTGCTGTTGATGATGTGCGAGAGACCGCCCTTGATGCCGGGGGCGTTGTTCAGGCCTTAAAAATTTGGGCCAAACTCCGGTGCATAGTTACTCGCCGGAATGTTCAAGAAACCACTCAATGCAAAAACCAGCGCTCCCCTTCGAAGCTCGGATCGGAGGAAGCTGAAACAGCGCGTTCGCCGGAGGATTGGGACAAGGGTCGATTTGACGCCGATTATTGCAGAATCCGCTGGCAGTGTCTTTCTTCTTATTGCCTCGGTGTTGTGACTTGGCAGCCCCAGCGAGCTCTGGACCTCGAAGTCGGTGACTGCATGACCCACAAGGTCAGGGAATAATTTACACCCGCTGCAAGCTCGTATTCTTGACAGTTTAGCCAGGCGGCCGCTGACCGTCGCATTCCGTCGGCTTCCCCGTTGCAGACGTCGTTTTCCGATCAAGCGACCAAATAATCTCCCGCGTGTACTATCCGTCCCGATGGGTCTGATAATCTTTTTCTTGGGCTCCTTGGCCTCGCTTTCCCTTCGGTTTTCTACGGGATACCATTGTATGGTAGTACTCTACACCTTTGCAAAAATACTAAGGGGTTGAGGGAGAGGAACATATTGAAAAGTAATTGCCGATCCATCAACTCGATGATGTTTGTGTAATTTTTGTGTAAAGAACCTTTCTCTGTCTTTACCATTCGCCGTGAGGCCCCAAGAAAAATTGGGGCGCGTATTCCATACTATACATACACTTCTGCCCCTTCACATCCTTTTTCCGGGAATTCATTGTGGTGTTCTGGGGAGTTTCAATCTCGGTGTGACCGCTGTGACTGGTCGTGACAACAGGTGTCCCCACTCCAGAACACTATAATAAATGCCCTGCATAAAAATGTGAGGAGACAGAAGTGTTCATATAGTATGAAATATGTGCCTCAGATTTTCTTGGGGCCTCATGGTGAATGGTCAAGACAGAGAAAGGTTCGTTACACAAAACTTACACAAACATCGTCGAGTTGATGGATCGGCAATTGGTTTTCAATAGGTTCCTCAGCCTCAATACCTTAGATTTTTTGCCAAAGTGTAGAGTACTACTATACAATTGTATCCCGTAAAAAACCGGAGCGAAAACAAGGCACAGGAGCCCGAGAAAAAAGATTATCAGACCCAACGGGAATTATCAGACCCATCGGGACGGATAGTATATCAAGAACCTGGAAACGCACTCGGATTGCTTCCCCCACTCAGCCTCTGCTCGCCGACCTCTGGCGAGGTGGTTGATCTCACTGAACTAGCGGCGACCCTCGATCTCAACGGCACAGAGCTCTTCTCCTGGCAGAGCTCACAGAGGCAGTCGAGAAGTACCAGGTGTATTCCTGCGATCCATCTCTCCGTTTTTTGGGGGTTACGTTTTACACTTTGTATCATTATCCTCGTTTATGGGAGACATTCATTATAATTTCGTTAAAGAAGAGTTACCGTGAACCCATGCGTGAACGGCAGCCCTACAGCGACGTCAAGTACTTTCGTAGTCTTGTTGTACGACACCGACTTCTGCGCCACCGGCTGTCCGTTAAGCAGCACAGCAACAGGAGCTTTCGCAGTGTTCAGGAAGCGTACACGGGCCGTCTTAACACCGGTTTTGAACCCAAAGCTCCCCGTAACAGCGAGGGTCCCGAGCTTAAACTTCATCGACACCTCCGTCGCGGACGACGGCGTCACCGACACCCCGTCGTCGATGTACAGCTGGCCCGACGCAGTCCCATCCGTGCCCGGTGCGACCACGAACTCGAAATCCGTCTCGCGCAGCTCGGACGTCGTCATCGTAGAGTTAGCGCGGAGAGGCAAAACGGCGCCGCCCTTGATGTAGACGGGGATCTCAGTGAAGGAGATGTTGGTGAGCTGCACCTGCGAGCCAGTGCCGTGGATCGGTGCCAGCGTGAGGAAGTCGTAGAAGATGTCCTTCGGGAGGTAAATCGACACAGACGTTGAGTTCTCCTCCGTGACCGGCGAGACGAGGATCGAGTCGCCGAAGAACCATTGCAGGTCAATAGGATATGTCGCAGCGTCCTTCGGGTACTTGAACCACAGGGGACTAACGACGGGCGAGCCTTGCAGGTTAGCTTCATGGAAAGCCGTGTAGAAGTAGTCGAGCAGCCGATAACTTGAAGCAGATGATATACGTGAGTCATGGACAAGAATGAGCATTGTAGGACACATACCGGATATCGAGGACATTCTTGGCGGCTTCAGTAGTCACTGGCCACCGGTAAAACTCCTGGCTGATCGAAGTGTCGGCGTTGTGCTGCACGTACGCATATGAGTGTCGCAGTTCCGGCATTGAGACACGACTCACGTTGCGCATGAAGGGGTAGAAGGCACCCAGCATGGCCCACCGGGCACAGAGAAGATCGGTCGTGTTTTCGGCTGCAACATGGTCAGACCGTCAGATTAAACGCTCAGCGAGTCGGCAGCAACTAACCATATCCGCAGATGTCGGCGCCGACCATGGGCACCTGGTAAACCGTCGCCATGCCCAGCATCCCCGCGATCGACCGCCGGTAATGGTCCCACGTGCTGAAGTTGTCCCCGAGCCATTTGCCAACGTGTTTCCCGGCTCCCGCGAAAGTTGAGCGCGTAATGACCAGCGTGCGCTGGCCAGGCCGCCGCGCGGCCATCGCGTTGTGCGTCGCGACCGACATCATCGTCCCGTACAAGTTGTGGGTGTTGTACTCAGTCAAGTTATTGGCATGAACGGTCTGCGATGGAAAAAGGTCAGCGCGAGAATAGGGTGCAGCAGAAACGCCTCACGTCAGTCTGTCGCGGACGTCAGTATAGTGATACGGTACGCTTGGGGGACAACTCACATAGGCAGTCTTGCTGGAGAGGTTGCCGCCGGGCGCCGCGTTGTTTATCGAATATTGGGGCACGAGGAGGTCATCTCTCTTGCTCCAGCGGCGGACTGGGGGAGTGTTCACAAAGATCGGGGCATCAGGAGGAGGGGGAGGAGTGCTTCGCGGAGGAGGTAGCGCTTGCTGCACTGCCTGCTGGAAGGGGTTGTCACACGGAAGGTCGCAGAACTGCGAAACGGGGTCAGCCATGCAGAGCGACAAATAATGGGGAACTCACGCTGGACGGCTCGTTCATGTCGATCCAAGCACCGTCTAGGGAGGAGTGCATGAGTGATTTCGCTGACGGCTCAGATTATCGCATACCGATGTCCAGGCCGGTCTCGGGATTGTAGAACAGGTCAAACTCGTTGGACCAATAGCTGTAAAGGATCACGATAAACATTATATGGGTGAAACGAAGGAGAGGACATACTCTTGGATTTTGGGGTGGAACCAATCTATCGTCTCTTGTTAACAGGGATTCCGCGAGTCAGAAGAACGAGCTCATACCAGGATACACAGTTACGCCTAGAAAAATGGTCAACGGCGAGGAACGCGCGAAGAAAAACATCCATACCGGGCCACACGAGTCCAAGATGTGCACTCCCATTGGCGTTCTTCAGCCACACATCGGCCGCAGTACCCCGATCGAACGGTCCGTAGTTTTGGTCGGGAAGGTATCCGACAGCCGGGTCCGTCATGAGGACTAGCGGAGAAGATAAGCAAGTAGGTCGTTGGCAAGTATCACAACTGACCGAAACGCTGGTTTTGGCCATGGAGGTAGTCGACAATTTCACGCATCCGGTTCAACGGGAAGTAGTCTGGCTCGACCGTGAATATTCTGCGCCGGTCCATGTAGTCCTAAACTAGATTGAGTTGTATCGCAAGACACAGGGTTCAGGGACGTACGATATCGGTCCACATGGTCTCGAGGGGGATCCGAGCAGCGGAGTAATTGCTGATAACACCAGCGACGTCAATGTAATCTGGGAGAGGGTAAACTATGTTTCCAAGACTCGGAGAAGATTTGAAAGCTCACTGTTATATCCGAAGCGACACTGATGTAGCCCAAAGGACCAGTACGGCACCTCCGCAGGCGTCCCCACAATCTCGGCGTACTGTTTCGCGGCTTGGGTCGGATCCGTCTGGCTCCCAGCAAGGAAATAGAAATCCAAGACTCCTCCGATCACGTTGTACTCCAACGCGCTCGGGGTGAGCTTAATGTCCATCCCATTGGAATTCAACAGCAACACCCCATGTGTACCTGTCGACCGATGCTCGAAGTATACAGGATGATTCCCGTACAAATTCGAGCCCGTAGGCACGCCGTAAGCATCGCGCGACCAGAGGGTAAGTGTAGTATTGTCCGGGTCGAGGCGGAACGTGTTGGTGTGTTCCCCGAGGCCGTAGATGTTGGCGTTCGCCGCGAGGTTAGTCTTGACGCGCAGATATTGGGGTTCGTATATAATTGGGTGCGAAGCCGTCGAAAACAAGACTTCCTTCGTAGAAGTCCGTACAATCGAGAAGCTGAACGGAGAGGCGGTGTAATTGAACTGTATCGATGATGACTTTGGGGAGACCGGGTTCGCGTCGGAAGGCCGCGGTAAGACAGAGTCTGGCACCTCGTAGCGAGCTGAAGTGGGGTCCGTTATTTTGACATGAATACGGTTCGCTATTCGGGACGGTAAACCCACAATATACCTCAGGAAGGTCAAGGGCGACTCACTAGTCTCGTACACGACCTTCAAAGAAAGCGAAGGGATGTCGGTGCCAAACACGTTGCAGGCTGTACCAGCGAGCTTCAGCGACGCCGTGAGCGTCCCTCCCTGAACCTTCACGTCGCTTGCTGTATACCCGGGACAGGCATCAAGAACTGAAGGGTTCACCATCGTTCCCCCGAGAACGCGGGCGATTGCGAGACCACCGAGAAGAACACGCATAAGCATCCCCGTCGCGAAAGCCATGGCGGTAGCTGAAGCGCAGGATGGCAGCTTTGCCGTTTTATACGCTTACTTGCGTTGCAGTTTTGTGACTAAACAACGGTGAGCAAGGCCGAGCGAGCAGCTGACCGCTTCCACGCGCCCCGCCTTCAAAACGTCGCTGATGAACGAGGTTATGTGATCATTGGAAGACCCCATGACTGTGATTCGAAGTTCTAGAGTTTTCACCTTCCAGACATATCGACGTGGAAGAAAGTGCGCGGTGGACAAGTCGGACCGCACGGTCCCATACAGGGAAAATATCCTGTAGTACTATGTCGGTAGTCGTTGAGCGTCAACAGGAGTCTTGCGAGGGCTCTGGTCTGGTCGTGGGCAGTGAAGGGAGGCTTTGATGGCATCAGTCTTCCGGCAAATCCCGTAAATGATGAGATGGCATGATCTCACAGATTCTCACTCAACCTGGACTGAACGCGTACTTTGACCGTACTACGCCTCTGAATACGATCCGAAGCTTTCTTGCCGATTGACGAAAACCGTTACAAGTCATGAGTTTATCGCGGTTGATCCATAGAAATATCGAGGTCTGCTTTGCTCACTTTTGCTCAGCTCTTATTGATAACGCGACACAAAACTCGTGTTGTAGGTCTGGCTCACAGATGTCGACAACAAGACGATCCCACACGGCGAAGTCAAAATGCAGGGAAATACACTTACCACTTCCACATCCTTGCCGAAAGAAACAGTTCGTGGTGTACTTGATGCCTCGTCGACAACTGAGCTGAAAGTACTTAACCCGACGACAAGGATTATGCCATAAATTGGCGCAGTCACCCAGGCACCACGCACACCGTCTTCTGCGAGATCTTTGTGCAGGGAAAGAAAATCAGAGTGGCTACCCACTTCATGGATAAGGACAAACCAGAGACACAAAGTCGGTCATCGCTGGGCCGAATTTCTCCACAAGTACTGGGGACTCAAAATAATGATTGGTTAAAGGCCCCTCCTCCGACGAAGCATGGTCAGTACTCTGTGTGTATCTAGCCTAGGCTGAAGTCGTTCATGTAGCGTTCGTCGAATTACAGATACGGCGCGCACAAGGCACTCCCATTCACGAATGCCGAGCCGACTCTGAAGACCCTGGTGCCCATCTGGACGAGATCGACATTGATCTCATTGACGACGCCGATGAAGGCAAAGACCCGTTCATTATTTTCCGGTTCGAATTCGTTCCAGTTCCCAAACAGGGGAGAAACACTGTTCCAGGACCATCGACAGGTGCGCTTGCAGTCCTTTTGTTCGAAATGTGCAGTCACACTCTTCAGTCCCACTAAAGCGCAAACATCTGGTAATTTATTCCTTCTTTGCTTCCGTGCACGACACTGAGTTTCCCGTGTAGCCTTCGCCTCCGCGATCCAGTGCTCGCACCGCTCCTGGGCGTCAGGAGTCACCCGATGGCTCTCCTCCTCCCAGAGGTCTGTCACCCGCTCCCACAGGTCCCGCTAAGGATGGTAAGAACCTCCTTGAGTTGCTGGTAAATGAGCTCCTTTACGACTTTGAATCCGGAACTGAAGCTTGCTCTGCTAGAACGCTGCAAGAGAGGAAGAGGAAAAGATCGATGCTGAGCTTGAAGCCCAGTTACAAGTGGGGGTTCTCGTCATGTTTTGCTGGCGAAAATATTGAGATTTTTCACTCCTAGGCCACCCAGAAAAGGATAGCAGAGAAGAAGAAGTTTCTCGGTAAATGATCTGATAGTCACTTTATGTACTTTCCAGGCAACACTTGAATATTCTTTCTGGACCCTCTTGAGGTGGAGCTTCGAATTGACGCAACACTAGATCACCGCCTTGTTTCCCACGGTTCAAAAATACGAAGCAGATGTAACCAAGATGTCGGACTAGAAATCTAGGGCACGATCACAGCGGCAGGATAGGCAATTTCAACAAGTTCTTGATGTACAGTCCACATATTATTGCGGAGGCATACAATATAATCCACATCCGAACGCTACACGCATGGTTTCACCGCTTCAAGTCCCGACATCTCAATAACCCGACGCCTGGTCAATCAGGAAGTTTACACTCTTGTCGTAGTTCCGCCCACTCATCTGCGGAGTCCGAACTGGAAGAGGTGGGTCGGAGTCCAACTGAAAATCCTGCTGTTCAAAAGTTTGAGGAAAATCCAAGTCAATACCGACTGAAACACCTCGAGATGGATGCCCGCCTCGCGGAGATCGCCGAGAAGCTTCCGCGCCTCGTTCAAAATGTCCCATCGCGAGATGCCCATGCGGAAAGCCTCCACCTGCGCGCCTGCGCGTACAAGCGCGTAAAGGTCGCGGGCGTCGGGGTTACCCATTGGGAGCCGCGCCGCGGCCGCCCACTGCTGCAGCAGTCCTTTGGCTGCGATGTGCGAGCGCTGTGGTATACAAGGTCCGTCGCGAAGGACACCGTCGCGTCGTGCAGGTTAACCAGTGCAACAGTGCCTGGCACGCCCGGAGAGGTGCTGCGCGAATTCGCGCGAGCGCACGAGCGCGGTGTACTGTACACTCGTTGGCTAAGTGAAAACGCGCGCGATGTCTTCCCGAAGGTGACGAAACTGGGTGACGATAATTCACGTGCTTCTATGCTTAGAACGTCCTGTGAGCCGGCTAGCCGCAGGCCAACTAGGTTCTCCTTATAGGCCCTGAGTTGAAAGGCGATTTCGGACATCATGCATGTCGCGGCGGCGCAACTGCCCGCGACCAGGCATTGGCGTTACATGTGGGAGGTCCTGGGCTCCGAGGACGAGATCGTGACTCTGCGAGTAGTTTTGAACCCGGTTGTTGAGTGGAAGCATGTAGGCTGCCAGTAGGTTCGTTTGTGCCACGCAGTCTTCCAAGCGGTTAACGGTGTGTGCTGCAGGCGAAGAAAAGTCTGGGCCGAGTCCGTTGGCAAACAGTGAGTAAGTAGCCGAGAGCGCATAATGCGCAGAGAACGAGTAGGATACTTTTTACTGGAGAAAGTCGAGGGATCCAAAGACGGAGGCGAGCATAGAGAACGGCCGGAGGGGCACACCAGGCGCTTTTCTTCGGTTCAACATGAAGGTCAACTTGGGCTGCACAGAGGCAATTTCAATGCGGGCTCGAGGTCTGGCTCCATAGAGCGAGTTGTTGAGGGTCGAAGGCCGTGGAAGGGATCTTGTAGCCCATGCCAGGGAGACAAAGGACAATGGCTGGAGCTGGCTGGAGTCGCTATAGAAAACAACTGCAGTGCACAAATGTCACAAAGGATGAAAGAGATACACGACAGCACAAGGGTTTCTTCAGGCTCAGTCTGAAAGGCGTTTTGTTGTGAGTGGAAATCAGCCAACAAGCGAGTTCAGCTCTTCGAAAGACCACCGTGATTTAGAGCTGGATGATGAGGTTTGGGATGAGGTTGGCTATTGCATTGTTGTGCGAGTCCCTGCGGTCCAAACATCGCGCATGGATCTTTTCAGGTCGACCCCATTCTGTCGGCGTAGCCTACAGCTCATCTATGGCCCCCAATCCTGTTCAAGACGGACGATGGCCACGATGGGGCGGACCCCGCGCTTCGCCATGTGGACGAGCCCGGTTCAGCGCTCCAAGAAGGGTATTGACCGATCTCCCTTGCCCGTACGTCTTTTGAAACTGCCTGGGCCCGTAGAGCTTAAGCTCCTCGCAGCTTCCTCCCGGGATCACTACGTTAGACCCCCGCCGCTTCACTGAGGCGCAGTATTTCGACATATCCCAGGCCAAGCATGGTCTAAACTGCATATTCCGCCGAATGCGCAGTTCACAGGTATCCGACCCGCATATGCGCCAGCATGGAACTCAGATGGCGACGGGCGACATTCCCTTTCCTCCTGACAGCCGGGGTTTTCTCTACTACCGCTCGCCGCCCCACCAGTCCCCCTTGGCCGGCGGCATCCGCTTTCGTGTCGCGGAGCAGCCCGACAAGGCGGGCTTCCTCGCAGGGCATGACCTGATGATGGCCCACGGGCTGCCGTGGCACATACCCGTCTGGGAGCTGCTGGAACGACGGCAGTTCGCGAGCATCGCGAAGATTCTCGCCGCAGACGGTTTCGCGCCACCGCTGTTCAAGGAAGCGTGCGCGGCCCTCAACGTCGAGCGCGATTCCGTTTTTATTACGGCGCTCGGTGAACCGTGGGCTGTTGACTGGTCGACGGAGTTTTCACGCGTCTATTTCGCCAGGCCGTTCCACACTCCGACGGCTGCTCTGGTACGGCACCCGTGGTACTACCGTGGGTCTGACTTGAGGAAGGCTCCGTTCACCGGTACGTCGTATTTTCGGCGTGTTTTTACGCGGACGACTGAATATCTCTACTACCAGGGCGTGGGCTAGTGTCCGTCATCCAAACGCCAGACGGGCAGCTCGGTCTGCGCGTTGAAAAAGTGTTGCACATTAAGCAACACTGCTTGAACACCACCTGCATTACCCCCGCCGACGGCGTGGTCGCCGCGCTTCAAACCCGGCTGATCCACAGATCGACCAAACTCTCGGAAGAAAAGATGGACTTGGTCGAACACCACGTCCTCCGCCCTGTTTCGAAGCTGCCGTGGATCGCGCCGGACCAGAGTCCGTTTGAGATATTCGACCACGGTGTGGAGCCGCCGACTGTCGTTAAGTCACCTGTCGCGGAACCGCCCACGCGCGAAAGACCAGCTGCGTACCAACCTCCCGCGCGGAATCCGATTTACTACTCACGAAACGGGTCCTCGGATGCGAGATATGATTCTCCTCCCCGGTCTTTCCGTGCCCGTTCTGAAATCCCGCCGCGCGCCGGGGACCCCTACGCTCGAGTTGCAGATTCGGCGCACGACACGCAACTTGAGCCTCCGCCACATCTTGCACGGCCCGCGGACCCGTACGCTGAAAGCAGGACCGCGGTTTCGCAAGTTGCGGCGTTGCGTGACCAACCCCCGTCGCGAGCTGGAGACTCGTACGCGCGAAGCGGACCCTTGCATGCATCACCTGATTCCCAACATACATCTTTCCGTGCGCACCCGTCGCTGCCTCCCTCGCGGCCGACGGACTCGTACGCTCGGGACAGGTCGTCAGACTCGGCATCCGATTCGCGGCGTACGCCCTTCCGTGTTCAGCCCGTGCTCCCCTCCGCCTCCCAACCCCGCGATATCCGTGGTGAACAACCGCCTCGCGCGGGAGACGCGTACCCGCAAAACGAGCGCTCTCTTCCGGCGTACCACGCGCGGGCTAGGGGATTTTTCGATCCAACTCCAGCGGGGGAGGTGGACGTGCAAAATGGGCATGGCCATAGGCGCGACAATTCGACGTACCGGTGATACCTTGACTATGTACGTAGCTTTCTCTTGGACGAGGAAGGCTTTTGCGATGTCCATGATCACCGGGCGCGTCCGATATACTGTATGCGCGCCCGCAGCTCTTTGGAAGCAAGTAGTCAGTACACGGCAGCCCCGAAGCGCGTCGCGAGCTGGAATGGGAGGAGGCGCGCGAGTACATTGACATTGAATACTTGCATGCCCGTACATAATCCCATCGCAATAGAAGAGGTACCGCTTGACCCGCGAAATGGTGCTGAGAAAGAAATTCAAATAATCTTGGCGATCATTGATCCTAGAGTCTCCCGCGTTTCCTCTTCTGCTGCACCCATCTTCGGTCCACTTCGGTCCCTGGAACTGCACAATAATAATCTCATTTAATCGGAGCAAAGCATGGCGGACCTCGATCCTACTACGCAGTCCAATTATCGCGAAATTGCGTCCGAGCATATCAGCTTGGACTGGTCGGTCGACTTTGCGGCGCAGATTGTGTCCGGTTCTGCGACCCATCGCATGAAGGTGCTCCTCGATGGCGTCCAGGAAGCTATGTGAGGAGTGCCGCGGTTGAACCAGAATGGACTTTCACGAATACCAGATTCGACACGGGGGATCTTGAAGTTTCTGGCGCCGAAGTCAAGGGCTCTGCGGTCTCGGTGTGTCGCCTTTTGGCGTCGTTCTTGGCGACCCTAAACGCGATCTAGTACGATCTAAAGCCCAAGCATGAAGTCATGGGCTCAGCGCTGCATGTCTTTTTGTCAAAGGGTTTGCAGTCCGGCACAACGATCGATGTAACTCTATTCTACAAGACCACCAAAGAGTGCACGGCCCTGCAGTGGCTGGAAAAAGAGTACGGTCTGATTCCTCCAAAATAACTACGGTGCTCATGCTTCCCAGGCAGACGCAAGGCAAAAGTTTCCCTTTTCTCTTCAGCCAGTGCCAGGTATTGCCTTGCAGGGTTCCTCGGTCTTCCACTGAATTTCCTCTCGTCAGCCCATCTACGCACGCGCCCTTGTTCCTGTACAAGGTACAATTCCCCGTATTGCTCCCTCACCTCTGCTTACAGTATCTGCAGACAGCCCCTCCGTCAAGATTGTACGTCTCGTGAAAGTAATGACGAGATCAGCGCTCAACGGCGGATAGACATACTCCGCCAAAGTGGCATCCGTTCTCCCGGTGCTGCTCTCAGCGATCCGTGTCTCCCCTCCCTCGGACGGCCCTGCGCACGATGGAAAGGTCATCGGGAAGGACGTCGTCACATACACTTATGACCAGGTACGCGCCGCACCCGATATAGCACCCATAAGAGACTTACTTCTGTCCAAGCCGGTTCCCATCCCGTCCTACCTGCTCGCGATCGCCTGCGGTAACGTGCGGTATCGGCCATTCCCTCAATTCGAGGACAAGCAGTGGCGGACGGGAATCTGGGCTGAGCCGGAGTTGATCGACGCGGCGTATTGGGAGTTCAGCGAGGACACTGCCAGGTATGAGTCTGTATCATTCCACATCTCGAGTGCTCACGTCTGCATGTAGGTTTCTCGCTGCTGAAGAGAAGATTGTTACGCCGTACAAGTTCGGTGTCTATGATCTGTTGGTGTTACCGCCCTCTTTCCCCTACGGAGGAATGGTATGCTCGTTCTCGTGTATCTGTTCCTGTGGCTGATACCGCGACGCAGGAAAACGCTTGCCTGTCGTTCTTGACGCCGAGTACGCCAACTGCCCACCTGCACAGCGTATGCTAACGCTTCACAGCACTCCTCACCGGAGACCGGACCCTCGTCGACGTTGTCGTGCACGAGCTCACGCACTCCTGGTTCGGCAACGGTGTCACGTACGCTTCTTCATCTCCTCTCGCCACGATTACCTGCTCACGCATAATCCAGCCACGCCCATGCAACCCACTTCTGGCTCAACGAGGGCTGGACCGTCTACATGGAGCGCCTGCTACTCCAGTTCCTGCACGAGCCCGCCGCGCGCGGCTTCTCGTATATCATCGGCGCCAAGGCCCTCGTGGACGACCTCGAGCGCTACGCGGATACGCCGCTGTACCAGCGGCTCGTCATCGACTTCGCAAAGGGCGAAGACCCAGATGACGCGTATTCCCGCGTGCCGTATGAGAAGGGGTCGAATCTCATTCTTCATATTGGTACGAGGGTTTGTTTCAATTGCACGCGATCCCCAGGTACTTACCAACGGGTGTAGAACAGACCCTTGGCGGCTTGGACGTTTTCCTCCCGTATGTGAAGGACTATGTAAACACCTTCATCGGTACGAGCATCACGACGGAGCAGTGGAAAACGCACCTATACGAGTATTACACGAAAAATGGCGGGCCGGAGAAGATTAAATTATTGGATAGCATCGACTGGAAGGTGAGCCTTAGCTTTTCAATCCTCCTTCGTTTTGTTGACGGAGTGTTGTGGTAGGCCTGGTTTTACGGCGAAGGAATCGAACTGCCCGTCAAGATGACCTACGATACGACCCTGGCCCAGGCGGCGTACGCTCTCGCGGACCGCTGGGATGCTTCGCGCTCGACCACGGATCTCACCGAATTCAAAAAGACGGATCTCGACGGATTCAATGCGAACCAAATCAGTGCGCCATCTGTCCGGATTCTTGATGGGCTCCTTCTCATATTTATCCGCAGTCGTATTCCTTGAGCGCCTCCAAACCCTATCAGCATTGCCTTTGTCGCACCTCACGCACCTCGGCACTTTGTACGGGCTCTCCGGCACCCCGAACGCAGAGATCCGTCTCCGCTTCTACGCGCTGGCGCTCGCACCACCCACGTCGGAGGCTGCCGCGCACTTCGTCGCGGAAGCGGGGAAGTGGGTCGTCGGTGACGACGGCACGGGCGTGATCAAGGGCCGCATGAAGTTTTGCAGGCCGATCTTCAAGGCGGTATTCAAAGTCGACGATAAGTTGGCTCTGGATATCTGGGCGAAGAATAAGGAGGGCTTCCATCCTATTGCGAAAAGGCTCATTGATAAGGTGAGTTTTTGTTTCGCCACTGCATAATAGTGCATGACTTTTATCCAAGGACTTGGGATTGTATGAATAAATAAATGTATTTGAATTGTACGGAATTTGGCCGCCCGTTGCAGGCCCTTCTGTTGCCCTTCTGGCAGCACTACAGTTCGGTCAATGGCCCAACCATACGGTCGTCCCATGATCACGGCCATCACCTGTCAAAATCATTTTTACGCCCTCACAATTTCGTTTGGAATAAAAAGCTTCAGGGAAGGCAGGCAGGCTGTACTTAGCCTCTTAAATTTCGCTGCTCTCTACTCTCACCCCGAGCGATTCGAATGGCGTTCCCGTTCAGAAATCAACCACTAACGAGCCTTTACGTGCTCTACACTGCGGTTTCGATTATTTTTCTTCGTCTTCCCTTCTGGGTCGTCATCTCCGCCTTTCCATCGCTCCGGCCTCGCAGGACATGGTCTATGGGCCGTACCATCGCGGTGTATGGTCTCCAGGCCGTCGTTGACGCCATGTACAAGATTGGCTTCGCTCCGTCCAAGGATCCAGAGGCATTCAAGTCGCAGCCTGGGTTCGCTTGTGTCAACGGGATTGATCTAGATATGGTGGTCGGGCATGTAGCGTCCGCTGCCAAGCTCAACAACATGTCCCCGGCCACCATCTGTGGATACTGGAGTGGAAAAACAGGTGCAGAGTCCACAGACGGTCATCCCGCGTCAGCTCAAGAAAGAGTTCTCTATGTACTGCACGGCAAGTCTTGATATTGTTTGTCGGATGTTGTGAACTGACCGCTGGCATGCCCTTGCGAACAGGTGGTGGCCATGTTGTAAGTGATATCCTGCCGTGCATCCTGTGCATTTCGAGCTCTCACTCCATAAATCTAGTCCGGGGCCGCCAACCCCAAATCGGACAATGCACCTGTAACGGCGCCCATTCTCGACAACGCCGGCGGGCTCATCAACAGGGCGTTTGCCGTGGAGTATCGACTCTGTTCTGCAGCGCCTTTCCAGGCAGCCAATCCGTTCCCTGCGAACCTGCTCGATGTCCTCGCTGGCTACCGATATCTAGTCAACGATATTGGGTTTGAACCGAAGAACATCGTCGTCGCAGGCGTCTCGTCGGGAGGACATCTTGCTTTCGATTTGGTCTTGTACCTGACACAGTCGAATTTTCCTTCCCTTCCTGCGCCTGGTGGTCTGCTACTGATGTCCCCAACCGTCGATTGGGCGCGAACCCATGATAAGCACCCCTCCTGCTCCATGATCCGCAACCGCTCAGCAGACATTGTCGATCCGATTCTGAGCAACGGTTACACAGCGCGCGCGCTGTTGGGTGCTTTGCCGGAGACTGAATTGGCGACAAACCCATATCTTTCCCCGGCTTCTCTGGCTCTTACGAATCCCCGCGGCTTATTCGCTGGGTTCCCGCCCACATGCATCACTGCTGGCGACGCGGAACAAACTCTGGATCCCATGAAGACTCTGCGGGATCGTCTTACCGCCGACAACAACAAAGAGCATATTCGTTACCTTGAATACATCGACGCGAACCACAGTTTCTTGACCCTGCCTCTTTTCGAGCCTCAACGCAGCCAAGCTTACAGCGACATTGGGCGATGGATTGCGGACGTCTTTGAGGAGGGGTCGTGAGCAAGGTATGTCTATCTGTCCCTTTTATATTTCACGCTTTTTACCTGGACTCAACAGTGCTCGCAATATCCACTTGGTTTTTTTGCTTGCGCTTTTCTAGAAGCAGGAGATGACTTGCCGCTGTGGACGCAATACCTTTCTATAAAAAATATCCCACGGAATCCCCGTAATATAAATGCAGCTTGACGGCGAGGATACGTACACTCCCAAATAGTATTTGCGAGGGCACATTGGGATTACCACGATGATATGAAAGCTGCAAAGTAGCCTGACAAACGGAAGAACATTGCAGCTCGGGAAACTCTGTCAGTTCGATGGCTGGTGCTGGAATTCGGATCTCTCTGACGGGAAGACTGATTATTGGACGCCGCAAGATAAGCTTTAAATTCACGACGACGGAGCATCCGAATATGGAAGTGGCTCGACGCGTACTACTACAGCCTAGCTTAAACAGAAAAGCCACACAACACGCACCGTTAAATTTGAGAGGCGAGTGCGATCGAATCATCGGGAGAAAAGAAACACTACCGGAAGTTCAAGGTCGATCCGTTTCAGATTTATCGGGCTCTCACCAGTCCCCACTTTTACGCGATACCGCTGTCACTCCCGCACGTCCCAGGCATACGCGGCCGTCCAAGGAAAGGATCTATAGCGCATTCATTCAAGGGGCGCCGCCCACCACTATACAACGGGAGGAGAGAGGCGAAACTCACTACAACAAATACATTTTTCGATTTCTTTTCTGGCGTCCGGGCAGCACGAAGCAGTAGATAACGACGACAAGAGGTAGGCAAGTAAAATAGTAGTAGGGTAGGAACGAGTCTAGCGAGGAACTCACTTCCTTCTGCGGCCACACAATCGAAACGGTCAGTCCACGAACATGCGGTCGGTGTGCAGGCCCTCGCCGTACGCCATGCTCTCGAAGATGAGCTGCCGCCAGACGGCCGTCGTTACCTCCGCGGCTTCCTCTTCGAGCACCTGAAAGCGGATAGTTAGCGCGCGCAGGGGAGAGAGACAACGGGGAGACGCACCGGCTCGAGTCCCTCAGTGAGCTTCGCAGGCCCTTTGTGGTCCTTGAGGTGCTCGACGACGAACATGATTAGCTCCTCCGCCTCTTCTGCGTCGCCGAGGTACTGCGTCATCACGCGCTTCACCAGCGGCTCGAACTTGCGGTCAATCATACTCTGCAGGTAAGCGCGGTCAGCTCCTTGGGAATGAACGAGGAAGGGCAGCGCAACGTACGTCGGTCATCCCGTCCCATCGCACCTTCGCCTTGAACAGCGCCTCCCGCTCTGTAGGCACATTGCCCTTCATGCCCTCGAGCCGCTCGCGCGTCGCCTCCGGCCCCGCCTCCGCCGCGCTAAAGTCTAGCTTCACCAACGGGACCTTGCGCTTCCGCGTCGCCTCCTCTTCGTCCTCCTCCGCGCCAAACACACCCTCGCGACCGCTCCCCTCTTTTTCGCGCGCGGCGTCCGCACGAGCAGCGAGCGGGCCAAGCGACACGCTGAGCCTCACAGGTGCGCCATCGTCCAGCAGCAGCCCCGCTCGGCGTTGCTCCTCCGCAAGCGCCTGCATCTCGCCCATCTGCCGCGCGAGAAAGTCCTCGCTCTCGCGCGCAAGGTTCGCCGCCTCCTCCTCCTCGAACGCCGCACTCGCGGCGTCGGCGCTCTGCTCCGCGGCGAGGTGTCGCGCGCGAATGGTTCGCCACCGCGCGCGGTCGACGTAGAAGAGCTCGTCGCTCTCGTCGTCGTCCCAAGCCTCAAATCGCGCGCGCATATCGACACGGTCGCGCGCCTCGTTCTCCGCAGTCGAGCGCTGTCGCGCAATCGCACGTTCGAGGGCGAGGATGCGCGCACGCTCCCGTGGCTCGTAACGGCGCTCGCGCTGGAGTGGCATTAGCACAGATCTCTGACGAGGAATGAATGGTACGTACATCCCGGAACGACACCTCCTCGTCACGTCGCCGACCCTCCTTACGCTCTGCCTCGAGCTCCTCATCGGTCTGCGTCTGTCGCTTCGGTTCTCGCTCGCGAACAAAATCAACGGGCTTGTTGTACCCCTGCGCGCCCTTGCCCATTCCCTGGTCGCGCGGCGCGCCCTGTTGCTGCTGCGGTGCCTCCTCTCTCGGTCGGCCCCACTCACGCATCTTGGGGCCGCTGGGGACGCCCGGTTGCTGCTGTTGCTGCAGCTCGCGCAGCTTCTCGCGCTCACGTTTCGCGGCGCGCTCGCGGAACTGTGCAATCTCGGAGATGACGAGCCCCCGCTGCGTCTCGGGGAGGTCCGCCTCCTGGAGGTCGTGTAGGTGTGGGGGGACGACATACTTTTCTTTCTCGGATGTCGAGGCGGCAGCGAGGCGGTTGATGTCGGCGACGATGGTGTCGATCGCGGCCTTGGATGTCTGCGCGGCTGCGGGGTCGAGGGGTCGGGTAGATGCGTAGGCGTCGAGGAACGCACGGGTTTTTTCGTCTGCTTTGATCTTTGTGTGTGTCAATTCAAGTCCAGGAAAGTAGATAGAGCCCTGCACGCACCAATAAGCGCTTGTTCGCACACCCATCCTCGAGCGCAGGCAATTCGACATTATTGAGCAGCGCCAAAGCGCGCAAGGCAGCGTCTGGCTCCTCAAACTCGGCAAAGCCAAAGCCTTGTGGCTTATTGGCGGGTGTAATGAGCCGTTTGAATGATTTTATCGGACCGCAGGCAGTGAGAAGCGAGTTGAGAGTTGCGTCGGTAATGCCGCCAGAGATCGAGCCAACGAAAAGCGTCGTTTGTTTTTGGGGCTGCATCTGCGCTTGTTGCTGGTAAGCTAGCGCAGAGATCGACGGGCCCTGGCCGTACGATGGCAATGGCGGCCGCAGCCCAAGCCCCAGCCGATTTTGCTGCATCCAGACGAAGTACGAAGATGGTGGGAGAGGAGAAGGCGATGGATGGTGTGTGAAGCAAACAAGGCCAACCTTCTTCGTCTTTCAATTTGCCACATCCAAGCAACACGGTCGGTTTAATCTCTTTGAACGCGAATTATAATAACAAAGCTTTTGATAGAGCATCTTGAGTGCGGGACAAAGGAAAAAGTGTTCCATTCTACAATGTGTATGTACTGGCGGAAATAGATAATTCAAGGGTTGCCTGTGGGCGGGCACCAGGGCCCAGCACCAACTTGAAGGACCCGCGAACATGCCCCCAACGTCGCACCCGGCAGCGCGATCATAGCGGAGAGCTGCTGATCTTGTTCATCCTCCGCTGACTTGCATACAGTCTCCCAGATGATAGATGAGCACATGCTCAACGATGAGTTGGGAGGACGTTTCCTCCCGAAGTAGAGGGCTGAAAACAAGTTGCGTGCTCGTCCTGCGCTGCGCAAAGATACGTGTTAAAGTCCGTGTAAGACGATGGACAGAGGCACGCTGTGATTAGCCTTGACCGCAAAGACGATCCCTCTTTCTTGTCCTGCTCTTTGTACCCTAAAGAAGAAGAAAAGAGTTTCTTGCCAAACTTGAAGGCGGTTATTCAAGCTAAAGACGCTTCGTCGCATAGCCGAGCCATTAGACAGATTGTGGCTGACGAAGAGAGTGGTCATGCCAAAATAGTTCAGCAGTTGGCCGCGCGAGTGAACCAGGTCGACCAGCGTGTTCGTGTAACGCTCGCTGACGAGGGCGATGTGTTGGTTGTCCCTGATTGGCATCTTGTAGTCTTGCATCGACACAGGCGTCGGCGCGCTCAATGACCTTGACCTGGACGGGGAACGGCTGAGACGAGTCAGAACATGAGATGTCCTCTCGCTGAGGCTTCATTCCGATGCAGTCGTCCTTGAGGTCCTCTGCCAGTCGCTTGGACGACCTTCTTGGCCCGCCGCCCTTGAGCGAGACTTTGAGCACGAATGAAGACCTGAAAGGAGAGGACTTGAGGCCGTCTTGAGTGTTGAATCCAGCCCATAGAGTAGCGCGTTTGGTGTAATAGTCATCCAAGTTGGACGTCGGAAAGAGCGCCGACGAGTCACGCCGGTGACTGCGTATCAGGCACACACCGCCACACCTGTATAACCGCTCTCCTCTCACCTTCACCACAATGGCTGCCGTTTCGCCCTTTGCGAGAAGCAGCGCCTTTGACGATGCTCGCATTACCGGACGTGAGCAAACCGTAAGGATACCTCTCCCATTTTTCACCTTTTCTTGTGCCGCAAACACGTCTAGGATCCCTACAGATAGAGGAGATGTATTCTGTACCCGAAAGCTTCCTTGAAATTGAAGTCCGCAATCCGCAGACCCACGGTGGGCCCCGCTGCTCGACCTCTACCGCCGCGTCGCTGAGTCGTGCTTATCTCGTGCACAGGATTCGGCCGCAAGATGTACACGGACTACGAGATAGTCTGCAAGGTGCGGTCATTGCACGATAAGCCCGCGCGGAGGGCTGACCCTTGGTTGCTCCCCGCAGACGAACATCCCTGCGTTCAAGCAGCGACACTCGGTCGTGCGCCGACGCTATTCCGACTTTGAGGCCTTCCGCGACATCCTCGAGCGCGAATCTACGCGCGTCAACATCCCTCCGCTTCCCGGAAAGGTCTTCACCAACCGCTTCTCCGACGAGGTTATCGAGAGCAGGAGGGAAGGGCTGGAGAGGTTCCTGAGCATTGTCGCGGGGCACCCGCTCCTTCAGGTACGTCCTTGTCATTCCCAGTGGTGATGGATACCGGGCGCTGATCGTCTGTCAGACGGGGAGCAAGGTGCTGTGTGCATTCCTGCAGGACCCCGCCTGGGATAAGGCCCAGTGGATCTGAGACACGAGACGACGACTTCCATTCCGCCCTTTTGCTGTTTAAAATGGCGTGGTCCGCTAGACCGCACTTCTTACGGTCCTGTATTTCATGTATATGCCAAATTGGACCTTTTTTTCCAAAGTGCCTGTGTGACCTTCAACTAGGCAGGAACGCAACGGTCCCGGACGACGTTCGGATGTATGCATTTTCATGCCAACGAGGTGAGGTCGTGCTGACATTCTCTTTGCATGGTCGCTCAAGTCATCAAGTCAGATCGAAATGATCGTCCTCATAGTCATGGCGCGCGCTTTATGAGACGGGGACAATGGCGTGTGATATCTATCTGTTCACTGAAAGGCTGTCATTCAGTGAGATGAATGTACTACGACTCACCCAACAATCTCACACTGAGCCTGGATCTCAAGTGGCAACTCTGGATTTTTGATTTTTTCTGCTGTAGATCAACGGACACTTCGGCGACGAGCGTACTAACAGAACTTGGAAAAGTGACTGGTGCATCGGTCAACGTTCATGACTGAGAAAGAAAGATGTTGAACACACAAAAAACACATTTCGACCTGAACGTGTTCCTCGAACACGCTATCAACGCAACACTAAAACCTTCTGTACTAGTATGCGACCTCCACTGCAGCTTGCATATCCTCAAGAGATTCAGCCGGCTGCGATACTAGGCTTGTACACCATAGGCTGTGCTTATGCGCCGGTGCGCGTCGTATGTCAACGCCGTGTCACTACGAGTCAATGGCGCGCCGATTCCTATTACAAATTCGCTGTTCTAGGTAGCGTCTATGATACGGTAGTTCCAATGCTGAACTGTGGGGTACTGGGGGTTGTCCCTCATTCTCACGGTTCAAAATGCCAAAGTGTTCTTCAGTCGGATAGATTCAGACACAGCTTTTGCAAACGGATAGAAGAGAATTCACGGCATCCGTCCTTACACAAGACTGGGTTTCATCGCAGCGAATCGACTTCTCAGTGAAGTAAGAATCCAGCATGCCTATGCTGGGAAAATATTCACAACACGTTATGCGCGAGTAAGACAACACCACAGGACATCCATGACTCTCAGACCTGAGAGGGGCGTATAGTAGTACGATTCGCATAAGCTGGCAAGGGATGCTACCCCTACGTCTCGGCCGTAATTTCCTCTTGCCCAACCACATCGGCCCCAGGAAGGAGCCACCGGAAGGTGATACTATTTCAAAGCTCAATTGCCGCTTCAAGTGAGAAGGCACACTTACAAACGCACCTAACACGTACCCCGCGCTGCACAACCCGCTGCGCGCCGTCATCGGAAACGAGGTCGGCGGTCCTTTTTTGAATGCCATGCGTCCAGGCGTATCGCGCGTCACCAGACAGCACAATCATACTGCGCTCGGGGAGAAAAAGTTGTAGCGGGAGGACGTCATCCGACGCTTCGTCGACACGCGCAAACTCCATAACGCAGCTGCTGCCCAGACTGATGCCAACTATCCCGTCGCCGAACCGGCGAAGCAGATCGACGTGGGGGATGATGCCCTCCCCAGGGTGGTAGAGATTCAAAATAGCCTGCCGGGCGCGAGTGGGTACGCGCGGGAAAAGTAGCGCGTGAGTTTCCGGGGGCAGGGATGGCTTTAGAAGTGAAGCCATGGTTGAGAGCAGTGCCGACAGGACAGGCGGGAGTCCACTCAGAGGCGCAGCAGCATTAGAGGAGGACGCGACGCCAAAGAGCATAATTTGATTCACCCCAGGTTTGTTGAAGTAGTTACTGAGGCAGAATTGAGTCACGTCGTTGGCTAGTTCAACAGGTAGCAGTAAAGACGGCGTGAAGAATAATCCGGGGATGGGAGGGGCGTGCAGCGTAGCGGGTGCCATTTCTCCGCATCCCAAGGTAGCAGAGATGGGTGAGATAGGCGACGCCTCATCGAATAAAGAGTTCGGTGAATCTTCAGCCGTGAAGATTGGCTCGAAATTGGTGGCAATTTTCAGCCTTTTTTGCGGCGGACTGTGGTCATAGACGTCGACGTGGGTCTGGCCGTCCAGGGAGGTCCCGGATGTAAATATATCCTGCTCTCGGTCATGTTTCTGCAGCTGAGGTGGTATTGAAAGCGTCGAATCCGACATGATGGTAAAGGAAGACTTGTGTGTGATGGCGGAGTTTCAAAGAAAGTGATCGCTTCTCGGGATAGCCGGCATTCACACATCGACCGCCTTGTTCCCGCTTCGTCGAAGTCGCTCGCGAGTGGCCTCGGGACATGCGTTACGCTGAAAACATCGACGCGGGTACTACGAAATCCCTCTCTGACCTCTCCCATGTATTGGGGAAACAACCCAACCTGGAAAAGAACGGATTCGGGGGCTCTATCATGGAACAAGTCCTCGTCACTCATGCTTTTGTTCAAGACAAAGCGGAGGAGCCTCAAAAGAAAGAGGCACGAGTTGTCTGTGAAATTGATGTCACAGAAGGTATGTGCAATCCGCGGTGCAACTTATGCAGGGCCGACGACTTCCCAGACATGCTCAATGACGGTGGAAATATCCACGGAGCCTGCTCGGCATTCCTCATTGACATGTTTGTATCCAAACGCCTCTATGCGGAGGCCCACTGACCTGGCCGTAGGTGCTCGTCGGCGTGTCTGATGGTCTTCCAGCGAGGCATGCATGTGTCGCAAACTCTCAATATTGTATACCATTCTCCCGCCGTGCTGTGAGTAGGGAGATGTGTTCTCTTCTCTATCTCATCATCCACAGAGGAGAAAAACTACGCATAATAAACACAACAATGACAGTCGGCACGCGGGTGATGACCGTCCGCACAGAGGTAGGTGTTGACATGCTTCTTTACTGAATCCAATAAAGCGGTGGAACAGATATGGAACGCTACGCAGTACCGCTTGGTTGCATCCGGCGTGCATGTTAAGATGCGGCCATCCGTACCTAAACTGTAAATTGCCTGGATAAACAATGTCGTATTCGTCAAATCTACAGAGTCCTCAACGCGGGCCAATCAGCTTCTCGCGGTGGGGATTTCGCTCGTCGTTGATATTCGATGGGGACACTCGCCATCTGGTGTATAATTCACTGACCATCCAATTTTCTCCAAGTCTATTGCAGTTGAGGATGTGAATGATTGTAGCAATTATCACATCTGCATTGCTCATTCCACTCATCATAGACCATGGTCAGTTTTATTTCAACTTGTTTTAGTCCACATATTGCGCTCCGCCCATTATCACCCAAATGGTAAGTCAGACTTAGATGACTGGAAAGAACAGCCATCGAAAATCGTGATCCAATCAAAATTCAACCCAAAATTCTCCTTCTACTCAACAATGCCATGCCCTAGAGGATCCCCGCACTTGACCGCGCTTGACCGCCCGCCAGGCGACAGCTCCAAAATCTGCGCGAGCTCATCCTCAGTCCTCCCATCCTCGTTAAAATGGTCCCGAGACCAAACCCGGCTTTGAACAGTGGGACACGTTCTTTGCGGCTCTGATTCCCGTGCGCTTTCCCGCCTTGCAAGAGGTGTCGCTTGCGCCGAAAACAGAGTATATGACGCTGCCTTTTGTTGTGTGGTTTCATATCTCATCGATGTTTCTGTGTAGAAGCGAGATTGCAAGCAGTGCCTGGGTGCGGTGGGCCGAGGGCCGTATGCAGAACGGGATACCAACGCGAGACGCTTCCGGAACAAGGTGGCGTGGGAGATTGGCGCCCGATGAGTCCCGCATGTTGTACAGTTTTCGTTAGCCTGTGTCCGGCCAAAACATAAATTTCCAAATCGGGACGCGGGCGTTGAGTACAAGCACTGAAGCAGCACGTGGTAATCCGTGTCTCAGATAGTTCCAGCGAATACAATCCCTACGAGTAAAACTCTAACGAAGCACTTGCCGGTGCTCAGTGGGTCCGAACGCATTGCAGATTTGCAGTGGGTCCATGAACCCACCGGAAAACCCACCGTCTGCCGAACATGCCGGCAATCGTGATTTCTGCCGGTTATAGCCGGTCCGACTCGCCTACATTTACGCGTTGACATCGTCCTCCTTCAAAACCGTTCCCTTCTCCCCCAATGTCGGACCCCAAGATCCAGGAACAGCTATCTGACCTCCCTAGACTATTCGGTCTGAACCGGCGGGAGAAACCTGGCTTCGGGGACTCTATTATCCGAAATCTGGTGGTAACGCATGCCTCTGTCGAGAAGAAGGCGGAAGAGCCTCTGAAGGAGCAGGGAAGAGTTGTCTGCGAGCTCGTCGTGACCGAGGGTGCGTCTATGCCCTCGTGGACTTGCTCCGGCCCGTGACGGAAGTCGCTAGATATGCTCAATGGCGGCGGGAATGTCCATGGAGGATGCTCCGCGTTTCTGATTGACGTGTGCGTTGGCCTTAACCAATACGCCCCGGAAACGCGCTGATCTGGTTATAGATGCTCGACGTTATGTCTGCTGGCCTTTCAGGCGCCGATAAATACCGTGTCTCAATCACTGAATATCGTGTATCACTCTCCTGCCACAGTGTAAGAAATCTTCAAGCGTCGGATTCGGGGTCCAATCGTTCTCACATAACCGCCTCCAGTGGCGAAACATTGCGCATAGTGAACACCACGATGACCGTAGGCGCAAGAGCCATGTCGGCGCGGACTGAAGTTGAGACGTTATTGCCCCTCTAAATTCACACTGACGGCGGGAGCTTGCAGATATGGAACGAGACTAAGCACCGTCTGGTCGCGTCTGGGGTGCACATCAAGATGAAGCCTTCTGAAGCAAAACTGTAGAAACCTGCCGTCGATGATGCATATATTTACCCGGGTGCAACATCATGAACTGCTCATAGAATTTGGAGGAAACTTTGGAGGAATTCGGAGCAGGAAAGGCGCTCCAGAGGAGAAGGAAGTTACTTGTAACTTATGCGACTAATATACTTTATACCTATACCAAGTCAGCGTGGAACTTACGACGCCAGAGGTGCTAATATGATATTCTTCGCCAGAGCACGCCCGACAAATCCGACGTGGTACAATTTTCAGCAGGGCTACCCTCGAATTGTAGATTTAACAAGCAGTCCGGACAACTTGGGGGCCATCGGCTCATTTCGGCCGGGTGGGAGGGTATAAATACGGACAAGCGCCACGTTGCTTCTTTTTCCTTTCCACCATCGTCTTTTTGTTTTCATCCACGATGGGCGATGGCGAGCACGGATCGACGACGAGCAACGATGTAATCTATAGGCAGTACACCGGCGAAGCTGACCTGCAATATATCATGGATCTCGTTCAGTCCGAGCTCAGCGAGCCGTACGTGATCTATACCTTTCGTTACTTCCTCCACCAGTGGTACGTCTAAGCGATATTGATTCATCATCCCTTTCTGAGCTCGACAATCCCAGGCCTCATCTCTCCTTCCTCGTGCGTCCCATCTTCACCGCTTAATTTTCCAGGTAATAATTCTGTTCATCCAGGCGTATCCAAGCGACCCGGCGACGTCCGCGCCAATCGGCGTGATCGTGTGCAAGCAGAGCATGCACCGCGAGGCGACGAATCGGGGGTACATCGCGATGCTGAGCGTGAGCAAGAACTGGCGGAAACGCGGCATAGGTTAGTACACGTTCCGGCACCCTTCGCCATCCTCATCGTTGTCTTATAGATATGGAAAAACACCTTTGGTGCGATTTCTTTTTTCCCCTTTTGTATAGCTAGCACGCTTGTCAAGAACTCGCTCGACGCGATGAAGGAAGACGGGGTCGAGGAGGTGTGTCCATACGCGCATTTGCGTTGTCTTGTGCTGAATGAAACGGTGCGCCAGATTGTCCTCGAGACCGAATACGACAACAGCGCTGCGCTGTCGCTGTACGAGTCGCTCGGCTTCATCCGCGAGAAACGCCTCTATCGCTTTTACCTCAACGGCAAGGACGCATTCCGCCTCGTCCTCACCGTGCCTCCGACGTACTCCGACGACGGGTCGGACACGACTGGATCGTCGCCTGACAGCACCACCTCGATGTCCAGCGCCCGCCGTAATATGTATCGCACCATAAGGGTGACGCCGTACTCGGACGATGAGGACGACGAGCAGTCCTCTCGCTGATCAGTATCTTTCCTTTTTCTGTGTACCACTTTGTGCTTTTGTGTAACTTTTTTGTGCTCTCCCGCTGTCATACGTAGCGTACTGTATCATCTCTCTGGCTTTTGGCTCATTAGCGTCGTTCTGTTTAATTCCTCACCCCCTACTCAATATTTATAATGCTTTATGCTGTTTGCAAACGAGTCTGAGAGTGTTGACAATGATCATGAGTGACTGAGTCGTTCAAGACAGTCGAAGACGGCTGAATCTTGACTCGAGTAGACTCGAGCGCGACGCGTTCTGGTCACATGAGCGCTGATTTGACTCGATTCTGCCAGGAGCCCTGTTTATCCCATGGGAGGTCGGATGCCGATTTCGGCCCTCCGAAAATTTTTACCCGAACTTTTTGGTCGGTCCCGCCCCAAAAATTTACCCGAATTCTGCATCTAGTGGGACCTCAGCCCTTATTTTACCCGAACTTCTAATCTAACCTCCAATTTTCCACAAAATATCAATTTGAGGGCTCTAAAATCGTCAAAAATTCCCTGCGATGCTCGTGTATATCAATGTCGGTGCGTAGTCGTAAGTTCATCGAGTCAGCCGAGTGTCCACTAATAGTTCGAGGTAAACCGACATTGATCTCGGGTCAAAGCCTACGTGCAGACCAAGCACAGCTTTACCCGAACTTTGCTCTGACCTCACTGGTTGAACATTTCGAGTAATTCGGTGAAAAAATCGGTGAATTTTGTTTGGAATAACGCACAAGTTTTTTGCCGAAAAAGGATGTGGAAAACTCAAAATGTTTTCACACCATTTTCGACTTGAAACTGAAGTGAAAAACTTGAAATAATATCGGTAGATTTATTTGAAAGAGTTTCACTACCAATGTTTGGCATTTTTCAGCAAAGTTTCGCCGTCAATGTACGTGAAAAACTTATAAGTTTTTCAGAACATATTTGAACGAAAACAGAGGTGAAAAACTTGAAATATTCTTGAAACATTCTTTTGAACAAGTTTCACCAGTAATTCATACATATTCGCAGCCGAAACTTGAGGTGAAGAATTCAAAACTTTTTTCACCTCAATTTTCGGGTGCCAAAAAAGCAGTATAACGTATGAAAAATGATGAAAGAAAAATGATGAAAAACTTAAAAAGCAGGTTTGCAAGTTTCCATGGATTTTTCACGTCTTTTACTTTACATTTTTCGTTGAACACCTGATGAATATCTATATGTCATGTTTCACCTAGGTTCGCAGTGTGGATAGAGGTGAACAAGTCAAAACAGGGTTCACCCAAAATTCAGACACATCCGCATGTGAAATTGAAGGTGAAAAATGCAAAATCTTTTGTCGTGTCTTTTCCAAAAAGTTAGCAGGTGAAAAGTGAGTGAAAAAAGTGTGAGGAAACCCTAACTTTTTGCAGTTGAAAGGAAAGTGAAAATTTTGAAACCAGAAGTCGTGACTTATCTTTGAAAGTTCGATACACATAATTCATGCAGTTTTGCATGTCAAACTGGAGGTGAAAAACTTGAAATCCGTCATCTCATCCGCAAAACGTAGCCGAGGTCTCTGCTGAAGCTTGGCTCGACCGATAAGTAACCCGCAGTCGTCGAATTTGTTGTTGACGAAGTACAGATTCAGGGCAGCGGACGAGCGACAGCAGAATGTCGAGATAAGCAGAGTTTGAAGCAGACACCGCTTTCTAAAGTCCCAGTACAACCCTCGCGCGAACCTGTCCAATGCAGACAGTCGCCTTGCGCGGCTCGCCACCCGCCTGCTCCTTCGCGCGCGCCTGCCGCTCTGCCCGCTGCTTCTCCAGCTCCGCCCGGATCGCCACCGCCGTGGGTCGATCACATTCTTTCGCTGCTTGTGTAGGTATCTGCGTGACAGTCCGTCAGTTCATGCGTTCAGGCTAGCAAGTCAAAGATGGAGCATGCGCCGTTTGAGACTCTTATTACCCTTGCCGCGCATCTTCTTGCGATCCTTCTCCTCCTTTGTGAACTTGCGCCCGTCCGGCGCGGTGTCGTCCGGGGCCAAGACCTCGGTTTCGTCCACCTTGCCGCTCACGCGCTGACGCTCGAGACGCGGGAGACGCGCAAAAGGTGTCTCGACCGCGGTACCGCGGGCTTGCCGTCGAACGTCGTCGTCGTTGAGAGCTTTGGCTCCGGCGCCAGCGAGCCGATCAGCTCGGGGTCGAGCGTGATCACGTCGGGCTGGATCTGTCGCGCGGGGCTCAGATTTATAGTACGGGTACCTTATTCAGGTACGGACCTTGTCGAGCAGCGCCTTGACCTCCTTCTCGCGGCGCACCTTGCGGTTCTCGAACGGATCCGCCCCACGCCGGGGACGAGGATGCTCTTGATCGTCAGCACGTCCTGGAACGGCGCGAAGCGCACCGAGGTCAGCGGCCGGTGCGTGATGGGGTGCGTGAGGTAGAGCGGCGGCTGCGTGTGCCCGAGAATGGGCGTGGATTGTCGGTGCCGTGTACACCTAGATTAATGAATATAAGCTGCATCCGGTATCGTTCAAGCAACGTTGACCGTTCCACCGCTGGCAACGGCCAGCGCACCCCGCGCACTCCACTCGAGTTCGGCCGCCCCCCGCGCGCAGACCACTCGCGCACCGCGCCCTTCCAGTTGCGGCAGTCCCACACCTTCACCGCGCCGTCACGGTCGGCGGTCGCCGTGTACCGCCCGCCTGTGCTGGGGTCGACCGACACGCTCGCGACGGGCCCGAGATGCGCGAGCACCTGCACCGCGGGGTGGGGGAGATTCGGCGTCCAGGGCGTCACGCAGCAGTTCTGGGGGCCGAGGGGGATGGGGGGCCGCGACGAAGGACTGGTACGCGGAGCAGTGCGCAGGCTAGTGTCGTCATCCGATTGCTGCGACGTGAGAGTGGTACAGCGGAACAGCGTGCAGGATCGGCACGCCCGGGCTCTGGGTATCATGGGCGGAGAGGAAAGACAGGCAACGATGCGAGAGCCAAGTTGCGCGTTCAGTGGGATCGAGTTGCCGTTCATTTCAACGCGCAGGTTGGATTGTTTGGACTCCCGTGAATGCCGTTCAAGTGGCTGCTGCCTCTGTTCGGCGGCAAATAGAGCTGTACAGCGGTTCGAGTTTCATGCCGCCGCCGGTTGTCGGCATCAATGTGTTGTGGCGCCGCCTCCTGGCGGCGAGGTTGACGCCCGAGGTGTAGCAGCGGAGCGGGCGACGGAAGTGAAGTCAGCGTGGGCGCGCCTTTTGGCGGAGCTTAAGGACGAAGGGTGGGAAAATGTCGGGGATGCAACGAGTTTATATACGGCGCGTTCAGTGCGCGATATATATGTACAAACATATAGACGAAACGATTTAGAACAGACTGTGAATAGGTTCAGACAAGCGAATCAGAAGGATAAATAGAATTGACCGGTGGATGAGGGGCCAACCTAAGATTAGGATGAGCGCGTTGATGTCGAAGTAGAGTTTTCGGCGGCCACCGCAGCGCGCGAGGTCGAACTTCTCGATGTGGTGACGCCCACAGTAGTGGCAGAGTGTCCGGCCTCTCCACGCGCCCTTTGCTTTCAGGTATTTGTGCACAATTTTTTCTGTAAATCTTTAGAAAAACAATGGCGGAAGTAAGTGATTTAAGGCAAACCGAAGAGCTTCCTGTGTGGTACCTCCCAGTAGAAAGGCCACCAGGTCTGAACCTCTGGTGAACACAGCCGCTGCCATTCTCGTCGCCGCCGCGCAGGGAAATTCGCATAGCCCACCTTGATGCCTCCATCTCCTTCGTATAGATAGAGGCCTCCGCTCGTGTCTGTCTGGCTAAGGGGACCCCACAATATGAGACCGAGGACTTCGGCGCCCTCTGGTGTTAAAAGGAAAGTCGTGACATCGAGGCAAGGCTGTACTAGAGCGTCCATGGTGGTGAGTCGAGAGCGTTTGCACGCGTTTGTCCAAACAGACTCACAACATAAAGCGGTATGTTTATGGTGTTTTGGCCTACTTCTGCCCACCACATGCAAAGTACTGATCATTAACCTGTCCATCAAGACTCAGTGAAATTGTGGTGTTTCACCACAAGTCTACGTACATACCTTCCACGAGACGCAAAAAGGAAATACGAATGCCTAGTTGGGATTCGTGCCGATAACATTCTGTATGCGACGAAGAGGAGTTTCGCGCTCTTTGACGGCGAGCTCCCAAGCGGATTATGAGATTGCGGAGGATTATGTATGAGGGGAATTGAGGCACCAGATTGTCCTTAGATCTGTTGAGGTCCATCGACCGAAAAGGCGCGACTAAGGAGAAAAGTGAGGAAAGACAGAGCGCGAACAACATCTAATCCTCTGTCGGCTTCCGCGGCCTCCTCTTTCACTGCTGCGGGTTTTTTTCAGCTGCGGAGATGTCAGGGGCGTAGATAAAGATGTCAGGGAGGGGAACTTACCACAGTCCATGTCCACGGAGCAATGCGGTGATGGCCTCGGGCGACTTGTCACTGGGTGCGAAATCGGCAAGGTAGCGGTGGTAGTGACCCATTCTGAAAGAATCCAAGGACGGTTGGCGACCAGCGCTCAGAAAGGTAAGAATTGCGTACATAGTGTGGTAGAAGCCCAGAGGCGGCAGAAGGGATAAGTCGAGAGCCCTGAAGATAGCCTCGCAGATTGAAGACTTCCTGCCTGACATGTAGCCTCCTTTTGAGCTGTGGCGGAAACTACCCACCAGGACGCACGGGAAGTGCCGATGGTATTCTTGAAAAACCGTGGTAGTGTAAGGCGCATCAAACGAAGAACCTGACAGAAGTGCGCGAAATGCGTCGAGGGGATATCAAGCAAGTTGGTGGAGAATAATATTTGAGGCCAAGTCAGAGCGAGACGCGTCGAAATAATATTAAACAGGTTGGTGGAGAATCGAGTTGAGTATTCGAGGCCATAGGGCAGAGTGTAAGTGCGCAAGATCTAGACGCGTCGAGGGAACATCGTGGAGAATTAACGGGTGCAAGCAAGAGGTCCAAGTCAAAGTCCAAAGCAGAGTCGAAAGCTATGCCTTGAACAATCAACAATGCCTAACATCATCTTGGCGCTCAGCTCCGACCTTCCTATGGGCTTTCTTCGTTCTTGTCGCTGTCCTCGGACTACCGCAGAGGCTCACCTGAGACTCGGTGGGAATCTTGCCCGTTGAGACTTTAACCAAAGGCTCGGCGCACTCACAGCACTTTCTTTCGGTCGTCACCAGCCTGGAGCGGGATTCTGGGGCTCCCGATGATGCTAAACACCCTCGCTCAACGTTCTGGAAGGCTTGCTCTTACTCCGATATTTCTATGGGCCGAGTTAAACAACTCAATCAACGTCCTCGAGGACTACCGCAGAGGCTCGTCTGAGACTCGGTGGGAATCATACCCGTCGAGACTTTAATAAAAGGCTCGGCGCGCGTCAAGTCCAATCTGCCCGACTCGCGCTGATTCCGGGACTTCGGACTCACTAGGTGGTCGGTGTCGTACCGTGTACCGTCTCTCTCAGGTCTGACGCTTTTCGTATCAGACTCCGCGCCTTCACGAGCTGTAACAGGGAAGCTCGCTCGTCAACGTCCGCCGGCGCTCGAAGAAAGGCTCGGCAAGATATTGCGCAGGTATGAGCCGTTGATACCCCCCGCTGTCGGATCCTGACCATCGATCGCTCAGACCGCTACATGTCTCTCGACGTCATTCCCTGGGCCAATCAGTACCTCAGCACGATGCACCAGCCCAGCCAGCGCCGGCGCCCACGAATCTGTCCTTCTGGCGACCAGAGGTCGCTCGCAGGAGGGATCGAATCCCCGGCGAAAAAGCGCACGCTGAGGCTGCCGCGGCGATGAAGAAACAGCCCTTGGATGACGAGGCGGCGGACGCCGCCGCCAAACGCCCTCGGACATTGTGGAAGACGAGGTGGAGCAGGACCCACCGACGTTGGCCGCCGCACGCGTTCGGTCTTCCGGACCTCCAGTTTAGTGTTTTTCTTCTTCTTCTTTCTTTCGCGGGAGCCCTTGGAGCTTGCCAGTCGGTCAGCGTCCTTCTCGCCAAACCGGAGATGTGCGTTCCAAATGGCTGAGCAGGCGCTTGGGTCCCCCTTCTTACTCCGACTCGCATCTTCTGCTTCCGAGACTGACCGCTTTCCAGATCAGCGCGCCCTTTACCACCGCATTCCGTCACATAATACAGACGAAACCTTTCAGCACTTCCGGCTCTTTAGCGACTACCTTGCAGCCTGCGAAGCACAGCCTGAATCCGCTGGTCAGCGCGCGCGCGGGGGATCGCCCCAAAGGTGATCCAGACAGAGGACACAGACGTTTCGTCCGCGGCGATCAGAAGCCTAGCCGCACAAGGAGGAAACAGCGCAAGGTGTACATACTATGGCTTCGGCCGGGGCCCCAATCTGCCGTGCTCGCAGAACTTTCCTTCAGTCGCCGCCAGCTGGAGCGGGATTCAAGGACTCGCCGTCCGGACTTACCAGGCGGTCAGTGTCGTAGCGTGTGCTGTATCTGTATTGCAGGTCTGACATTTTTCATAGACTCCGTGCTTTCTGCGAGCTGTAGCGAGGAAGCTCGCTCGGGGAAATATCGTCCGCGGCTAGACAACACGTACAAGGTATTCGCCCGCCATACCCCGCACTGTCGGATCCTGACTATCAGTCGCTTAGATACGACAGCTTTCGTGCAACAAGAACGTGAGTGATGTCACTCGTTCTCTTCCCTATGAATGGTCAGATTCATCAGACCCAAGGCCGCGCTACTCTCTGTCTCATCGCACGCATACATCGTACCGACTTGACTTTTATGGCCGGCTGGCCTGGTCACCACGACGCGAACGTACGTGTTTCGCTACCTTTGTCTTGCCCATACTCATCGCGCCGCAGAAACGGACTGAAACTTGATGAATGGAGTCCGTCTCATAGCGTCTCATCCGCTCATCGTGAAGACGGTCGCGTACGGCTACTTGGAGAAGACGACGGACGTCGATGTCAGTGGAGAGACCATACCTCCAAGTGATCATGACCGAGGTGGTCGTTTGTTTGGGGAGCTTGCTCGGAGCGGTGGCGCGTGTCGCGCTTAACACCGACGGCAGGCTCAGTGGTCAAGCCGACGTCGAAGGTGTGTAAGGGACTGGGAAGAATTCGACCAATACGTGTATAAAATATTCCATCGAACTTATTCAACGTTAAATGCGCATAGGGAAGGCCTGGTTGTGGACGATTCGGCGCCTGCGCTGAATTTTCCAGTCGAGGCGAAAAAATTCTGCAGGACCACTCGAGCCCGGGCCGTGCGATGTCGATGCCAGTTGCATTCTGAGCTTCCTGACGTCTCGGGTGAAGCTGAACCTCGACTCACACCACCCTATCGGCTTACCCGCCGCCCGACATCGACAACACGGCCCCAATCTGTCATGAGTGCAAGGTCCCCACTCCTGCGTCTCGCTCTCGAGCCTCGGGATTGTCGTGCACGGGACCTGCGGCCTCGCCCCGCCACACGATGCGGTGTGTGTCGCGCAAGTCTCGACTCCGGGACGCGGCCTTGCGTGTGCGTCTCCTCTCGCCTGCAGTCATACACACGCATTCACACACTCCTGACAGATGTCGGCGGGAGTCATGCGACGCGCTGGGCCTCCGAGAGACCTTGTGCGAATAACACATGGCCCTTATTTACATTCACCTCAGTACTTAAACACATCATGCTTGAGAACGCGCCCAATTGATGATCACCGTAGCCACACTCAGTAACGCAAGCATTGCAACAAGGAAATTCTATGCTCGAGGCTGTGTCCAGTCAGTAATTGCAAAATGTATACTGTAGAGATAATCCCCCTGTACATTCTTGTTCACACGAAACAGGTTGCCTGACACATACTTTGCGGGGCTGCGTTAAGACCGTTCCAGTGCCAAAACTATTCCTGCGGTTGAATACGAAAACCGATGTTTCAAACCCATATTTCATGCTGTTATCCAGGCCGAGCAAGCAGATTTGTTGCCCCCTGAGGTGGGCAAGCTCAGCTCAAAATCCAAAGCAAATTTGGGTTATTAGTAGATTCGAGCCAGATCTCAGCCCGCTTTGAATCAACTGTGGTTGTGGGCGCCGCAGCTCAGCAAATGTTCTCGACAACCAATTACACTCCTGCCGAGGCCATGCGTGCGCACGGACCCAAAATCCAAACTAATATGGGCTTGCCACCCAGTTCGAGCCAGATTGCAGGCCGGAAGTTGGATTTTCAAAATCAACAGCGGGTGTGGGCACCGCGGCTCAGCAAATGGTCTCGACAGGCAACTCCACTGCTGCTGGGGCCATCTGTGCACACGGACCCAAAATCCAAACTAATATGGGCTTACCAGCAAGCCAACACCCAGTTCGAGCCAGATTGCAGGCCGGAAGTTGGATTTTCAAAATCAACAGCGGGTGTGGGCACCGCGGCTCAGCAAATGGTCTCGACAGGCAACTCCACTGCTGCTGGGGCCATCTGTGCACACGGACCCAAAATCCAAACTAATATGGGCTTGCCACCCAGTTCGAGCCAGATCGCAGGCCGGAAGTTGGATTTTTAAAATCAACAGCGGGTGTGGGCACCGCGGCTCAGCAAATGGTCTCGACAGGCAACTCCACTGCTGCTGGGGCCATCTGTGCACACGGACCCAAAATCCAAACTAATATGGGCTTGCCACCCAGTTCGAGCCAGATCACAGGCCGGAAGTTGGATTTTTAAAATCAACAGCGGGTGTGGGCACCGCGGCTCAGCAAATGGTCTCGACAGGCAACTCCACTGCTGCTGAGGCCATCCATGCACACGGACCCAAAATCCAAACTAATATGGGCTTGCCACCCAGTTCGAGCCAGATCGCAGGCCGGAAGTTGGATTTTTAAAATCAACAGCGGGTGTGGGCACCGCGGCTCAGCAAATGGTCTCGACAGGCAACTCCACTGCTGCTGAGGCCATCCATGCACACGGACCCAAAATCCAAACTAATATGGGCTTGCCACCCAGTTCGAGCCAGATCGCAGGCCGGAAGTTGGATTTTTAAAATCAACAGCGGGTGTGGGCACCGCGGCTCAGCAAATGGTCTCGACAGGCAACTCCACTGCTGCTGAGGCCATCCATGCACACGGACCCAAAATCCAAACTAATATGGGCTTGCCACCCAGTTCGAGCCAGATCGCAGGCCGGAAGTTGGATTTTTAAAATCAACAGCGGGTGTGGGCACCGCGGCTCAGCAAATGGTCTCGACAGGCAACTCCACTGCTGCTGAGGCCATCCATGCACACGGACCCAAAATCCAAACTAATATGGGCTTGCCACCCAGTTCGAGCCAGATCGCAGGCCGGAAGTTGGATTTTTAAAATCAACAGCGGGTGTGGGCACCGCGGCTCAGCAAATGGTCTCGACAGGCAACTCCACTGCTGCTGGGGCCATCTGTGCACACGGACCCAAAATCCAAACCAAATTGGGCTTACCAGCAAGCCAACACCCAGTTCGAGCCAGATCGCAGGCCGGAAGTTGGATTTTCAAAATCAACAGCGGGTGTGGGCACCGCGGCTCAGCAAATGGTCTCGACAGGCAACTCCACTGCTGCTGGGGCCATCTGCGCACACGGACCCAAAATCCAAACTAATATGGGCTTGCCACCCAGTTCGAGCCAGATCGCAGGCCGGAAGTTGGATTTTCAAAATCAACAGCGGGTGTGGGCACCGCGGCTCAGCAAATGGTCTCGACAGGCAACTCCACTGCTGCTGGGGCCATCTGTGCACACGGACCCAAAATCCAAACTAATATGGGCTTACCAGCAAGCCAACACCCAGTTCGAGCCAGATTGCAGGCCGGAAGTTGGATTTTCAAAATCAACAGCGGGTGTGGGCACCGCGGCTCAGCAAATGGTCTCGACAGGCAACTCCACTGCTGCTGGGGCCATCTGTGCACACGGACCCAAAATCCAAACTAATATGGGCTTACCAGCAAGCCAACACCCAGTTCGAGCCAGATTGCAGGCCGGAAGTTGGATTTTCAAAATCAACAGCGGGTGTGGGCACCGCGGCTCAGCAAATGGTCTCGACAGGCAACTCCACTGCTGCTGGGGCCATCTGCGCACACGGACCCAAAATCCAAACTAATATGGGCTTGCCACCCAGTTCGAGCCAGATTGCAGGCCGGAAGTTGGATTTTCAAAATCAACAGCGGGTGTGGGCACCGCGGCTCAGCAAATGGTCTCGACAGGCAACTCCACTGCTGCTGGGGCCATCTGTGCACACGGACCCAAAATCCAAACTAATATGGGCTTACCAGCAAGCCAACACCCAGTTCGAGCCAGATTGCAGGCCGGAAGTTGGATTTTCAAAATCAACAGCGGGTGTGGGCACCGCGGCTCAGCAAATGGTCTCGACAGGCAACTCCACTGCTGCTGGGGCCATCTGCGCACACGGACCCAAAATCCAAACTAATATGGGCTTGCCACCCAGTTCGAGCCAGATTGAAGGCCGGAAGTTGGATTTTCAAAATCAACAGCGGGTGTGGGCACCGCGGCTCAGCAAATGGTCTCGACAGGCAACTCCACTGCTGCTGGGGCCATCTGTGCACACGGACCCAAAATCCAAACTAATATGGGCTTGCCACCCAGTTCGAGCCAGATCGCAGGCCGGAAGTTGGATTTTCAAAATCAACAGCGGGTGTGGGCACCGCGGCTCAGCAAATGGTCTCGACAGGCAACTCCACTGCTGCTGGGGCCATCTGTGCACACGGACCCAAAATCCAAACCAAATTGGGCTTACCAGCAAGCCAACACCCAGTTCGAGCCAGATCGCAGGCCGGAAGTTGGATTTTTAAAATCAACAGCGGGTGTGGGCACCACAGCTCAGCAAATGGTCTCGACAGGCAACTCCACTGCTGCTGAGGCCATCCGTGCTCACGGACCCAAAATCCAAACTAATATGGGCTTGCCACCCAGTTCGAGCCAGATCGCAGGCCGGAAGTTGGATTTTTAAAATCAACAGCGGTTGAGGGCACCGCAGCTCAGCAAATGGTCTTGACAGGCAACTCCACTGCTGCTGGGGCCATCTGCGCACACGGACCCAAAATCCAAACTAATATGGGCTTGCCACCCAGTTCGAGCCAGATCGCAGGCCGGAAGTTGGATTTTTAAAATCAACAGCGGGTGTGGGCACCGCGGCTCAGCAAATGGACTCGACAGGCAACTCCACTGCTGCTGAGGCCATCCATGCACACGGACCCAAAATCCAAACTAATATGGGCTTGCCACCCAGTTCGAGCCAGATCGCAGGCCGGAAGTTGGATTTTTAAAATCAACAGCGGTTGAGGGCACCGCGGCTCAGCAAATGGTCTTGACAGGCAACTCCACTGCTGCTGGGGCCATCTGTGCACACGGACCCAAAATCCAAACTAATATGGGCTTGCCACCCAGTTCGAGCCAGATCGCAGGCCGGAAGTTGGATTTTCAAAATCAACAGCGGGTGTGGGCACCGCGGCTCAGCAAATGGTCTCGACAGGCAACTCCACTGCTGCTGAGGCCATCCATGCACACGGACCCAAAATCCAAACTAATATGGGCTTGCCACCCAGTTCGAGCCAGATCGCAGGCCGGAAGTTGGATTTTTAAAATCAACAGCGGTTGAGGGCACCGCAGCTCAGCAAATGGTCTTGACAGGCAACTCCACTGCTGCTGAGGCCATCCGTGCACACGGACCCAAAATCCAAACTAATATGGGCTTGCCACCCAGTTCGAGCCAGATTGAAGGCCGGAAGTTGGATTTTCAAAATCAACAGCGGGTGTGGGCACCGCGGCTCAGCAAATGGTCTCGACAGGCAACTCCACTGCTGCTGGGGCCATCTGTGCACACGGACCCAAAATCCAAACTAATATGGGCTTGCCACCCAGTTCGAGCCAGATCGCAGGCCGGAAGTTGGATTTTCAAAATCAACAGCGGGTGTGGGCACCGCGGCTCAGCAAATGGTCTCGACAGGCAACTCCACTGCTGCTGGGGCCATCTGTGCACACGGACCCAAAATCCAAACCAAATTGGGCTTACCAGCAAGCCAACACCCAGTTCGAGCCAGATCGCAGGCCGGAAGTTGGATTTTTAAAATCAACAGCGGGTGTGGGCACCACAGCTCAGCAAATGGTCTCGACAGGCAACTCCACTGCTGCTGAGGCCATCCGTGCACACGGACCCAAAATCCAAACTAATATGGGCTTGCCACCCAGTTCGAGCCAGATCGCAGGCCGGAAGTTGGATTTTTAAAATCAACAGCGGTTGAGGGCACCGCAGCTCAGCAAATGGTCTTGACAGGCAACTCCACTGCTGCTGGGGCCATCTGCGCACACGGACCCAAAATCCAAACTAATATGGGCTTGCCACCCAGTTCGAGCCAGATCGCAGGCCGGAAGTTGGATTTTTAAAATCAACAGCGGGTGTGGGCACCGCGGCTCAGCAAATGGTCTCGACAGGCAACTCCACTGCTGCTGAGGCCATCCATGCACACGGACCCAAAATCCAAACTAATATGGGCTTGCCACCCAGTTCGAGCCAGATCGCAGGCCGGAAGTTGGATTTTTAAAATCAACAGCGGTTGAGGGCACCGCAGCTCAGCAAATGGTCTTGACAGGCAACTCCACTGCTGCTGAGGCCATCCGTGCACACGGACCCAAAATCCAAACTAATATGGGCTTGCCACCCAGTTCGAGCCAGATCGCAGGCCGGAAGTTGGATTTTCAAAATCAACAGCGGGTGTGGGCACCGCGGCTCAGCAAATGGTCTCGACAGGCAACTCCACTGCTGCTGGGGCCATCTGTGCACACGGACCCAAAATCCAAACCAAATTGGGCTTACCAGCAAGCCAACACCCAGTTCGAGCCAGATCGCAGGCCGGAAGTTGGATTTTTAAAATCAACAGCGGGTGTGGGCACCACAGCTCAGCAAATGGTCTCGACAGGCAACTCCACTGCTGCTGAGGCCATCCGTGCACACGGACCCAAAATCCAAACTAATATGGGCTTGCCACCCAGTTCGAGCCAGATCGCAGGCCGGAAGTTGGATTTTTAAAATCAACAGCGGTTGAGGGCACCGCAGCTCAGCAAATGGTCTTGACAGGCAACTCCACTGCTGCTGGGGCCATCTGCGCACACGGACCCAAAATCCAAACTAATATGGGCTTGCCACCCAGTTCGAGCCAGATCGCAGGCCGGAAGTTGGATTTTTAAAATCAACAGCGGGTGTGGGCACCGCGGCTCAGCAAATGGTCTCGACAGGCAACTCCACTGCTGCTGGGGCCATCTGTGCACACGGACCCAAAATCCAAACTAATATGGGCTTACCAGCAAGCCAACACCTAGTTCGAGCCAGATTGCAGGCCGGAAGTTGGATTTTTAAAATCAACAGCGGTTGAGGGCACCGCCACTCAGCAAATGGTCTCGACAGGCAACTCCACTGCTGCTGAGGCCATCCATGCACACGGACCCAAAATCCAAACTAATATGGGCTTGCCACCCAGTTCGAGCCAGATCGCAGGCCGGAAGTTGGATTTTTAAAATCAACAGCGGTTGAGGGCACCGCCACTCAGCAAATGGTCTCGACAGGCAACTCCACTGCTGCTGAGGCCATCCATGCACACGGACCCAAAATCCAAACTAATATGGGCTTGCCACCCAGTTCGAGCCAGATCGCAGGCCGGAAGTTGGATTTTTAAAATCAACAGCGGGTGTGGGCACCGCGGCTCAGCAAATGGACTCGACAGGCAACTCCACTGCTGCTGGGGCCATCTGTGCACACGGACCCAAAATCCAAACCAAATTGGGCTTACCAGCAAGCCAACACCCAGTTCGAGCCAGATCGCAGGCCGGAAGTTGGATTTTTAAAATCAACAGCGGGTGTGGGCACCGCGGCTCAGCAAATGGTCTCGACAGGCAACTCCACTGCTGCTGGGGCCATCTGTGCACACGGACCCAAAATCCAAACTAATATGGGCTTGCCACCCAGTTCGAGCCAGATCGCAGGCCGGAAGTTGGATTTTCAAAATCAACAGCGGGTGTGGGCACCGCGGCTCAGCAAATGGTCTCGACAGGCAACTCCACTGCTGCTGGGGCCATCTGCGCACACGGACCCAAAATCCAAACTAATATGGGCTTGCCACCCAGTTCGAGCCAGATCGCAGGCCGGAAGTTGGATTTTTAAAATCAACAGCGGGTGTGGGCACCGCAGCTCAGCAAATGGTCTCGACAGGCAACTCCACTGCTGCTGGGGCCATCTGTGCACACGGACCCAAAATCCAAACCAAATTGGGCTTACCAGCAAGCCAACACCCAGTTCGAGCCAGATCGCAGGCCGGAAGTTGGATTTTTAAAATCAACAGCGGGTGTGGGCACCGCGGCTCAGCAAATGGTCTCGACAGGCAACTCCACTGCTGCTGGGGCCATCTGTGCACACGGACCCAAAATCCAAACTAATATGGGCTTGCCACCCAGTTCGAGCCAGATTGCAGGCCGGAAGTTGGATTTTTAAAATCAACAGCGGTGTGCTATGAGAAAAATGCTTCCCTTGAGATCTTTGGAATAGACGTTAATTCGAAAGAATGCCCAATTGGTTTGTTGCCTCTGCAAACTTCCTAATTCAGACTTCTGGCGGTGAAACTAACTATTCAGGATTGGGCGCTAAACTTTAAGCGCCGGGACGGTCAGTGCAGTTTCGGAGCTGTGCGGTGAGTTGGTAGTGCGGTTCAGGTAAGGGTTAACGTAGTAAAGTGCTCGCAGTAGACTTAAGAACTCAAGTGCTCGCAATATATTACGTAAGAAAAGTATATTGGTAGACTACCCGAAACTACAAAGTGGGGGGGGAATCTATCTCTACTAGCTACTTTGCCGCGTCTTATATATCTTTCACAAATGACTCAGAATGAGTCATTTTCCCTTCGGCCCCGTGTGACTCACTGTTTTCTGACTCACCGCTCCCGACTCCCGATTCCCGACACCCGCTCCGTATTGTGACGAGTTTGCCCGACTATTACCGTGTGACGTGTGATATGTGACATGTGACTTGTAACGTTTTTGTCTAACTTCATTTTTGTGTGTCTTTTCGCGTTTCTTAATGAAAAGATTTCCCATGGGACATCCGCAGTGAACGGAATAATATGGACTGTCCTCAGTCGGAAACGCGAAAGACTTGACATTTTACACAAAAGGAAAGTTTACACGATACGTACTACTTGGGTGTTCGTTTGATAAGCTGGAAGGGAATAGTGACATGATTACTTTCGGAAACGCGGCGTAAAGAGAGAGCCGATCTTCTTGAGAGACGCCTTTACTCGCTTCGCAAGGGGCGGCGGATAGAAGTAACTGGCCGGCATCTTGACCCATGTCTGGTAGAGCGCGTTATCGTCCTGGCAGACGACGTACACATGCTCCTCGCAGTGCCACCTCTTGCCCTTCCAGTACCACTTCTTGGAGCGTTCCACCTGGTTAGTGATTCGCCAGTCCCCCGAGATCAGGCCGAATGACTCGAAATGGTCCCCGACTTCTAGGACGTAGCGCGGACGAGTCCTCATTGAAAGGACGTCGCACTCCTGGGGGTCACGCCAGACGATCACCGGTACCGCAACAGCGTTCTCGTGCTGGGGGTGTGCCTTCAGGAAGCTCTCCAAGGCGCAAACGCGGGTGGTGTAGTTGCGATAAGTGTCCAGCTTCAGGACAACCTCCTCGTCTGGGTCCTCGTCCGGTGGATGGTATGGGGCGTATTCAGTAGGAGGTGGGTGATATTCTACCGGCCGGTGGCGAAGCTGAGGGGTTGACTGGGCAAAGGAGGGCAAGGTGGGAGGAATGTAGGACTCGGCTATGGCTTCCCGCCAAGTCAAGAGCTGAGACTCGCTGCGTGTGGCGGGCTCGCTGTGGATGCTAGGCTCGGTGACAATGGAGGATGCTCGCGAAGGATTACAGTTCTCGTCGGAGAGTGAGTTGAAAGAGAGTGGTGCACCAGCGTAGGGGTGGCTGCCCCCGCCGTCGGTGAAGTAGTTGGCGACAGAATAGATGCTTAACTGTAAACGTGTCAGCAAGGCATAAATTATGTGATCCCTTCCCTTACTTTGTCACAAACGGATTCCGGTACATCCAAGTCGTCTAGAGACAAGCTTGCCCTTCCCATCAGGCGCCCGTACTGGCGACAGTGCTCAGCCCATGAGCTGTTGGCGGGCGAGGAAGTTGGCGGCATATTCATATGTGGAAGTGAGAAAGAATTTGAGTGAGAGTGATTGCGAAGGAGGAAGAAGTTTCGCCCCGCCGCTACTGTGAGAGGTTCCCTGGTTTCTTTTATATGTGGCGAAGGTCGGACTTTGAAAATGAAGATCCCGTTTATTGCGTATGCCGGTTTGTTTATCTGCTTGTCTCCGTCGACCCTGACCGCGCAGTCTTCCTCGGTTTAGGAGGGGGTCCCTAAAGACAATCAGTCTTCTTCATCCGAATCTAGTAACTCTTCATTTTCGTCTGAGTCAGATTCGTCTTCCTCGTCTGGGTTCTCTCTCATGAACCAGTGGTTCCTGGTGATGTAGGGCAAGAGTCTAAAAGCGGCCGTCGGGTTCTTTCGGAATAAGGTTCCATCCAGCTCCTTCAATATGTACGCACCGCCTTTATTTTTCCTTTCCACCTCGTAAGGCCCGAAATATCGGTCGTCCGTCTTCTTCCTTGAACTTACTTCCATTTCTATCCCTACGTTCCGAACGAGCACCAGTTCTCCTTTGAAATACTCTTCCTTTTGTAATTTCTTGCGGAACCGTCGCTCAAACTGCTCTTTAGACCGGAAACGCGCCTGCTTCAAAGTATTAGCTGCCCGTTTTATGTCCCGATCATGCTTCGATAGTTGACGGATTCGAAGCGTGAGCAGCTCGGCGGTAGTCATCCCAGATCTGAATCCGCTCACCATAAATGTAGCCTCGGCTAAATCAAATGGCAGCAAGGGGTCTGTTCCGTGCAGTAACTGAAATGGAGAAAACCCAGTTACATGGCTTACGGTAACCCTGTCGGCGAGCAAAGCCGCGGCCAATTTGTGGGGCCACAGTTCTATTTTTCCGCCGCAAGATTTAACGATGGCTTCTCGTAACGTGAAATGGCCTTGTTCGACAACACCATTGGCGTGTTTGTTATACGACGTGATCTTGACGTGAGGTATATTCATCCGCTCCATAAGTTTGCGGAATCCTGCCTTGACTTCTGAGCCATTATCAGTCACAACCTTTCTTGGGCAGCCATAGCGGCAATAAATGTATACCCAAAAGAAATTCGCCAGATCCTCGGCATTCTTAGTCTGTAAGGCTTGGGCTTCGCACATTCCAGACAAGTCATCGCGCGCCGCGACAATCATACGAAAGCCTTCCGGTGATACAGGCATCATCATAATATCGATGTATACTGTCTGAAACAGGACGGCTGGTGTCGCGACTGTAACGGGAATTTCTAGCTTCTTGGTGCTACGGATTTGACAACGATGACAGGACGCTACTTGGTGCTGAATGTCATTGTACATTTTTGGCCAGTAGAATCTTATCTTCAAAGTTTGCCAGGTCGCCTCAATTCCGCGGTGCCCCAGTTCTTCATGGGCTTGGTGTAGCAATTTCAATCGTTTCGCAGGATCCAAGATAACCGTTAGTGGGTTGCCTTTCGGGTTGCGGCGCAAGAATTTCCCTTCGTGCACCAAGTATCTCGTGGCTTGCTTGATGAATTGCCGGTGTTTTTGGGGTGAGTCGAAGACGGGGGCCTCCAAGGTAGTTAGAAACCTGAGGATCTCTCGAAGGTGCTGTTCCTGTTCTGGGCGTGCGAGATTGCAAGATGGAAGTTCCCGGGCCGCGGCAGGTACGTGATCGTGATTTGAAAATCCCATGAACAGCGCGATTTCATCCAACCACGAGTCATCATCACTTTCTACGGTTTCTCCTTCCGCTAGTTCTCTCCGGGAAAGCGCGTCTGGCCCTTGAAATTTCGTCGCTGGTACATGGATGAGAGCGAAGTGAAACATCAGTATGCCTTGAATCCATCTATTGACTGCTGCATCTGGTTGAAGGTCCGGGTTATTGAGCAACCCCTGTATGTATTTCGCATCCACTTCCACTTGCAGATTTTTGACGCCGATGATGTACAGCCGCCAATGCCTCAAGGCGCGATAAAGGCCGAACAGCTCTAATTTCGGTTGTGAATAGCGCGACTCGCGCTCACTCATCGGAACCGATCCATACCTCGCTGGCCGACGTCGACCTTGTTCGTCGTTCTGTGAAAGGATCATTCCCGTGGCCTCTCGGCTCGAGTCTACGGAGAGTATCACCGCTGCAGTCGACTTGTAGTCTATCGGATGCAAGGCTGGAGCATTCCCGACCAGCCACTTGATTCGCCCGAACGCTTCCTCCCGCCGATGGTCCCACATGAACTCATAGTTGCGTCGATATAGTTCTGTAAGTGGTCGGATTATTTCTGAGTAGCTGCGAATCCATATTCTAACCGTTCCGCAAAGACCCAGAAACCGCCTTACTTCTTGTGGGGTTTTTAGTTGCGGCCAATCCAAGATGGCTGATACTTTCTTTAGATCTGGGGTTCGCCCTTCGGGTGAGCAAACTTGTCCTACAATCAACGCACTCCGTCGACAGCACTGAACTTTGGTGGCAGAAAATGTTGCTCCTGCCAAATGTACCTTGTGCATTATCCTATGAACGTCCTGTGCGTGTTCCCAGACAAAGCGTCGAATCCCGGCATTGCCTTCCAGTCGCTCGGGATTTCCTTGTTTGTCCAGGTACGCCGTTTTTGGTCCTTTAATCGGAAGGTCGTCAATGAAGATGTTGGCGATTTCAGGAATTTCATCGTGCAGTATAAAAACCATGCATTTTTGAAATTCCGCCGGGGAGTTCGTGTATCCTGTCGGCATTGAGGTAATTCGTAAGAGTCCGAGAGGCGTCATGAACGCCGTCATGTCCCGACTCTCAGGTTCCATCTTGCGCGCGTCGAAACCCCAATAAAGGTCGAACACGGTATAACATTGCCGCCCGGCAAATCCTTCCACGAAATCGTCTACTATCGGTAGCATCCCGGCATCTCTTATGGAGACTTTATTCAGGGGCTGCAGATCGTGGACAATTCGGAGTTTACCGTTCTTCTTCAGTACGCAGAACCAGCGTGACCGATATGAGGACTGGCAGAGTTCGTATACTCCGGCATCAATCTTCAGTTTTAACACCTCAATCACTTTGTCCAAAATTCCTGGTGGGATAGGTATGTTTTTATATTCCCAGGGGACGTGTGGTACTGTCGCAATCTTATATGGTGAGAAGTATTCGTCTCTGAAGGTTCCCCTTTCTGAATCTTCAAAGGCTAGCGCGCCCTGATTCAGTTCCATCACCCGAATAAAGAGTCGTTCCTCCTCCTCACTTAAGAACCCGTCCTTATTTATCTCCAGCACTTTCAGCCGCTCATGGCTTAATCGTGCCGTCGGGACAAAGGCCGGCGGGTGGATAGAGAGCTCGGGTAAGGTTCGCAATGGATCCTCAGGGATCTTGCGCTTTACTTCATATTCTGGGGAAAACGTTGTTGAGACCGGTCGGATCTTTTTATCGACTCGCTTGTACATGGTAAAGGCTTGATATTCATTTCCCTTCATGTCATGTAAGGCTACTGGGCAGAATATATATTTGTCGTCTTCTTCCAGCTCACCCCAGTCACCGATAAAGTTTTCTGAATAGTGGTTCTTCCCAGAGTTACCGTTCTCTGACGGCGTTTGAGTGAAGGAATAACAATGATTTTCTGTCTGCTGGGCTGGCTGACGTTCCAAGACAGTGGGTTCCAGTATAACGCGTTTAGTATTGGCAAGAGCGACGCGGTACTGATTATACATGGCAGTAGTACAAGGTAAGCGCCGCGCGAATTCAGATCGGAAATCGTAAAGGTCGTGAATATGATGGGCCAGGTGCCACCACGAACTAAGAGTTACAACCAAATCCATCTTCAAGATGGCGGTAAGGCGCTGCGCGTGAAAGATCGAAATTTGCGGTCGAGAGAATAGCCATCGTACATTCGTAAACTTGGAGTTGAGCCAAAGGCTGAAGCGATTCATTCTGGGGTATATCAGCGCCGGCGCCGCGAACAGAATAAAGTCAAACATACCGCTAAGCATGAGGAAAAGAAACTCCACCCAGAGCGCCAATCCCATCATCGCTCCCAGCAGTACCTCCGTTCGGCTTCCGGATCCCGGCATTACTAGCTCGGACGGGGGCAGGAAAAGGAATGTCATCTCCTTCGTCAGGAAAATGGACGGCTGCTCTTTCCTCATCAGATGGGTAGCCGAAGGACATGATGTCAGATCCAGAGTCGGCGTCGGAACTGGCGTCCATGACGTCGGAGGCAGTAGGAGCAACAGTTTCGTTGAGCAGCTCCCAGTAGCGCGAGGTAAGCTCAGGGTAGTTGTCCTCCAGGTATCCGGCATTGAGCAGGTGCGAGATTGCGAACTCGTCGCGGAGGCGGATAGAGAGTAATTCGTGAATGGCGTCGGCGAGCTGCTCCCGGCCGTTACGCATAAGGACGTGCCAGAGAGTCTGCATCTTGGCAGTTTCCATGTCGAAGAGAAGGGCGTGCCGAATGTAGCGGTTTGGAAAGGACCGCTGGAATTCCATGCCCGATGCCTCGTTAGATGATGGACTGATGACCAGGGAGCAGGCGCGGCGTACCTCGGTAATTCCATACCGATGCCAGACCATCTCCTCAACGCGTCGGGCAGCTTCGAGGATAGCAAGGCGCACTCCCGCGAACAGGCGTATGACTCGATAGTCCGTGAGTCCGGTCGCTTGAAAAGCTCGTCGTTCAATAACCTTTCTTCGAAGGCGGTCACCGTCGAACTTACAAGGCTTGGTGTGGCGTCCCTCCTGAAAGGGCCCACTCGTCTCGCCATCGGGAGCCTTCCGCTTGTTGCTACCAGATGCCGTTAGGTCGATATTGACCGTCGAATCCGTGCTGTCCACGGTGAACCCGATACTCGAATCCTCGGTCTGTGTGGCGCGGGTAGCATTGGCCGAAGACGGGAGGCTGGCCGAAGATGGGAGACTGGCATCCAGCGAGGAGGACGCTTTCTTCGGGCCGGGAGCATCATCGCGGACCATTGGTACCTCGAGGAGGTGCAAGGGAATTGGGGAGAGATGTCGAAGGCTCTGGACGCCCGCAAAAGCAGTTGCTTTGTAATCGACGAACGAGCTGAGGGGACCGTGCAAGGCATCAAGCGCCGCTTTGGCAGGGGCTAATCCCATCTCGTTCTCGAATCGCATGTGGTCCTGCTGATGTACGCTTCCTTCGTACGTCCAAAAATACAGGGCCTCCTGAAGCTCGTCGAGGCCTGCGTCGTGGAAACCGACACGCGGAAGTCGTAGGATGTGAGGTTTCCCGGCGCGATCGCCATCGTCCACGACAGACGGCGGGTAGCTAGGGTCATTGCTGGTGGATGGAGAGTCGTCCGCGCTGGAATCTGACGCCGGGGGCTCTTCTGTCGCCCGCAAGAGCCTGGAAGTGGCTTCGTCAATAACCCATTGCGGATTGAAGTTTCCCCAATCCTCGACTGACCATTCCGACACAACAGGGCTCCAGGGCGGTATCGTCTCCACGCGTTCTGCCTTCAGAATAGCGTTTTCGCCTTCGTAGTCTGAGGACTCTGGCGACTGAGGGGAGCTAGACCACTCATCGCGGGTCACAACAGGACCGCGGTGAGGGTTCAATATCGGAGCTCTGATACGCGCAGCATGCGAGACCTCCTCGATCGAGGGAGGCGTAGTCGGGCGAGGAACAACGAGGGATTGGTCGACATGGTCAGGACGCAGGTGCGGAATGGAGTCGAGGCACGCTTCCGATACCGCTTTGATCGGACGGGTGTCGATCGTGAGACGTCCCCGCTTTGGCTGTGCCGGCGCGGTTTCCGCTCCCCCAAGTGATCGGCCCGCAGCTTGGCGCTTAGCCTCGAAGTCTTCAAGGAATGCTTCGTAGGATTCGCGCGCGCTCTGGGCCTGGGCGGTAAGGCTTCGGAAGGATACTTCTTCATGTGGCAGCTTCAGCCATTCGTCCATCGTGGGCCCCAGAGCGATATCCAAGACGCGGCGCGTCTCCAATGAGTATGCTGATCCTTCTGATGCAATTTTTATTAGCAGGTTCTTGTTTAATTGGCTGGTCTGCGTACCCTGCAACGTTTCACGAGCCACCTCTCCATTAGTCTCGTTCTTGGGTCCGGGGCCAAATAGCGGGCACTCCATCGTGGACGCGTGCTGAGGAGAGAAACACAACCCGCAGATTCCCAAGTCGACCGACGGTGGAATGCCATCTTCGCCAGAAGGAATGGAAACCAAGTCGGGCATACTGCTGGAGCTGCTTGTCTCGGACCCAAAAAGGTTGCTCGACGAGATGGGGGTGAACAGCTCGTCGCCCTCCAAGTGCAGGTCCTGGTCAACACGCTTGCGGATTTCCCGGTACAATGTCTCTGGCGTAAACTCGATCTCGCGTGTACGACTGTTGACGCCAGCGCGCGCAGGACGCGAAGCCGGAAAGGGTGTACCGGGGCGGACGGGCACATCCGTCAAGATAGTGTCGGATGGGTGAACGGTAGTGGCTTGATCTCTGAGGACCTCTTCGGCGGTTGCTTGTTCGGTGGGCTGTAAGGAATAAGTCCATTGCACGGTTCCAAAATGTCCTACACGTACCGCGTTAACCCTCAGACGCTCGTGCATCGGGATCATAGGCGGCGGATTCATAGTTGCGTGCACAGGAAAGCCGATGTCGTCCCCGCCCGGCGGGTCCAACGGCGTCATCCCTTGCATGGTACGCTGAATGCGCGCATTGGACGGGTAGCACAGCTCGAGCTTCCATGCCTGCTGTGGGTCGTCGGGTGTTGCGATATGGAAGGTAAACTCGTGACAGGACAGGGTGAACGGCAGTCCAGTTTCGCGATTCCGAAAGACTCTAAAGGTGTTGAGCGCAGAGCTACGGTGGAGTACTTGCCCGTTGGGCAATGTCATCACCAAAACCGGAAAAACCTTCTGATCCCATGCGAATGCCGCCAGGCTGATGGCTGATTGCAATGTGATTGCAATGATGGCAAGGCGTGTGCAATGTTGTCCCAAGCCTTCCGTCGCATTGGCAATCCATCCACAACGGTGGCGATTATCCGGAAGCATGGTAAGACATTCCAATGCATCACCGGCGTTCGCATGGTCAAGCCACTGTGAGCTTATGTTGGGACAACCAATAAAATTTAAATTACAAGGATGTATATTCGACACCCGTTCAAGCCTTCCACTATTCACGGAGTGTAGTCGGAGTCCAGACTCGGCCTCAGCTTCAAACTAGCTTCAAGTTGCTGGTCAATGCATCGCTTGAGTCGCCTCAAGTTGAACTGTCAGGCCCGAGATCTCTTCGTCCAAACACAAAGGATGCAGGATCCAACCTGAATGTCCCGCATATTCCGTCGAACCTCGATCATCGTGAATTCTCGTTCCTTTGAGCAGGCGACGGTCGATTCAGTCTGATGTACAACGGATCAGTATTGATCGATGATCTTATCATGGTCCGTGCACTTTGCTTGGTCTTGTGGTTTCCATCACGTGCATGTTGATCGCGTCTGCTCTCTCTCTTTCTCCCACTTCATGTCCTCCCCCAATCTTCCCCCAACTGCTCTTGGGCTCACCATCCACAAGCTGCAACACCAGGCCTGTGGCTCCAGAGTCTGTGCTCCTCCCCTCTTCACCGCGATCTGGCCCAGAAGATTTGCAAACACCAGCACAACGCGGCACGCGCCGTTGGCGACGTTGGTGACGATCCCGTGGCGGGAGGCAGCCTTCTCTGTTGAAATGGGTATGACTATAGTACTGGTGTGCTTCAGCGACCTTCCCTATCCCTGTTCTCGAGTATTGGCTCCTCCTATGCTGTGCTTCAATGTGCCGAATCTGCCCAAGATATGTGCCGCGTTCAAGCCTCGGAAGACTCAGAGTGTTTCAAGCAAACAATTAGAAATCTGCAAGCAATTAGCAAGCCGAAAACAAGCCTCAAAGTCGCAGCTCAAGCCTTTTGGATCCAAACACTCTGCCGCAAACTCCTCTAGTGAATCAAGATGACCTCTTACCCTCGTAACCCAACCCTCGATCCTGTTATTCGGTCCTCCAGCTTCGGTCCTTCCAAAGCTGCAAAACCTATCGCGCGACTACCTTCCTATACCATATTTCTCCCCGCCCTTCTCGCCGTCCATCCTAGCCCTCGCTTCAAACTCCACGTCGAGTCAACCATTCAAAACCTTTTTGTCAGGCCCTAATAGTGTTACATACATTTCATCGCCCATGTACGGTCCTATGCCTTAATCATATTCTGTCGTGTTTTTCCCTTCCTTTTGTTCCCTTTGTTTTGAAGATCGAGCAGCTGAGCGGTACAAAACTACGAGAATACTTCGCTATTAGTGTAATATGTGTGTTGCTCTGCAATGCCTCTCAATGCCTTCCCAATGGTTCCGAACATTGGCAATGTCCCCAATATTCCGGACATTGGGAACCGCCAAGGTCGTGCAATGGCACATGAAAATCCGGAATGATTTTGGGCAATTGCCTGCATTGGGGCGCATTTTGATCATTGCAACCGCAGGCAAGTATTTTCTGCTTTTGGTGATGGTGACGCTCCCGTAGTAGTCGGACTGCGGAGCGACCGCGAAAGTGGGGTCAACGTCGAGCGGCTGACGGTCCACGTATTTCTGCCACTGACGCGCGACAGCGTCCTCGACCGTCGCAATAGGGCCTGAAGCGTTCAAAGTGACTACGGGCAACGGAGGGTTGCTGAAGTGCTGGCGAGACAAATACTGGACCGGCTCCAGGCGGGGGTCGAGAGGGCGCGCAACAGGCAAGGGCTGCCCACTGTCACGGAGAAGGGGGTGTATGACTGAGTTCAAGGCTGGCATGTTTGGCAAGCTGAGTGAGAGACGAGGTGCGATTGTTTCGCCTGCTGGGCCTCCATTTTCGAGCTCTGGGTTATATACCCCTCCTTCTTGAGTCACTCCCGTCCTTCGGGTGCGCCGACAGACGAGCAAGGCCCCCAATACCGCGAAAGTCCCGACAACTACCTGAAGCAACAGGAAGGGTACTTCGCACGCATTTTCGCCCTCTTTGTCTTGATTAAAAACGAGCCGCTGTGTTGTCGTTCCTTCCAGGAAGACCTCTAGAAGCTTGTTCAAATATGTCCGTATGTTATCAGAAGAGATTCCGCGTACGCACCTCCCGCCAATTCTGCCTTTCTCGGTAAGGCGCATCACGAAATCCGCCATTGATGCGGCGAACGGTTCGTTCCATGCTGGCATGTCGTTTCGCAAAAAGGCAAAGGATTGGTATAAGTCGCTGTACGGTCCATGCCCTCCGACTGGGGGTCCGTCGTACGGCACAGCGAGAAGCTCGTACCGCGGCTTCTTGGTCTCGCGGTCCTTGAAAACGAGGTAGGTGCCTTCTTCTCGTTCGTCTATGCTGACCAGGTTTCCCCGCTGCCAGGGTCGCCCAAGGAGAAGTCCAAAGGGTGCCTGTTGTGAGACCCATAGGTCTGTTTGAGTAAACGCACAACCGCATGTAAATTCTACCCCACCAATCCATCCTTGGAGCTGCCCGCGGCCACCGTTAGCATCGTTCATGTTGGTCACTTGCGACATGTCGACTGCTTTCTGGATTTTTAGGGCCGCGACGTCTGCTCGTACCACGTCCAATTGCGAGCCCGTGTCGATTATGGCGCATACATCATTTCCGCTAGTTCGCATGTCTATCTTGATGAGGATGCCTTCTGTGCGAGGCCAGGCCACATTACAAATTAGCGGATGGTCCTGCGCTCGCCCCAGTAATACGGCTCTGACATTTTTGACCTTGATTAAATCTTGGAACTCCGTTCGGAGCTCTTTCGACGTCACCATAAGCTCTCGTATTGACATCGCCACTTGGGTATCCAGAATGCGGTTAAGAACTCCGGGCCTGTCTACCGTGGTGGAGAGCTCCGATTGTCGTCCTGCGGGTTTTGGAACTGTCTTTTCTGCAGTCGCCGAAGGGCTCTCTGGCCGCGGCGTCAACTTGTTCGGGATTTTCTTGACATTTCCGTCTTTGGATTTGGGGTCGCCCATAGTCACGTCTTCGTCTGGGTCAAACCTGACGCGCCGTGCTTCGACGGGGGTCAGCTCGGGAACTCGGGAGGTCGGCTTTGGAGGTGTTGGTGGTCGTACATAAGGTTTATCCACGGAGGGCTTCGTGATCGGCGCTGGTGGCAGTGGAGCTGCCTCTTTGGGGGCTTCCGTTGAAGGCTTCTGTTCTTTCATATCTACTACCTCCCCCGTTCTCGATTTGGGTCTCGTTGGTGGGTAGACCCCGTCTGCAACCAGCCTCCTGGCTTTCCGGGTGCTTGGCTCGGTCCTTTCGGCAGCCTGGACTCGAGCGGCGCGAGATAAAACCTTTCGGGGTAAGGTGATATACACGTGTTGTCCAGATTCACTATCCGACGAGTCTTCCGCCGATGATGCTGCGCCGCCTTTCGACTCGTCTGAGTCGTCACTGCTTACCTCCTCCAACCGTGCTCTTTGCCTTTCTTCCTGGTAGAAGCTCTGGACAGCTGGCCATCGGTCCACAACGGCGTCCACCATTCCTAGCATTACACGAGGGGCACTCATTCCGGCTTGTCTTTCTGCGGCCTTGACCAACGACTCTCCCGGCTGACGGCGGATTCGATCCCCGTTCTTCATCTCCAGTTTGCGCGTGTCTTCATTGAAGGCCATGATGTTTCGGGCGATGAGCTCGGCCACTTGTTTGCATTCAAAAATGCGATGACCTCCACCAAGACACCCATAACACCCTGCATTGTCGCTGGTGCGCTCGCTTGGCCCAGACTTGTCTGCCGTTCCCCCTCCTAACGGAATATTATTTGGGTAGGTTAACGGGTTGGGCGGATTGCTGTCGGTCTGGATCCGGTTCGCAGGAGGCCTTGACCGTGAGTTCCCTCGATCCCGTTCTGCAAAAGGCGCCTTAACACACCTTCCAGCTGTTCCACTATGATCCAAAACCATCACCTTGTAATAGATTGGTGCGTACTCTGGATCATCTAACCTCATGGCATTCAATTTTCGTATCATGCCCGCAATTTCGTCCTCGTTTCCCTGAAATTTCTGGGTCTCCTTACCGCTCTTCTTCGCAGTGAGTTTCTTCTTACGCTCGAGTTTCTTCTTCTTTGCTCGTTGTTTCTTTTTACGCCTGAACTCTTCGTAGTCGGATTCCGTCAGTGAATCACTGGAAGACGCGCTGTCTGTATCATCCCCGGAATATTCTTCGTCTGGCCCATCACTAAAGTCGGCGGACCTCACCATCATGGATTCGTATTTGTTCCTCCGGAAATACCATTCCGCTGCCTCGTTGATTTCCCGGACCGTGTATTGTTCTTCATCGCCTCGGCGCGGATTAGTTTGCAGAATCCGATTCTCGAGTGTCTGTCGCAAGGGACGATGTACTCCGATTAGGAAATACGCATTGTAATCCTCCTTTGTCAGATATCCTTTGCGTAACGGACCTCCTGCAATCACATTATATTTCACAAAATACTTCCTCCACTGTGTGAGGCTATGACAGGCCTGGGTCCTTTTTCGTGCCGCAAACTTCTCCACGTCCACCGGCTTGTACTTCTGATATACTCGCTCCGCATCAAAGTGTTTGAGAATTTCCTTCCGAAGGCGGCTCCACCGCTGGGTCTCGTAGCCGTCCATGGTCTGGATTACATTCTGGACGTCGATTGAACAATAAATTAAAATATTCTCGCACCTTTCACGTTCGTCTGTAACTCTACACTTGTTGAGTAGTCTCTCATAATGGTCCACGAAATGCTGGACCTCGGTATACTTCCCTCGGAACGTCTTAGGTGCCTCCTTTGCTCCTCGCACCGGCATATCGTAAGAGGTTCGAAGTGGCGCGTGAAAGGATTGTGGCGGGGGCGGGGCCGTCATTCGTTCCCTTCTATCCGAATAACTAGATGAACTTACCGATGATTGAGGGGAGGAGGACGACCCATCGTCGCCAGGGTGATATCTTCCTCGATGCGGCTTTCGCCATTTCTCCTTTCCCTTTCCCTTTTCAGTGTGATGAAAAGAAGGGGCGTGTGGTCGTGACGGTCCAGCCGTCGGTTCTTCATGCGCGTGTCGGGCGGCTTCCTCGGGGTATAAGTCTTCAAAGGCCCGTCGATGGGCTTCGCCACGGAACGTAGCCTCGTACGCTAGTCGGTCGGCTTCAGACATGAAAGTCATAGTCGTCATGGGGTAGTCGGTAATCGTATGATTTCGGGATGGTTAATGGTCGGGGTGTACGGTTCAGTGTCGGAAGGGCAATTCCCCCTGCGGTGGTCACCAGATGTGCTATGAGAAAAATGCTTCCCTTGAGATCTTTGGAATAGACGTTAATTCGAAAGAATGCCCAATTGGTTCGTTGCCTCTGCAAACTTCCTAATTCAGACTTCTGGCGGTGAAACTAACTATTCAGGATTGGGCGCTAAACTTTAAGCGCCGGGACGGTCAGTGCAGTTTCGGAGCTGTGCGGTGAGTTGGTAGTGCGGTTCAGGTAAGGGTTAACGTAGTAAAGTGCTCGCAGTAGACTTAAGAACTCAAGTGCTCGCAATATATTACGTAAGAAAAGTATATTGGTAGACTACCCGAAACTACAAAGTGGGGGGGGGAATCTATCTCTACTAGCTACTTTGCCGCGTCTTATATATCTTTCACAAATGACTCAGAATGAGTCATTTTCCCTTCGGCCCCGTGTGACTCACTGTTTTCTGACTCACCGCTCCCGACTCCCGATTCCCGACACCCGCTCCGTATTGTGACGAGTTTGCCCGACTATTACCGTGTGACATGTGACATGTGACATGTGACTTGTAACGTTTTTGTCTAACTTCATTTTTGTGTGTCTTTTCGCGTTTCTTAATGAAAAGATTTCCCATGGGACAGCGGTTGAGGGCACCGCCGCTCAGCAAATGGTCTCGACAGGCAACTCCACTGCTGCTGAGGCCATCCATGCACACGGACCCAAAATCCAAACTAATATGGGCTTGCCACCCAGTTCGAGCCAGATCGCAGGCCGGAAGTTGGATTTTTAAAATCAACAGCGGGTGTGGGCACCGCGGCTCAGCAAATGGACTCGACAGGCAACTCCACTGCTGCTGGGGCCATCTGCACACACGGACCCAAAATCCAAACTAATATGGGCTTGCCACCCAGTTCGAGCCAGATCGCAGGCCGGAAGTTGGATTTTTAAAATCAACAGCGGTTGAGGGCACCGCAGCTCAGCAAATGGTCTTGACAGGCAACTCCACTGCTGCTGGGGCCATCTGCGCACACGGACCCAAAATCCAAACTAATATGGGCTTGCCACCCAGTTCGAGCCAGATTGCAGGCCGGAAGTTGGATTTTCAAAATCAACAGCGGGTGTGGGCACCGCGGCTCAGCAAATGGTCTCGACAGGCAACTCCACTGCTGCTGGGGCCATCTGTGCACACGGACCCAAAATCCAAACTAATATGGGCTTACCAGCAAGCCAACACCCAGTTCGAGCCAGATTGCAGGCCGGAAGTTGGATTTTCAAAATCAACAGCGGGTGTGGGCACCGCGGCTCAGCAAATGGTCTCGACAGGCAACTCCACTGCTGCTGGGGCCATCTGTGCACACGGACCCAAAATCCAAACTAATATGGGCTTACCAGCAAGCCAACACCCAGTTCGAGCCAGATTGCAGGCCGGAAGTTGGATTTTCAAAATCAACAGCGGGTGTGGGCACCGCGGCTCAGCAAATGGACTCGACAGGCAACTCCACTGCTGCTGGGGCCATCTGCACACACGGACCCAAAATCCAAACTAATATGGGCTTGCCACCCAGTTCGAGCCAGATCGCAGGCCGGAAGTTGGATTTTTAAAATCAACAGCGGTTGAGGGCACCGCAGCTCAGCAAATGGTCTTGACAGGCAACTCCACTGCTGCTGGGGCCATCTGCGCACACGGACCCAAAATCCAAACTAATATGGGCTTGCCACCCAGTTCGAGCCAGATTGCAGGCCGGAAGTTGGATTTTCAAAATCAACAGCGGGTGTGGGCACCGCGGCTCAGCAAATGGTCTCGACAGGCAACTCCACTGCTGCTGGGGCCATCTGTGCACACGGACCCAAAATCCAAACTAATATGGGCTTACCAGCAAGCCAACACCCAGTTCGAGCCAGATTGCAGGCCGGAAGTTGGATTTTCAAAATCAACAGCGGGTGTGGGCACCGCGGCTCAGCAAATGGTCTCGACAGGCAACTCCACTGCTGCTGGGGCCATCTGTGCACACGGACCCAAAATCCAAACTAATATGGGCTTACCAGCAAGCCAACACCCAGTTCGAGCCAGATTGCAGGCCGGAAGTTGGATTTTCAAAATCAACAGCGGGTGTGGGCACCGCGGCTCAGCAAATGGTCTCGACAGGCAACTCCACTGCTGCTGGGGCCATCTGTGCACACGGACCCAAAATCCAAACTAATATGGGCTTGCCACCCAGTTCGAGCCAGATTGCAGGCCGGAAGTTGGATTTTTAAAATCAACAGCGGTTGAGGGCACCGCCGCTCAGCAAATGGTCTCGACAGGCAACTCCACTGCTGCTGAGGCCATCCGTGCACACGGACCCAAAATCCAAACTAATATGGGCTTGCCACCCAGTTCGAGCCAGATTGCAGGCCGGAAGTTGGATTTTTAAAATCAACAGCGGGTGTGGGCACCGCCGCTCAGCAAATGGTCTCGACAGGCAACTCCACTGCTGCTGAGGCCATCCGTGCACACGGACCCAAAATCCAAACTAATATGGGCTTGCCACCCAGTTCGAGCCAGATTGCAGGCCGGAAGTTGGATTTTTAAAATCAACAGCGGGTGTGGGCACCGCCGCTCAGCAAATGGTCTCGACAGGCAACTCCACTGCTGCTGAGGCCATCCGTGCACACGGACCCAAAATCCAAACCAAATTGGGCTTACCAGCAAGCCAACACCCAGTTCGAGCCAGATCGCAGGCCGGAAGTTGGATTTTTAAAATCAACAGCGGGTGTGGGCACCGCGGCTCAGCAAATGGTCTCGACAGGCAACTCCACTGCTGCTGAGGCCATCCGTGCACACGGACCCAAAATCCAAACTAATATGGGCTTGCCACCCAGTTCGAGCCAGATTGCAGGCCGGAAGTTGGATTTTTAAAATCAACAGCGGTTGAGGGCACCGAGGCTTAGCCAAGCTGCTAGATGAATAATTACACTCCGCCGAGGCCATGCGTGCGCACGGACCCAAAATCCAAACTAATATGGGCTTGTCACCCAGTTCGAGCCAGATTGCAGCCCACAAGGTGGATTTTTGAAATCGACTGCGGTTGTGGGTGCTGAGGCTCAGCCAAGCTGCTAGATGATCAATTACACTCCCACCCAGGCCATGCGCGTGCCCGAACCCAAAATCCAAACCAAATTGGGCTTAGCTGGAGGTACTTCTGGCGTTCGAGTGAAGTATGGAAGCGAAACTGATTAGTATCTTCGCCGGAGTCGAATCCTAAGAGCAAAAATCTCAACACGTTCAATCTGTTATCAAGCCGCCCGGACACTCTTTGGATGCTTCCTTACCCATCAAAAGTTATTGGTCAATAAGCAAGTTTTAGGCACACATTTTGGTGACGTCCCTGGCCTTTTAATGTGCCCGGGCGAACGTGCACTACAATTGTAGAGACGGTGACCGAACACACAGGTATTTTATTAGAGCAGATGAGAAGGCACTACACAAATGCCTGATATGGCCCAGGCTCCAGCTGAATGAGCCGCCCAGCTTGACAGTCTTCACAGCGCCATTTTACAGCCTCAACGAGCGCGTCAACGATTGTGATCTTCAACATTTGGGTTCGGTAAAATTTTCTGCTTGTTGAACGAAAGCAATCCCGGACAATCGACCTCCGTCACTTTACATCTCGTTGATATATAGCTGCAGTAATTTCCCGCTCCAAGGGCGGGTGTCTTTGACACTGTGGGCCAAGGTATCTCCTCCTAACTGAGTTAAATCTGAAGCTCTTCGAATTCAAGTGCTTCCTCTGCTGATGCAATTCGCGATCCCGAGCCACTGGCAGCCTCCACCTGCATCCAGTCCCGGTCTCTACATAGTGTGGTAAGTCACGAAAACTTCAATGAACACACCACAAGAGGATTCGGAGGACGTTTAAGCAGCCCGAGATGCCCGAAACATGCTGTTCAATTTACGGATTTTCTCTTGCCAAATCAGTCTCTTTCTATGCACACAACTTGTTTAGCCCTGCAATGGGAAGTAGCTCCAACACCTTATATACATGTACCAGGCATTCCACTAAAGTGTCCTGGATCAAGGTTGAGGGTGAGCCGGCAAGATTTCAACTCTCGGATGTATTTGCTTTCGACGCAGAACATTCCCAAGTCTCGCTCCTCAGTCTCAGCGGCTCGCTCGTCGTTCAGCTTCACAGTTGAACTTTTACTGCATGTTGAAGTTTATCACCTTACGATGTTCAAAGCAGTGCACAAGCTCGAAACTGCCAGTGCATGTCGAGGTACGAGCTGTAATGTGTTAGAGTTGTAATGTGTTAGAGTGTATGGCTGCGAGAGACAAGAAGGCATGACCCACTCGAATCCGAACATTGATTCAATCCTCAATTCGACCACTTCGGGGTCGGTCTAGTCTCCCTAGTCGGACCAAATATAAGTTTCTTTTTTTGAAAGATTTTGGAGGGACAAAGAAATCAGCGGTCAACTCAAAGGAGCAGTATGATTCTCTAATTGAGAATTTGGCTGACGCTCCAGTCTCGTATTAGAAGCAGTTGGTCAACAGATGGTCATGGATACACCAACTTGCAAATAGCTCCGAGCGACGTACTGAGCCAAGTTGTGGTGGTTAAAATGATGTTATTGTGGATAGTCAAAGGCATGGTTTGTGTCTTCTCTTGAACGAAACTCAGGGCCAGGACCAGGGGGAGGTTTCAGGACATGCCCAGCGGGCCTTCGGAATTTACATGAGAAGTTGAAAATAAGGCACCCTAGCCATGTTGTTTACCAATCATTTTCTTCCAGCCGCTGTGGAGAGGTTCCTCCCTGCCAACTTGAGTCATCACATTACGTTGTTCTGGTCACACGTCAAAAAGTCACTCCGGCAATTTATTTATTGATTTCTGGGTTTCCGCTTGTCGTACCACTAGCAGGATTGAGGAACCTCGAAACCGCGGCTGGGAAGGAACCTGCCTAAAACCCTTTACCTAAAGGTAACGGGAACTTGAAGCGACCACCTCATTGTCGATGTCGTCAACTTACGGACACGGGCAAGCACGGTAGCGCCCGGTGGGAACAGATTCCGCTCGAAACAAGGCTCGAAATGTTGTATGGGACAGCTGCAGATGCGAAGAGCCGCAAGGTTTGAAACACATCCTTCTCAGCTAATGTTGTAGTACAATAGTGTAATATACCGACGCGAGTCGGAGGGCCGAATTGCAAAATATCTCGAGTCTTGTCGGGCGTGGGAATATCGCCAAATTGCTTCCTGGGCGGCTTTTCGGCATCCGATAGGCGGCCTCGCGTACCAGAAAATGTTCCCGGATCCCCTCGCTTAGCTCGCTTAGCCTCCCCGCCCCGGCTTCCAGCCAACAGTCGGAGTTTCAACAAATCCAATCCCCTTTCGGGCACCATCAATCATTTTGGCCTTAATCGGGAAGTTGTTTGTCCCCCCACCACTAGGCAAATACTTCCCTTTTCGGCGGGTGTTAGAGCACTCACCGCCTTATTTATTGTTTTATTGTTATGGGTCTGCGCTGTGGGATCATCAATTCTGCGACTGTGCGATTCAGATATCAAACATTTTAATTTTGGCCTTGAGGCTCCAGACAAACAAGTAAACAAACATTCCCGACGCGTCAACAACAGACTAATTCAATTATTCGCAATTCATCCCATCGCGTTTAACGACGCGCTCGCTTACGCGCCTTCGCCTCGCCCTCCTTGGCTGACCTCTTTCGCTTCCTTTACGGTGCCGATTAGTCGTGTCAAAAGCGTGAGAGCAGGACCCACTTACGGAGTCGTTCTCGCCGCGGAAAGCAATCCTGTCAATACCCATCCCACGTCGCGAACGGCTGCTAGCCAGAGCTCGGTTGGTGCACCTGTCTCGCCCTCCCTCCACCACACGAGAAGCAGCAGAGCCGTCAGTATGCCGTTTGCACCAGGATGCACCAGCGTTCCCCAATCGCCGCTTTGTTCTCCAATCACCGGTCGTCCTTGACCATCTTTCTCGCGCCAATCCGGGTTCACGTCGGACCACCACTCCCACCATTTCTCCACCAGCATATCGTGGTCTTCAACCTCTGTCGGCCGGGTGATTGAGCGGCCATGCTTGATCCACTGAGCGACTTCCGAGGGTCTCAGGCCGGGCGTTGCGGGCAGGGTAGCTGCCTTTCGATTGGCGGGTAAGCACACTTCATTCCGGTGTAAACGTGTTTTTGGCTTACCGAGCTTTGGAATCCGTAGGCCGCCTCCAGCAGGGTCCATGTCCTGACTGCCAAATCCCAGTCCGGCACGCCCTCGACGGGACAAGCTTTCATGAGAATATGGGCATCCCTCATCCACCTCGGCCAATGCCGTTTATCTGGACCCTCACCGCTGTCTCCCTTGCCCTGCTCGCCGTTATGGTCTCCTTCGCCTCCCTCGCCGCGTCTTTCACCCTCGTGGCCGTCTTCGCCCTCCCCGCCGCCGCCTTCGCCGCGTCTTTCGCCGTCCTCGCCTCCCTCGCCGTCCTCGCCTCCCTCGCCGTCTTTGCCCTCCTCGCCGTGTCTTTCGCCGTCCTCGCGTCCCTCGCCGCGTTTCGCGCCCTCCTCGCCCTCGGCTTCGCCCCCGCCATCTTCGGCCTCTCGTCCAGCCTCCTCTCCGCTCGCGAGGCGCGCCGACTTACGGCGAGGGCCTTCAGACGATGCGTTCTCGCCGCGCGGACGCGGACGCGGGCGTGGGCGCGAAGGGGGCGCTGGGGCGGGCTCTGCGACGGGCTCTGGGGCGGCGCGCTGTGGGCCTAGGATTTCCGATGTTGCCTGGCGCAATTTCAGCGCGTCAAGCAGCGCGTCGTTCCTGGCGATGTTGTTCTCGCGATCGAACGCGTCTCGGTGCATGCTCCCTAGCCGGGACAGTCTGTCGTGTCGTTCCCCCCGTGTCATTTTGTCCAGCTTCTGCTGCATCGCTGGCAGCAGCACATACCCCTCCGGCAGCTCGGGGGTAACGCTCCGGGACGGAGGCGGTGTCGGTGTCCGCGGGCGGTCGGGTGTCGGGCTTCGACTTCGCGTTCCTTCGCGCGACGATCGTCGAGATACCGTCGGAGAGGGTGTCTCGTTCGGTGTTCTCTCCCTGCGCCGCCCTCGTTGTTCAGTCGCTGCGACGCCCTGTTGCGGCGCCGCGTCCTCCTCCATCTGGCCTTCACCAGACTTTGATGTCGTCAACGGTGGCTCAGTCGATGTGGGCACCGGCACCTGCGCTGCCCCCCATTTCGCACCGGTTCCCGGAGCCTCAAGCGTAGCCGTGTCTATCCTGCCCGTAAGCCTCTCACCCCGGTACCAGATAGTTGATGCTTACGAGCCGCTGTCTCCGCAAGGAACCTCACCCAGTGGGCCATGACATTTTTCTTGAATCCAGTCGAATCCCACTCGTGAAACTTGTACCCCGGCGCACCCCCAATAGGCACAGTACGCCCTGCATGCAGTCTTTGAAGGTAATTAATTCCAGGATTTAAATTTTCCAGTGCGCTGTTTACTTACGAAGTCAAGATGAATTTGTCACTGCCCGCCGGCGGCGCGGCGCCCGCCAACAACGTTACGTGCAGGCCCGTCAATTTTGCTATGCCGTCTAGGAAGGGCTGCGCAACTTGCGCCAAGTTCATGCGACATCTACTGGTGTGTGAGAATCCATCCACACACGCTTCTTTGTACACTCACGCCTCCATTTTCTCAGCGTCGGGTTCCTCCGCCTCCGTGACCTTCTCGGTGCGCTTGTGGTAGCGTGCGAGCGCGGCGTTGTGGTCCGCATCTTGCTCCAGCACCAACTTGGCGCGCGTCTCGTCGCTTTCCCCCGACAGCAGCTCTTGCGCGCACTTGCAACGAAAGTCGAGCGCGAATTTTGATTCCAAGTTGGCGTCCTTCCACGTCGCGTTGAAGCGGTCCTCCACCCCCTGCACGTAGTCATCGTGCTGCATATAGTATTTGTGCAGCGGCAATTTTCGCGGCGCCGCCCCCGGGCGTTCGAAGCCTTCGAGCCAATCCAAGAATGGGTTTTTGTTGGCCCGGTTCGCTGCCGTTTTCTTGTGCGAGAACCATCCCTTCACTTGCTATACGCAGCTCTGATCAGTCCGCCAGTTTCGCGCCCCAAAAAAAAATCCACTCACCGCGATAACTTCGGCCTTAATCTTGTCTCTGAAACGAGGGTCGACTCCTCCTGTTGCGGCCCACTCCCCAACCACCGCGCCGTCACTGCCGCTGCTCGCCGGCGCGTCGCCAGCCCCCGCGGTTGCCGCTCCGCCAGTCATCGCCACGTCGGGCGCGCCAGTCGTCGCGTCAGGGCCACTGCTCGCCACCGCGCCGCCCGCGCCCGACGCGGTTGCCGCTCCGCCAGTCATCGCCGCGTCGGGCGCGCCAGTCGCCGCTGAGCCGCCAGCCCCAGCGGTTACCCCGTCGCCACTCGCCGGCGTGTCGCCAACGGCAGGCGTCGGGGGGACGACGTTACTGTCCGTTTTCGGAAGGGGTTTTCCATCCGCTCCGTACCCTTCGTACCACGGGAACGAGGCGAACCAAAGGCCCAAGACTTTGGTAAAGAACTCGGACACTTCCCCTCTTCCCTTTCTTGCTAGGTAGATCGGCAGTTGGCCCTCCAGGAATGCCAGTCGCGCTCCATGAAAATTGCCTGGATTCCCCACTCGCTTCGGTCCCGCGTCATCCTTCGCTCTTCCTTTCGTTTTCCCTTTGGGGGCCTGTGCGTCTGCCATTGGTACGAGATGAATAGGATGGATAGTGAGAGATTGGTTTTCGGATAGTGAGAGATTGGTTTTCCCTTGAATATAACACGTTGTTTGGTAAATCAAAACAAGACCAATCCCTAACCAATCCCCCAATCCTGATCATTCCCTTTCTCTTTATCACCTCCATCTCAATCCGCCAATGCGCAAGTCCTCCACTCTCCCCCGCGCCCGCGTTGCCTCTCGTGAGTATCTCCCTCCTCCTCCTGTCTCCCCATAATTGAAATCGTATCCCCTCTTTCCTCATGCAGGCCGTGCCTGGCACCGCCGCCCCACTCTCCGCCGCGCCCGCGTTGCCTCTCGTGAGTATCTCCCTCCTCCTCCTCCTGTCTCCCCATAATTGAAATCGCGTCCCCCTCTTTCCTCATGCAGGCTGTGCCTGGCACCGCCGCCTGGTGCCTCCTCCCTTGGTACCGCCGTACTTGCCCGTCGTAGGCTGGGGCGAGGGAGGTGGATGGGGTCAGCCTGCCTGGGGTGGGTGGGGCGAGGCTTGGGGCACCGACCCTTCCGAGTCGTACGTATCTTCCCCTCGCTTGATAATTTGCTCCCGTCGCTCAATATATTGGCAGTGGCAACTTGGACGAACTCCCGTGCGTCTCCACGCGCTGTGATAAACGACCACTTAATATCTTTACAGGGTTCCTCCTCCTTATGTGTCCCCCTTCACCCTCTCTCCGTCGCTCTCGCAATCGGCCCCCTCGGACTCGGCCCCCACCAGGACACTGGACGATGGGGAAAACGTTGAGCGCACCTGGGCAGCCATTGCCGTCAAGCAGGGTTCGGTCGACGCCGAGCGCATCGAGCCCGACGAGGTGCACGCGGCCTGGGCCCGCTTCTTCTCTCAGCCCCCCGCCCGCCCCCACGAGGTTAAGGCATTCACAAGTTGGCAGGAGTATACAGAGAGGTGGTCGGCGTCGACTTAGTTGTTTTTTTTTAATACATCTCAATTCTCGCGTTCTCTGAAGCAAAGTCCCAATTTTTTGCACATTTTTTTTTTGAATGAACAGAACAATGTATGTACGATCGCTGCTACATCCTACTCCACGACCGCCGCCAACGTATCTCCAACAAAGAGCCCTGCGGCGTTGGAAGCCACAAGTTCCGTGATGGCAGCCTCGCTTATTCCAGATAGGAGGTAGGTCAGATGAGAGGACAAACACATGCAGCAACCGCCGACTTACCGGCTGTTTAGGACGCGGTGGCTCCCAAACACGCGATAAAAATGAACGGCGCCGACCGGGGTCACTTCGTCGTCGTCCTCGACGTCCGAGAGGGACGCGCCAACTAACAAACCCGTGTTTGCAGAGGCCCGGAGCTCGGCCTCCGCATCTGCGCTGCAGAAACATTAGCAGCGAAGCGATTGCCAAGACATCACCCATACGCACGCGTTAATGAGCACGCGTGGACTCCCTGTCACCCGATAGAATTTCTCCGGTGTGCGTGGTTCGGGGGCTGGAGTTGGGCGCGAGCGGGTAGGGGTGCGGGTAGGGGTGTGGTCCGGGAGCCTTACGCGTGGGGAGGACGGCGGAGTCATCGGACTGTACGGCGGCGGCGGTCTGCCCTGGGTGACGAGGCCCGACGGCGATCGTGGAGGCGGTCGTGGAGGCGGATGGTGATGGTTGGCTTGGCAGTACTCTGCCCAGATCGCCCGCGCACGGTCTTCCGTGGAGCAGGACTCGTGTTCTGCGCCCGACACGCCCAGAACGTGAACTTTGGCCAAATCCCTAGATCCGCCATGTTATGACACCACCAGGAAATAAGAAATCTGGGACGCACCAGTGCGAGTAGATTGCCTCGCTTCCAGGCGCTCCCTTCTTGACCACGTAGAACTTGCGGTTTGCTAAGGATGAAAGGACAGCGACTGAGGGGTCGCGCGGAAGCAAGATGAAACGGGGTTCGCAGAGAGAGGAGCGAGAGTTGATGTTGAGGCTGGCGGTGGCGCGCGACAAATCATCAACACTCATGGTGGACTGAGAGAGCAGTAGAAAGAAGAGAGGAAGAGAAGAAGTCCTGCGTCGGCAGTTATATCGCCCAATCACTATGTGACTTTCGCGTGACACCTTCCTCTTTCGGACTAATCACCCTCTGTACACGCTCTCGTGTCCTATGTGTCTGCATCCCCCAGCTCATTCCGGAACCACCGGCACTTCTGCCTTCAATCCTATTAACCCCTACTGTGCCGCGAAATCTACTGAGAAATGTCGCCAGGCGCCGTTCGCCGCTCACAAGTACTTACGTCGACTATGTGCTCAATCTCTGTCACTTCTCGTGTTATCATGAAGGCGTTATCACAGAATGGGACCTAAACATGGTCTCTTTTCTCAAAGTAGCCCCGGGCTTATACGCATCCAAATTACGCGTCACACAAAATCGCCTTTTTTATTCATCTGCCACTCGGCAGGCCGATTCTCAATGCATCTCTCATCCGGGCCCAATTTCGACTCAGCCCAAAAATTTGGCTTCCTTTATGGTACAACATATGTCCGACATGCCGAATTTGGGGAGAAAAAGTGTGTTTTCAAGTTTCAGCAAATGGCCAACCATTTGAACCATGTCGACTTGACTGCCTCGCACGGTAAGTCCCATCTAGTTCCAGTTTTTTTTTCTAGAACAACGCTTGTGCATCCACAGTACTCAAAAACACCAATTGGCCGGTCGTTTGCTCGCATTAAAACCCTCAACGCAGCTCAAACTTGCGTAGCACGGCCCAAAAGACAGCTTTTCGACACAATTTGGCCTGGGAGACGTTCTCCAGCCCAGTATATCCTGATTTTCTCATATCCCCAGCTAGGTACAAGCAACCCGCGCTCCTCAAAAAATTGGCAAGGACCTAGTCGACGTTTTAGCGCTCAGAGCAATTGTTCTTCGACCACAGCGGAGGTCCCGCACCGCGCCGGCCCGGCATAGCCCGGCATAGCCGGCATGTCCGTCCACTTTTCCCGATCGTTTTTTGGTGCTCCTCGAATACTGACGCCGGTTTCTGTAAACCGATTGGTACACCTCGACTCCTCGACCTGTTTGCTGCTCACCAGCGCTCAAATCCGAAACCCCATCTACACTCGGACTGTTACATGGCGGTACGTACTAAGTTAGCGCGTTATAATTTCTCATTGCCACCCGCGCGCGCTAGGGTTGGGACTTGTTCACTGGGTGGCCTTGTTCACTGAGTTCGCAGCGCGGCGTCGATTGGTTAGCCGATATGCCTAGGCGACAACGTTGATGAGCACGGCTGCTGATAGTTTTGTGTTTTGTTTTGTTTTTTTCGTCCGTTGGGTCGCTCCTCAAGCTCCAGATCTCTCCACATGTCTAACGCGGAGGCCGAAGCTGCTCAAGAGCGCCGTCGACGCATTGTCTCGACCTGGAGTACGTCAACTTGTCCAATCCTTTGCGCCGACCTAACTTTGCATAGCCCGTGAAGAATTACTCAGATGGGACGAACAGCGACGTGCCCGCCTCGCGGAGCGCATCGCATGGCAGCAGTTCGAGCCGGCCCCCCACCGAGTTGCTGAACAGGCCACTGGAGATGCCCAGGTCGCAGTAGCACCCGACACCGAACCCGACGCGGACACACCGGACACCGAGCCCGACGCCGAGCCCGACGCCGACGTGGCGATGGTGGCCAGCCTGGTTGCCGACTACAACGACGTTGCCGGCCAGGTGGCTGAATACGATGAGGTGCTTGATGCACTGCTGCCTCTGTAAGTGTTTTCGTGTTCCGTTCAGAGATATCACGGCTCATATGTTGCAGGGTGTTGCTTCCTGTGTCGCATGTGCGCCCCGAGGCCGGGATTCGTGGCGCCCATGCGCGTGGCCACGCCAGGGCTGAGGCGCAGCGGGCGCGCTTGGACGAGCAGGCCCGGCTCGACGAACTGACTCGTGCTCGTGCCCGCACCGAGTTTGCGCGAGTCACACTCGCGATGTCGAGGGGTGTTTCCCAAACACTTCGAGGCCAGGCCGTGCTGCGCGCGCGCGTTCGCGTCGAGCAAATCCTACGCGAGCGGCTTGCGCAGGCTGGTGTGGATACCCCACCGCGTCGCCAAAGAGCCCGTCACGAAGGCGGCAGCGACGACGAGGAGGTAGTCGAAGGTAGACGCGCGCCCCGCGACAAGCCTCTCAACGTCAACCAACTCTACGTGGGAGCCGCTCGACCGGCTGATTGTACTACGGAGGAGCGCATCCATCAGTTGTGTGCGATCTGCCGCCAGGTCAAGTCAAATCCGGTGTCGTGAGTCCCGTTCTTCCCCCCTTAGAAAAAAAAAATGATTTGGGGCCAGGTACCGCTGCGGGCATAGTCACTGTTACACCTGCATTCGCATCTGGTTGGAATATAGCTGGAAATGCCCAGAGTGCGTGACGACGATGTACGAGAAACCAGTCCGCCACTGGCCGGAGGAGGCCGGAATCGCTCTGGATTTTCCTGTCCGCGCGGACGAGACGGTCGTCACGTATTCTTTCGAGGGCCTAACTTTCCCAGAGAACCCGCAGAAGCATGCGGAGGCCTGACCTTTGACTACTTACTGATGTTTTCCTTGATGGCGTGAAATTTGATTTCTTTCGTTGAGACATTTGCGAGTATCAGAGTGACTTGTCATTTGTGTAACGAGGAGGTTACATAGTAAAGATAGGCGAAACGGGTGACTATTTCAAAGCTTGGACTGGTGGATGTGAGAAAAGAAGAGAAAACATGTCCTGGGTAATAGCACTCACCCGCATGGCCACACGTGCAAAACCGCAGCCGCAAGCCGGACGCTGAATAACTTCACTGGAAAGCACAAGTGTGAAGAGCCGGACATAATAGTTACGAAGATGGTACGTACTCACTCAATTCCCAGTCTTCGACGTCGGCCAGGGGCGGCATGGAATCGTAGTCGACGTCCTCGTCGGAGTGTGGGCCTTCAGCGCCCTCCGAGAACTTGGCGTACGCATCCGCGAGGATGTGGTAGATGACAAAATCCATGTAGGCAAAGTGTTCTCCTCGCTGGAGATCCCAAAGGCGTCCTGCTCGATCGATTTCAGATTGGAGGATGTTTGAACGCTCTACGGTGAGAGTTAGGTTAGAATGGAGACGGTGCGATGACTATGAGGCTTGCCTTGGGACGACATCGGTCTGTCGAGTGTGTCACAGGTGTCACTTGGGAAAAGATCACGGTGAAAGCCGCTTCCCTGTCACTGTCAGTGTCAGCGCCATGTCCAAGAATAAACGGCGCGCAGACACCCAATTCGAAGAATTCAGCTTGGCCGATCTGCTCGAGGACTCCACTGCAACCTACACTGCGCAGTCTATTTCCAACGATGGCCGGCGGACTCACCAGACGACCCATTCTTTCGAATTGCCCTCGCCCATGAAAAAGGCTCGTCAAACGAGGGATCCTCCGAATCTCTTCTCCGAAGCGGGGGATGACTTCGAATACGTTTTCGAAGATCTTGCAGCTCCTCCTTCGGTCCTGCCCTCGTCTCTGCCAGGCTCTAAACCGCGGGCCAAGCGCTATTTATCATCAGTACGTCCTTTGGCGATATCCTATGGAATTCTTGTTCACCGCCGTGTAGGACCGGCCGCTCTTTGGATGGATCCCACTTCAAGACGAGTACCTTGCCGAGGTCATTCGCCTCGAGGGCCGAGGGGACGTATGCACAACGCACTGTCCGACGTGTCCAGCGACGGTACCGCGAGTGCCGCCTCGCTACCGGTGCATGGATTGCATGATCCCCGACCTCTTTTGCAAGAAGTGTTGTCTGGAGTCCCATGCGCGCCATCCTTTCGACCGGATTCAGGTGCGTCTTGACAAGTGTTGGTGCAGACATCGAGTATTAATCAAACTCTTGCAGGAATGGAATGGGACGAGTTTTCAACGCGTCACCTTGAAGAAGATGGGCCTGCGAATCCAGCTCGGGCACCGGATAGGCGAAGTTTGCGAGACGCCCATCGCGGGCCACAAGCACTTCACTGTCCTTCACAGCAACTCAATCCATAAGGTTGCTGTGGACTTCTGTGGATGCAGGGACGCGGCAATCGTGGGGTCGCGGCGCCAGCAGTTATTGCGGCGCCGTTTGTACCCGGCGACGGCGAAGGAGCCGCAGACTTGCTCAAGTCTGGTGGCGGTCGAGACGTTCCACATCCTGACGCTTGAGGGGAAGGTTACAACGTACGACTACTACTCTGGGCTGGAGAAGCTCAGTGATAACACGGGCTTGAAGAAGGTGCCGGTAAGTTTTTTGCTTTGCTCTCCCGGGACGACACGGCTGACAACGACACAGGAGCGTTATAAAGCTTTCATGCGGACTATGCGACAGTGGCGCCATCTGCTCATGCTGAAGCGAGCGGGAAGGGCGAACGACGGGGATCGTCTGGTGGCGGAGACGAAGCCGGGGGAGCTGGCGGTGGTTTGCCCCGCATGTCCCCAGCCCGGCGTCAATCTCCCGGAGGGGTGGGAATCGGCCACAGGGGACGAAAGGTACGTGATACTGTGCAGATGGCGTCTGACGTCGTGCTAATGTCTGGGACAGATTTTTGTATATATTATTCCTCGCCATCGACGCTTGCTTTCGTTTGAAGCGGCGGCTGGTATCCAGCGAGGCGAAGGACCCCGGCCTCGGAACCGGCTTGTCATATTTCACTGAAGATTGGCCGTTCCGCCAGTTTTTGCTGACGGTAACGGATCAGAAAGAGGTGCGTCTTATTCAGTCTACACGAGATACATGGCTAACGAGCTGGGAACAGATGAGTACGTGCAGCGGCCTCGCGGCCTTGGACTACGCGAATACAAAATTTTCGCGTGGTTATGGCAGCACCGGCGTCGCGCTGGGGGTATGCGCCCGGCACGAGTTTGTGCAGCGTAACGGGGCGGCAGATTTGCAGAAGGGAGAGAGGTGAGACACCTTTCATTCGACTTTTCTAAATACCTGGCGCTGATTCAGACCCGTAGATTCGCCAACATGGACTACGTCGTAGCTTCGCTCCTGCGACATCACCACCAGCTGCTGATGAAGTACTTCTCGTACGACATCGCATGCCAGTGGAGCAAATTCGTGATCGACCGCTTGCAGAAGATGCCGCCGATGATCAGACTCACTCTGGTACTGGCGTTGTGCCGTTTCTTGATTCCCAAACTCCACATCTATGGGCACAAGATCCTCTGTCAAGTGTCGTACTCTCTCAACTACACCCCGGGCTCCGCGCGTACCGATGGCGAGGGAATCGAGCGGCCATGGGCAAATATCGGGCCCGTGTCGACCAGTACAGTGGAGATGGGACCAGGCTCGCGCCACGACACGCTGGATGACCATTGGGGTCATTGGAATTGGGGGAAGTTGATAGGGCTCGGCGCTTTGCTGATGAAGCGGTTACTTCGGGCCATACCCGAGCGTAATTTCCAGCGCGATTCCCTTGCGACCTTCACGGAGAACCAGGCCGAGCACGTGGAAGGGTGGAAGGCCATGGTGGAAGCATTCGAGGCGGACGGGTCAAAGCCCAATCCATACGAGCTGCCGAAGTCGGGTATGTGATAAAATGCGAAACAGGATTTAGCTGACCAAAGTTCGCGTAGGCGTCAACGAGAACGATGTGCGCTTGCAGCTGGCGCAGGAGGAGGCAATTGAGCAGGCGACGGGGACACTGCCCATCCACAACGTGAGCCCAAGTGCCTTCATTCTGGCGGGCTTAGATTTGGAAGAGCAGCAGTAAGTGCCCTCTCGAGAACTTGGCACCAGATCTAATGACGCAAACAGGCGGCGGATCAAGGTCGCGGTGGCAGCAGCGAGCAAGAACGGGTCGACGAAGCAATCCGCCGATGTCGTAGAGAAGCGGACCAAGCTCTCGCGGTACACGGCGCGTTTCCGCAAGTTGCAGGCCGTGTACATGCCGGGCGCATTGCAGGCACTCGCGGATCGACCGCCTCCGCAAGGAGAGAAGGAGGAGGCAGCGGCGGCGCTGATCGAGAACGTGCCGCTCCTCCTTCCATCAGCGCTGTCGGAGGAGCTGCGGGAGTCGGGATGCAACAAGGGGGTGGTGGAGATCGAGCTGCGCCTGCGCGACGCCCAATGCCGCAGTGCGCTCGACCACATTCGGAGCCACCTCCATGTGAAGTCTCGCTTCCGAACGTACAAGAGCGGCCAGGTGCGCCATCAAGGCGCAACGACGCGCGCGCGTAACCTCATGAATCGCAACGACGAGCGCATCCGCGTGCAGGCGGAGAAGTATATCGCCGCCTGGGAGGCGAAACGCGCGCTGGTCGGGGAGGCCGCGGTCGAGTGGCATCGGCTCAATCCTAAAAAGGATTTGAGGTGCATGGACAGCGACGAAGACCGTGCGATCGGCAGGGCTCGCAAGAAGAAGGGGAGGGGTAAGGGTGCAAAGCGGGGCGCGGGGGAGCCAGGGACAGCGGAGGATGAGAGAGACGGGGTGCCCGAGGGACGCAGACGTCGGGACCCGACGGGCGAGGGCACGCGCACCATATCCTGGATCTGGATGGGCGCGGACACCAGTAGCGCGGCTACTTCGGCGGCTGTGTTGACAGGTACGTGCATTTATGGATTATATGGTATGTACTACAAGCTATTCTACAGGACTGCGCGTGGAATGGTGCAAGGCGTGGGCACGCACACGCCGCTGGACGGAGGAAGTGCGCCTGCTGCGCGAGGAGATGCGGCGCGTGCCCATCACGCTCCGCCACAAGGCAGCGTGGTGGATGGATCATCGGTTCCCGACCGGATTCGAGGACGAGCGACTGGAGGGCGCCACGGCTTATGCAACGAAGCAGGCCACCCTCTTCGCAGACCTTGCGGCATCGTTTGAAAAGCAGTGGGCCCCGATCAGGCATTTGGAAGTGGTGGAGGAAGATCAGGCCGTGCGCCTGGCGGCGCAGGAGGAAAGCGATGGCGACGACGACGAGGACGAGGGTAGTGACGACGGGCAGGAGAGCGACGTGGTCCCCGGTGATGATGACGGCGAAGATGCCCTCGTGCTCGATCAGGAGGAGGGCGGATCCATGGGCGCGCAATCGGGGGGCGAGGAGGAGGAGGAGTAGCCCCTTTTAGGTACACCATTTCCTTTTCCGGCGAATTACATCAGCTGGCTTGGGCCGACGTGCCGGACTGTCATGTAGGACAATCAAATAACACCCAAAGGGCCTCCGCGCGCTAGGCGAGCCCGTCTGATGCCTGTGGAGGCTGCCGGACAGCCGCTAGTGTGCTAGCAGAGGTGCGGAGATGCCGAGGCATCAGCAAAACAGGCCGTTGATGGAGGTTCCCACGCCCGACAAGAGTCGCGTTATTTTGTAATTCGGCGCCTCGACCCATGTCGGGTTATTTCGCAAAGGTAGTACAACCACGGGTGTCCTTCTATCGCGATGTTCAACTGATGGTTTGAAAGCACATCTTCGACTCTGTGAAGCATAGCCTGCGCCGCCTAGGGCTGGAAAACATCGATCTTCTGCAATGTGATCATGACTCGTTCATCCTGTCATTTCTGACCCTTCTCCCTCCGATTTCAGGCCACCGTTTCGACCCCGGCACGTCCATCAAGGAGACTGTGCGTGCATCTGTATTTTCTCACGCCTGCCCTGACTATGATCAGATGCATGCACGACGTGTTCAAGGCGGGTTATGTTCGTTATATTGGGATGTCCTCTTGTTACGCTCGACAATGTGAGTGCTGCTCCATACGCCCTTAAAAATACTGACATCTCCTGTTTAGTCCACGCGATGCGAGGTACTTCCTTTATCCACCGTCAAGTTCTATGCTTACGAGATATCGCAGACTATGCCATCAACAACAAGCTGACTCCTTCCATATCGATGCAGAACCACCACAATCTGCTGTACAGAGAGAAGGAACGTGAGATGTTCCCGACACTGAAGGTAACATGTATATTTAACCACGTAACTAAAATTTCTAACCCGACATTTGCAGCACTTCAGTGTTGGGGCCATTCCCTGGCCGCCTCTCGCCCGAGGACCACTCACCCGGTCTCTCGACAAGCAGAACACAAATTAGCGTGGGGAATCTGACGTGTGCGGCCATCTTTCAACCGAAGCATATTCCACACTGCTGATTAGCCCTCAGAATGCCTTCGAGCCTGTACACCGAGTCGGAAGCCGGCAATGCAATCGTCAAAAGGCATGCATTGTATCTGCTTTCCCACACATGGTTTGAGGAAGTTGCGAAGAAGCAGGGCATCAGCATGGCTCAGGTGTCCGTCGCCTGGTCCCTCAGCAAAGACGGTGAGCATAAATTTCCGATCTGCTGGTGTATATTTACTTATATATATATATTTCTTCAGGCGTCTCGGCACCTATCGTTGGCACAACCTCACTCGCCAACCTCGAGGATGCCATTGGTAAGCGTACCCAGTCCTTCAAGACGAGTCGTAGTTCTGATATACAATATTGTTTTTGTAGCCGGAGCTTGCATCAAGTTGACGGAGGAGGAGATCAAGTACTTGGAAGAGCCATACCAGCCCAGGTCCATCATGGGTCATTGGTAGGGTGTTCCCTCAGCAACACAAGACGCACATTTGTCGCAAATTTTGGATTGAACATGATTTTTTGCCCGAAGTTGAATCCTCTGTGCACTCGTCAAATCACTACTTACATTCGACGGCTGAGCTTCCCCTTATACATCAGTACACTGCAATATTTCCCGGTGTAGGATCCGTCAACCGGACGGTCCTTGGGTCAGGAAACTTGCAGTGGGATCTGGAGAAAGCGAACCGTTGAACACCGCTCAGTGAAGGACGCATGTTCATGACCCGTTTTTTTCTATACCGTTAGAGGTGTCTGCCGCGGTATGCTGTATCCCTCTTTTCCAGAGGCTGAGTTTCGGAGTACCTCCGGATGTCGCTTCAAACTCTTGGCACGTCTGCAGCACCTTTTTTTCCGTTTCGGCGGCCGGAAAGAAAAAATGGAAGCATCCATATTCGTCATGCGGCTATCTCGTTTCTTCATCTGGGTCCCCGACTCCCCGCGGACCGCTGTTGGCCCAGATTGGGTTTCATTACCACCGCCAATGTACCGGCTCCGATTCAACAACTCGAAATGATTTGGGGGGGGGGCTTGGACTGAAAGTGAGCAGTTTCAAAATTATTTCGTTCACATCCGAGTCCGGACTGTTCTACGGACCGGGCCTCTCGGGTCTCTCAACTTCAAGGAATCCTGAGCCTTGGGAACCCAATCATTTCGTGTCTCGAAGAGCCTGAGCTGCTCGGGTTGTCGGATTCTGTGGACATAGTGTTGCCCACTTATCTGGTGGCGCATATGGAATACTGAATATTAGGCCCGGGAACCTGGCGATTCAGAAAGCGGACTGATCAGAGAAATAATCCGTCCTGACCGGTGGAAGTTGATTCGGGAAAAAAAGCAAGGTTTGCAGCCAGCCGTTTGCGCACTGGAATTTTGAACACCTGGGACTTCTTGTCTGCTTTAGCTTGGATCAGCTCCCGGGTGAACGGAGCTACGAGATATATATCTGCGGGGCACTAAGCACATATAGACACAAAACTAATCCTGGCGGTTCACGGCGGAGTCCTCGAAGGCTTGAGGTCGTAACCGAGGTTCGGCTTGAGAATATATGCCTCGGATGATGCGAATACGAAGTGTTCCCATAAATCGGGAACAGTGCCATTGGGCAAAATACCAGTAACTATCAAGTGCAACATCTTGTCACGTCCATGTTCAACTTCATGATCCGACGCCTTCCGATGCACTTCGGCAAAGTTGATCGTCATTATATCTCTTGATTGACCACCATCCCTCGACGCAGCTCGACACAGTCTCTCACTGAAATATGTTCTATTGTATGTAGACCAAGGGTATGCCGGGCCGTGATTGCCGGACCAGGGGCTGGTTGGTTGGTTCGGCCATCAGGCCTTAAAAAAATTTCCGGGAACCATCAATTTGCTGCTCTGGGGGGTTCAAAATGGCCAAATATAGTACATTCTATGTGTATGAGCTTGTCTCCAAGCACAGAAGTAGAGCCCATAGGTTTTGGATAGGTTTTCCTGGTTTTCGGCGGTTCAACCCCAATTTGGTACTTGTTTGGTTCATGTTGGCTGCCATCGGAAAAATATTCCACGGCGCTTCGCGGCCCACACAAACCATGATAAGCCACCTGGGATGGTTATAAGCGGTTTCAAGCAGCAATGAGGGTGTTTTGAGGTGTCGTGGGCGGAAAGACGTTGGGGCAAACGTGACCCGTGGGAATGATCTCCCTTATATGGATGTCACGTGGTTGGTTGGTTCAAACCCAAGGTTTTTTTTTTTTTTTTTTTTTTTTTTTTTTTTTTTTTTTTTTGAGGAGCGTTGAATGGTGGGACTCTTGTAGATAAGGGCATGTGTGCCCCCCTTCCATACCGAAAAGACCCGAAGGCGGTCCGACGGTACTTCCGGGCCGACATAGTCGTCTACCTCCCACCCGCGAGTTTGAGGACTTGGACTTGGAACCAGGCCAGACGTGTAAAAACCACCCTCTCGAGGAAATGCGTCTGCCGCATTCGTGCCTTCAGCACGATATGTGGGGCTTCGGCTTTCCCGTGGATTCAGGCTTTCCAGCGATCGAAAGTCAATCGCTGTTCCGCCGTCATTATCCTCGGTCAACCGACACCCACCAAAACCCCGACTCTCTTCGGCCAATCTTTGGCCAGGGTGCGCTCATCCCTCAATGTCTTTTCCCAAGTGCTTCTCACTAACGATATCGTTAGGGCCTTCTTCGCATATGTAATTCTGTCTGTCATTAGACAGTCTATTGCCAATCTATTGTTGATCGTCTTCAACCACCTGTTGCGGATCATTGGGATTGAAGCAGGACCGCTCTGTTGGATCACTCGCTCGTTTCTTATGCGCCATATTAGGTGGGCGGATTCCGTGATGAGTATCTTTTTCAAACGCGTTTCTCCGGGGTTTTGGCTTTTCAAGACTCCGCTTGCCATGATTTGGCCTATCGTGGGTCTTAGATCATCACCCGTCTTCATCCGCCACATCTCGGACGCCAAGTCCCATATCTCTTTCTGGCCGGGCTCTTCGCACTTAGTGAGAATATGTTCCATGGATTCATGGACACCGCATTTATTGCAATGTCCTCTCTGCACGCAAGTTGGTACGTTGTCCCAAAATTCTCCTACTTTGTATCCTTCGTGTAGCAACATCCACATGAAGAACCTGATGCTTCTGGATATTTCCTTATCGAACGTTGACCGCCAAAATTTTCGGGCCGGTGGGGCATCTCCGTCCGCGTTGGCTGCCGCTTCCTTCGCTATTTTCAAGTTCCTCAAGGTAGCCCTTCTGTCCAAGAGCTCGCGGTATGAGGCCTTGTCCATTTTTAGTTTCCTTATTATTTTATAGGCTTTAGCCTGTGTCATGGCCTTTAGTTTGGCACCTGGGAGGATCAGCGAGGTGCGCGCCTCGTCGTTGATTTCATCTTCGTTTGGCTTTGAGCTCCCTTCGCCTGCTAGCTTGTCCGCAGCTTCGTTGCCTGCTACGCCAGAGTGGCCTTTCACCCACACAAGTTCAGTCGGAGCTTTTCTTTCTCGGATTTTTGCTACTGTGAGTTCAATCAGGTCTCCGTTCCCTATCGTATGGAAGCCCTCATCTTGCCACCTTTTCAGATTTTTGGTGAGACCATCAATTGCGTACTTGGAGTCACTATAAATTTTCAGTGGCGCATCCAAGGGTGCCTTAACACAGATATTGATACCAGTTTGATACCCTTGATGTAGACAGCTTGTTCGGCGTTTACGGTGCCCGTCCCTCTTGCTCGCGAATGTTGCCCATATAACGGCAGATTGTCACTGGTCGCAAATCGAGCGACTTCGGACTGTGACACGGCAGAAAAAGAAATACCTTCTGCTAAACCGTTGGCGCCACCGATCCAGATTTTAGACTTATGTCCCGGATTCAGTGGTTCTCTGATCTTCTATGCCTTCCATGGAATCCGGAACTTCATATGCGCTCCAAAGTTCAAAACAGTTGCCCACAGTTGACTGTCCACGCTGTCCAATGGCCAGCCAGATACAACTTCGGTGGAAGTTGTAGAAATCGCGGCTTGCGCCCGTATCTCTTCCTCCCGTTTCTCACCCATGGTCACCAAGAATTCTCCTCGTAAAGCTGCGAGAGCTCGACGAAAGTACAAACGAACCCCAGGATATGTCACTGTTTCAAGCATAGCAGATCTTGGAAGCAATTTCACGGCCGAGGTATTATAGCACTTCAGCATCCCGCGCCTCCTTCTTTTATTCTTTGTCTGAATACACAAAACTGCAGGAGAAAACCAGACTGAACAAACAGCTCGACTTGACCAACCGGAGGTCCTTCAAAAATATCAAAGGCAGTTTCGCGCCTGTGTGGCCTCCTGAACTGTTTGTTATGGTTTCACCCATTGTCTAGATCTGATGCTACTAATCACTGTCAACACTATAGCGAAGCCGGCTTACTCCAAGGTACTCCCAAACGATTTCGCGGGTTCCGAATTTAACCCGGTTGCAACAGGCTTGTGCAATCATGCTGTACTGCACGGATGGTACGAACACATTGGGAGTGTCAAAAAGAACCTGTATCGCAACGGATTCGTATCCCGCTTCATCTATAAGACAACAAACAAGGTACGGACTCCCAAGCAAATAGGCAGTCGTCTTCAACAGCTGCGAGGAAGCACGAAAAACGATGATGGTATTTCTAGTGTTCGCACCTCACTGCACTTCTGTTCAGTGTTTCTCAGTGCTAGATTTAATAGACAGTCGTCAGGTGTCTACGGAACAAATTCAACGCGTCTTATCCTTGACTTGTACTCCCCACACGGCCCCGGCGCCGCCCAGCCAACTCACAACTGGTGTTGTGTCCCACGGTTCAAATCGACGAATTTTTATCACCGTCGAGTCGGACAGCGATCATCACCCTTCGCTGCCCCCAGAGATCATGTTCAAGTTGCTGTCACCGCCCAAAGCCATTCGACTCCAAATGCCCGCTGAGTGCCAACCGGCGTATGCCGATGTAATCTTCGGGATGGAGTCTACCGTCGTTCTCCCTTTGCCTACAGCCTTAGCACTTCATTCGACCTTGAAACTATTCAAAGGCAAGATGATGTGCTCAACCTCAGTGACGCCCCTCGTTCCCGATGGCATTCAAAGCGGCCAGTTTCGATATGCCGCTTCTTTCCCTCACGATATCTGGCAAGATTTAGAGCTATCCCAGCACGACGGCGAGTGTCGCTCACCTGCCTGGGACACTGTGTCTGATCAATTGTTACCGGGTAGATCGCAGCCAGAGGTCAATTGTGCACTCAGTGTCATATGCGGACGAGGGAACTGCGTACGGGACCACGCAGACCTACCCTTTGATCGAAATCCACTACAAGTTCAAATCGTCTTTTGCAGCCGGCTCAACTGGGTCGTCACGCAAGGTGGTTGCGTTTTGGAACTGAATACTTTCTAGTCTCACTTTTACAGAACACAGCTAGTTCTGACCTCGCGCTTCTGGTGTCTCGAGCCTCACCGGATGACACAATCTATTCAAGGACCGGGACGTTCAACAAGGTACCAATGACAAGTTGCAAGCTGATTACAGCACGACAGTGCCTAATTCTACCTAGGGAAGCGCAGCATCGGTGGTTTGCGGTACCTCGTTGAAGGAGGAGGTGTTCAGTCCAGCTGGGGTGTTTCGTAGGGTGCGAGGGTCACATTATTTCCTGTCCAAATCTAACCTTAAAATCGAGCGGTACCTCTCTTCAGTTGTGCACAGGTCACCATCGAATTCCGATGCATCTAAATTCTGGGACAAGTCTGGATCGCTGTACTCGGACGCGGGAGAAAAACAGGTGTGTGGCGCGCTTGCAACGATGACCTCGTACTTATCTGCGTTATAGGCCAATTGTGCTTGGGTTGAATCGCTCTCTGCTACCACCATACACGACCTCTATCCGAACCACGACGACAATTTTGATCAACCGAACATCTGTCAACCTTCTCGCCACGCTGCGTATTCGATTACTGGAGAGTTCATGGGTTATTACCCGATTCACGACTACTGATGGTTGTGTGTCGTATGGCATCGTCTTTGACCGTCTATTCAATTCATTGACTCGCTAAATACTCGACCGTATTTTCTCTATTGCCGTGCTCCTCTACCATACTCTTGAGTAGACTGCAACGTGAGGATGTATGTAAGGAGCGGCGCTACTGTGCCCTCAAGTATGAAGACTCGGGTTTTTCCTTTTTTATTTGGCGGAATTGAAGTGCTGTGTGGCCTCAGTATCTACTGCTTTGCTCGCAGTCTGCACCATTGTCGTCCCTGCGATCTCGCCGGGAGAGCGTGAGCAAGAGCAACGATTTGATGCCGACGCTCCTCATAACATCGCTCGACCGCTCCGCCGACCCTATCCATTCTCATCAAGATTCAAGAGCACCGTCTGCTGCTGCTTCACTGCTCCTCTAACTTCTGCTCTTCTCCTTCCGCTGCTATCACATCGATTTTGGGGACCTCTCTCACAGGGGACTTGCAGCAAGTTGCAGGGGCCGGCCTTCAAGAGCGCGGCCTCCCCGTGCTCCGTGTACGGGAAAGGCAGGACCTACGAATAGCTGAAAGTGCCACTGACGACTTGGTCGAATTGAATAGCGGTTTCTGTTTCTCAAAGGTTGAAAGTTTGATGCGGGCACTTCGCATCAAGCCATCAAGCAGCCACAAACAGCGGTCTTTCTCTGCATCATGGCTTTCCGGGCTTTCTCTATCGGCTCGCATATCGGATGATCTTTGTCGAATCGAAAGCAAAGCCCTTTGACCGAGCACCGTAATATATAGTATGTCGTTCGCGATGAATCCCTATCCCGACTGCCTCGTTCAATGAGTTTCTTCAAGATCTTTCAGTTGCTTGCTTTCCTATCGGCTCTCCTCTCCACTCTTCAACAACTACAGTCTGCCATTGTAGCTCCTCTCTGCGCCACGCCTATTCTGCAGCATTCGACTCTCTGCCGCGCCGTGCATCAGTCGCTTAACTGGCACTGGTGTTCCGCGATGCCTTTCATTTCTGGCACCAATTGGTGTCAGAACATAGAGAAGGCAAACACCGAGAGTGGATACGACAGTGGAATGCTCACGCTGGTTGTGATCACCAGCAGCCACCAGTCGCTTTCGGGCTTGAACGATCTGGATCAGATGTCCGGTCTAAGCAACCATCCTCAACTTTCGGGTGAGCTCAAGCTTGGAGCGCAGCAGGGCCTGGCCTGTAAAAAGATGGTTGACAAGTATGCTACTAAATTTTCTGCGGCGTTAAATATGTATGTAAGCCAGCTGCTTTCTACTTAACTCGCTGATATCTAACTATTTCCCCTTGCAGTCTCATCGATTCGACAACCTTGACCTTGTCTATCATGAAACCACCTACGTTCTTCTCCCTCCATCGCATTGTGGCCAAACAAGAATTCCAGCGCACACTCGAGATTTTCGACGCCTATATCCCCGACCTCATGGAGTCCGGGAATGTAACATTGGCGTGCCTGAGCACGGTGGACGCACATATCCAGGCCGCCGACGACTACATCACCGAAACAAGGCGGGCTACCGAACAGCAAATCAAACGCCTTCGTGGCATTTGGTCCTATCTGGGAGGGAATGGAAGCCATTTAGTGGAAGCTCAGGAGCGCCTTGAACTCCTCGTCACCGCCCAAATCAGAACCCAGATTGTCCATACCATGATTTGGGACCTCCAGGCACATCTAATGCTGCTGGAGGCGCATACCCAAGTTTGGCGTACTCTCACTGCGTCCCCAAGTTTAACTTGGGATAGTTCTCGCCAGATTATAGACATGTTGTCAACCGGTTTGCGGGGCGTTAGAAGTATTATGTATAGAGCTGGGGGCAACCCGTTTCGTTAATATTTCCCTCGTTCACATTTAGAGTACCCTGCTTTGTATCACTTAATCTGGGACCAATCGCTTCTCCATTTGCCTCGCTGTGAGAGATCTAGAAGGCAACCAAAGGTTCGAACATAGGAAGGTGGTAGTAAGGATTATGGGCGACTGTGAGTGTGGTGCTAAAAACACCGCGAGGAGCCGCCAGGCTCGCTCGGCTCGCTCGGCAGTGCCCGCCGGTTCTATGGCCCTGGCCATGCGACATTCCGCCGGGGACGTCAGATGTCTACAGGATGGTCGCCGACGGTGTTGGGCCCGGAAAGGACTATGGCTATTCCGTGACTAGGATATTACCGTAAGTCTTAAACTTTGGCAGCCCGGCGTAGGAATTCGAAAGGAAGAGCGCAAGGCTATTGACCAACCCCACAGTCCCACCGCCGCCCGCGAGCTGACCGTATGAAGAGCCGGTCCCTACTAAACGGCACGGCTTATCCGTACATGAGTGTGTCGTGTCGGACCAGGCAGGCCTAGGGGTACTCCGAGATGTCTGTCCATAGGTGCCTCATCGTATCTACACGGAAAGACGGATAGGTTAAGCACTACAGAGAGGATCCTGAGGTTCACGCACCAGAATGCATCTCATTCCAGTACGATGAAGGGGACGAAATTTGGAGAAAGGGCGTCGAAATGAGGCAGGCCAGCCCAAGTCTCTGAGCCCAGGGAACACCCCTGGGACTACCCTCCTCGTTGGAGAGGGCTCGTCCGACTCGGGCGCGTTGAACAAGGACCGACCGGAGTGAGAGAGGAATGAGGGGAGGGTGGGTGTAGGTGAGTAAGCGGGACTCCGGGGGTGGTTTTACCGTGACAGGCGCGTGTTAGTTTCCCACACTCGCAGGAAAGCTGAATCCAAACATTGAAAACGAAAAGTAAACGACGCGTCAATGACAAGATCACGTGGGGGTTTGGCAGCCCGGGCCGGTATTACCATTAGTCGTCTCGACTGCACCCTTCGCCATAGACAGAAACATGTGTGTCGTCTCGTTTCATAGAATAGCTCTAGTATACGATAGCTCTATTACTATACTTTTTCAGAACAACGCGCCAACTTCCAGGGAGAATAACCACAGTGGATACACATCAGATCTTGAATCAGCGACTATGGGGTGACGGTGAAAGCGGTCGCCCCGATAGTGTCCCTCATCCAAGGTCACACTCGTTCGGACCCTCTGTTGGCTTCTGCGGCCTCCTCTTTCGCTGCTGCGGGTTTTTTCAGCTGCAGAGATGTCAGGGGCGTAGATAAAGATGTCAGGGAGGGGAACTTACCACAGTCCATGTCCACGGAGCAATGCGGTGATGGCCTTGCAGGCCTCGGGCGACTTGTCGCTGGGTGCGAACTCGGCAAGGTAGCGGTGGTAGTGACCCATTCTGAAAGAATCCAAGGACGGTTGGCGACCAGCGCTCAGAAAGGTAAGAATTGCGTACATAGTGTGGTAGAAGCCCAGAGGCGGCAGAAAGGATAAGTCGAGAGCCCTGACGATAGCCTCGCAGATTGAAGACTTCCTGCCTGACATGTAGCCTCCTTTTGAGCTGTGGCGGAAACTACCCACCAGGACGCACGGGAAGTGCCGATGGTATTCTTGAAAAACCGTGGTAGTGTAAGGCGCATCAAACGAAGAACCTGACAGAAGTGCGCGAAATGCGTCGAGGGGATATCAAGCAAGTTGGTGGAGAATAATATTTGAGGCCAAGTCAGAGCGAGACGCGTCGAAATAATATTAAATAGGTTGGTGGAGAATCGAGTTGAGTATTCGAGGCCATAGGGCAGAGTGTAAGTGCGCAAGATCTAGACGCGTCGAGGGAACATCGAGCAAGTTGGTGGAGAATTAACGGGTGCAAGCAAGAGGTCCAAGTCAAAGTCCAAAGCAGAGTCGAAAGCTATGCCTTGAACAATCAACAATGCCTAACATCATCTTGGCGCTCAGCTCCGACCTTCCTATGGGCTTTCTTCGTTCTTGCCGCTGTCCTCGGACTACCGCAGAGGCTCACCTGAGACTCGGTGGGAATCTTGCCCGTTGAGACTTTAACCAAAGGCTCGGCGCACTCACAGCACTTTCTTTCGGTCGTCACCAGCCTGGAGCGGGATTCTGGGGCTCCCGATGATGCTAAACACCCTCGCTCAACGTTCTGGAAGGCTTGCTCTTACTCCGATATTTCTATGGGCCGAGTTAAACAACTCAATCAACGTCCTCGAGGACTACCGCAGAGGCTCGTCTGAGACTCGGTGGGAATCATACCCGTCGAGACTTTAATAAAAGGCTCGGCACGCGTCAAGTCCAATCTGCCCGGCTCGCGCTGATTCCGGGACTTCGGACTCACTAGGCGGTCGGTGTCGTACCGTGTACCGTCTCTCTCAGGTCTGACGCTTTTCGTATCAGACTCCGCGCCTTCACGAGCTGTAACAGGGAAGCTCGCTCGTCAACGTCCGCCAGCGCTCGAAGAAAGGCTCGGCAAGATATTGCGCAGGTATGAGCCGTTGATACCCCCCGCTGTCGGATCCTGACCATCGATCGCTCAGACCGCTACATGTCTCTCGACGTCATTCCCTGGGCCAATCAGTACCTCAGCACGATGCACCAGCCCAGCCAGCGCCGGCGCCCACGAATCTGTCCTTCTGGCGACCAGAGGTCGCTCGCAGGAGGGATCGAGTTCTTGGCGAGGAGGCTCACGCCGAGGCCGCCGCTGCGCTTCCAGTTTAGTGCTTTTCTCTCTCTTTCTTTCGCGGGAGCCCTTGGAGTTCGCCAGTCGCTCAGCGTCCTTCTCGCCAAACCGGAGATGCGCGTTCCAAATGGCTGAGCAGGCGCTTGGGTCCCCCTGCTTACTTCGACTCTCATCTTCTGCTTCCGAGACTGACCGCTTTCCAGATCAGTGTACCCTTTACCACCACATTCCGTCAAAGAATACAGACGAAACCTTTCAGCACTTCCCTCTCTTCGCCGACAACCAAGCAGCCTCCGAAGCACAGCCCTGGATCCGATGGCCGGCGCGCGCGCGTGGGATCGCTCCAAAGGTGATCCAGACGGAGGACACAGACGTTTCGTCCGCGGCGACAAGCCTAGCCGCACAAGGAGGAAACAGCGCAAGGTGTACATACTATGGCTTCGGCCGGGGCCCCAATCTCCCGTGCTCGCAGAACTTTCCTTCAGTCGCCGCCAGCTGGAGCGGGATTCAAGGACTCGCCGTCCGGACTTACTACGCGGTCAGTGTCATAGCGTGTACTGTGTATTGCTGGTCTGACGTTTTCCAGACTCCGTGCTTTCCGCGAGCTGTAGCGAGGAAGCTCGCTCGGGGAAATATCCGTGCCACAAGAACGTGAGTGATGTCCCTCATTCTCTTCCCCATGAATGGTCAGACCCAGGGCCGCGCTACTCTCTGTTTCGTCGCGCACAGCTGACAGACGCACAGAACACTGCGTCAAATCGCGGGCCGTGTGCGCTCGAGCTTGGTCATGACCAAACGTGGTCGTTAACGGGGGCTTGAGACGATGGAAGAGATGGTAGATCTGAAGATGACGGTCAACGAGATGGTGGAGTGATCTGGGAGCGGCGAGATGCTGGAAAGGTGTCGATCAACGAGATGGTCAAGCGACTCGGCAACTTCTCGAGCGAAGTGATTCACGCTGCCCCCGAAGTACGGACTTACAGGAAGCTTGGTGGTGAAGCCGAAGTCGGGGGCGTCCGGTGGCCCACGGAGGACCTCGCCGATGACGACGACGCGAACGTACGTGTTTCGCTACCTTTGTCTTGCCCATACTGATCGCGCCGCAGAAACGGACCGAAACTTGATGAATGGAGTCCGTCTCATAGCGTCTCATCCGCTCATCGTGAAGACGGTCGCGTACGGCTACTTGGAGAAGACGAAGGACGTCGATGTCAGTGGAGAGACCATACCTCCAAGTGATTATGACCGAGTTGGTCGTTCGCTGGGAGAACTTGCTCGGAGAGGTGTGTCGCGCTTAACACCGACGTGGTCAAGCCGACGTTGAAGGTGTGCAAGGGATTTGGAAGAATCTGACCAATAACACTAACTTCGATGCCAGTCGCACTCTGCGTTTCCTGACGTGTCGGGTGAAGCTGAACCTCGCCTCACACCACCCTATCGCCTTCTCCGCCGCCCGACATCGACAACACGGCCCCAATCTGTCATGAGTGCAAGGTCCTCACTCCTGCGTCTCGCTCTCGAGCCTCGGGATTGTCGTGCACGCGACCCGCGGCCTCGAAACCCCGCCACACGATGCGGTGTGTGTCGCGCAAGTCTCGACTCCGCGACGCGGTCTTGCGTGCGTCTCCTCTCGCCTCCAATCATTCACACTCATTCACACACTTGCTAAAGATGTCGGCGGACGTCATGCGACGCGCTGGGCCTTCGAGAGACCTTGTGCGAATAACACACGGCCCTTATTTACATTCACCTCAGTAAACACTGCATCATGCTTGAGAACGTGCGCAAATGATGATCACCGTAGCCACACTCAGTAACGCAAGCATTGCAACAAGGAAATTGTATGCTTGAGCCTTGTGTCCAGTCAGTAATCGCAAAATGCATACTGCAGAAATAATCCCCCTGTACATTCTTGTTCACATGAAACAGATTGCTACTTTGCGATATCCGCCATGGTCCAGCTTGAAATAAAAGACATTGCACATCTTTGGCTGCAATTCAACTCGAGCAGAGTCTGCGGCATTATTTGGTTGCCGTGATCATGGCAAATTGACAACTACTCGCACGGCGCACGCTGTGCGATATCCGGACCTCCAGTCCGCAATTTGGAAGCTGTTTTTTCTCGAAAACTGTCCGCATTAAGTTGTGACGAGACATGGCCAAGTCGTGACGAGACATGTCCATTTTCTGGGGGCAAATCCGTCAACGCCCAGATCGCGTATTCTGTATGTGCTGAGGGCCTCCGTGACCCCCTTCGCCCGTCCCCGATTCGGCGATTATCCCGTTCCACCCGAGATGAGAAACGGCGGGCCCCAGAAGGTCTCATCTCACGGATTCCAAGTCCAGGAGAAATCCCTGTCATCCTGGCGTTATCAGGGCCACCCTTTCAATTATGTGGTCAATTATCTCTCGTACAATAAGGGCTCCGTGTGTCAATTCTCATTTATTACCAGCACAGCCAACCGACTGAAGCAGCCTAGTACACTCCAATCCTCTGAATGCATGTTCTGTTCCCACCCCAATTGTCCCTCACCTCCACGATTATCAAGTTCGTCCGAGGCGATGAGGGGACCAAAAAAACCTGCGAAGAAACCCCGGAGTTTTTGGCGAATTCGAAATCCATGATGTTGACGACCTTCTGGCCTTGAAGATCCTTTGGTACGCTCCGTCCTGAAACCAAGAAGTCGTCAATGGGCTTGTGCTCTCTGTTTGCGTGCGGTTGGCCCTCGGTTGTGCCTCCGTCGATCGCCCAGATGGTTAGCTGGCGAGGTGCCATGACTGTACGCGATGAGAGCTGATGTTGGATGGACTGGTGAACAGCAATTGCTGCAGGAGCAAGAGTTTGAGAGAGCCTAACAGCAATGGTTCCTGTCGAACCACTAATCTCCCAGCAACGTCCATCACCCTCGTGCCGGCTTCGGAAAACCAATTCAGCTGCGAGGGTTTCAGGCCCGGGCCCAAATAGAGATGCAAAAAAGGTATTCTTCATGGTATAGGAATGGCTCGTGAAGTCCATTTCGACCCTCGCATCCATCGTGACATCTGCATAGTTGCATTTGTCGCCCAATCCTATCTGCCTGTGGGGGAGGTTCGACCATCGGTACCAGGCTGAAAATAATTCGCCACTCTGAATCGGGAATATTTTGCCACCCTGAAACCCACGGGCAGTGAGAAAATCGTACGAAACTGTCGAACGAAACACTACCGCATAGATTTTGCTGCCCAAGTACCAGCCAAACAGCAGGATGGTGACACAAGCTAGGAACGCGGAAACTGACCAGACCCCTAGCTCCTTAGTTTGGTACTACCTCGGAAGTCAGGGACCCAGCAACGATAAGGTAAGAGCACGCACTTTGGGATTAGGCTTAGGCTGGCGGAAACGATCCGTGGAAACCCACTGAGGCGACATGGTAATCGAATGTTTATGGCGCGAGGTGGGGGAGCACTGAGAGTTCGTTGTCACATGTATTGATGTGACATGAGTGACAAGGCAGAAACGCGTCTCCTTCTTTTCAGTGACAAACGCGTCTCCTTCTTTCAACACTCAGACTCAAAGCTCTTTATCATGGTCGTGGCGTCCCATATAAAGGATGGGCTAGCCCGCTGTTCCTTTTCCATCTATAGCCCCCACTCGAATGAAGCAACCTCCAAGTCAGTCTACGTTTGCAGTGGCCCCGTCTGAATCTCACTCGTCGGTCAGAAGGAAAAGGCAAAGAGGCCACAACAAAGTCCACGAAGCATGTCGACCGCGGTATACAAAAACCTAGGCCTGGACTAAATCCTCGTAAGGCACTTCTGCTTCCACTTTCCATCCAACTGAGCATAGTATCCAGGCCGGCGTCACCGCGTTACACAGAACGGTCTCTTGCATCACCCTCTCCCAAGTAACTCTACTGACATATTACAGCTATTTATGACAGGAGATACGAGCTGAGGAACGACAATGTGCATAGTGGACGCTGGAGCGATTCACAGCATTTTGTACAAGGGTCGGCCATGGACGTCAGCGCCGAAGAAGGAGCGAGCGTTGGATTTGAGAACCACGCCCTTGGTAAGTGTTTTACCATGTTCTTCGGGTCATCGCTAATTTCAATCTACAGCCGTCCTCTGTGCCGATCCCAATGACACTGAGATGGATTTCGACGTCCAAGACGAGGGCGGTGTTGAGATGGGGCTAAGCGAATTCGGCAGGTTTTGCAGTTGGCTATCATACACCGTCTTGACCTGAACTTTGTAGAGCATATATCATTCGCAGGAACACCGGACTTAAATGAAGTGGACGAGACGCGCATTGGATCTGAGATTCGACCTTCGAGTAAGCACAATGTCCCTCATTTTCCGCTGTAACTGATTCGGTCGACAGCTTCCCCTTCCGTGGACCACGCGTACGGTGAAGAAGAGGGTGGCTTCAGTTCCGAAAATGACCATCATTGTCAGCAGCCTTTCTTTCTGTTACTGCGCAACTAATAAGATGGTCCATAGCGCGCGACGAGCAGCCCGGTTACGACGAGGACGGCCGAGAAAGTGTTGAGGCAAAAATAGAGGCCTTCTGTAAGTGCTTTAAATTTGCTCTCAGATTTCTTGTAGCTATAACTATTTGATCGACAGCTCCCCTTCTTGCCGATTGGAACGATGCCAGTATGGATCTCGAGGATGACGAGGAGGGAAGCATTGGCAGCGAAATCACCCAATTCGGCAAGTCCTTACACAGTTTCTCGTTAACTTCGTTGACATTGTTTTTTCTGCAGATGACATGGAAGGCGAGAGTATTTGGCCGTCAACAGCGCATGACCAGCAGACCGGTCATGATGAGTACTACCGAGAAAGCGAGTGGACGGAGATCGATGCTTTCTGTAAGTGCTTTGCTCTCCTCTTCCCGGGAGCTCCAACTCATTCCATCTGCAGCCCACCTTTCCGCCGACCAGAGCGGTTCAGATACGGATCTAGAGGACGAAGAGGAGGGAAGTGTCGGCAGCCAGATCACACAGTTTGGCAAGTCCCTTCACACATGTCATTATCCATCGCGTTGATATCCATTTCACAGATGAAATGGTGGACGAGGGGAGGTGGCCCTATCGTTCTGGCTCAGCACAGCAGCATGCAGGCTCAGAAACGAGCCTAGACGCGGATGAAACAGACGATGCCAGTGTTGGATCTCAAATCATATTTGGCTCAGAGGCCGACGAGGATAGTGTTGGGATCGAACCCCGCGAATCTGGCAAGTTCTGCCGCTGGCTATTCTATACGGTCTTGACGTGAAGTTTTGTAGAACACATACAATTCACAGGAACGATGGACCTAGATGAAGTAGACGAGGCACGCATTGGATCTGAGATTCGACCTTCGAGTAAGTAAATTGTCCCCCCATTCTGCGCTGTAACTGATTCGATCGACAGCTTCCCCTTCCGCGGACCGCGGTGAAGAAGACGGTGGCTTCAGTTCCGAACATCATTATCATTGTCAGGACGCCTTTCTTACTGTTATTGTGCGACTCATGAGATGGTTCATAGCGCGCGACGAGCAGCCCAATTACGACGAGGACGGCCGAGAAGGTGTTGGGGCAGAGCTAGAGATCTTCCGTAAGTGCTTTGCTCCCCGCTGTCCTGTCATTCATCTGATCCACAGCTCCTCATCTTGTCGATCGGAACGATGTAAGTATGAATCTTGAGGATGATGAGGAGGGAAGCATTGGCAGCGAAATCACCCAATTCGGCAAGTCCTTACACAGCTTCTCGTTACGCAGTTAACATTGTTGCGCTGTAGCTGATATGGAAGGCGAGAGTATCTGGCCATCGCAGCCCGGTCAAGACGAGGACGACCGGGAAAGTGATAGAGTTGAGGTAAAGACCTTCTGTGAGTGTTTTGCTCTTCACTTTCTTAAAGCTACTGCTCATCTGATCGACAGCTCCCCTTCTTGCCGATCGGGACGATGCAAGGATGAATCTCGAGGATGCTGAGGAGGGAAGTATTGGAAGCGAAGTCACGCGATTCGGCAAGCCCTTACACAGTTTCTCGTCAACTGCGTTGACCCTGTTTTTCTACAGATTACATGGAAGGCGAGGGGATCTGGCCGTCAACGGCGCAAGACCAGCCCACCGGTCAAGACGAGGTCGACCGAGAAAGTGTCAGACCCGAGATTGAGGCCTTCTGTAACCGGTTTGCTCCCCACTTCGTTGGAACTATTGCTCATTTGATCGACAGCTCCCCTTCTTGCCGATCCGGACGATGCCAGTATGGATTTTACAGACCGTAAGGAGACAAGTGTTAACAGCGAAATCCCCCAATTCGGCAAGCGCCTATACAACCCATCATTTGCTCCTTTGACATGGATTTTACAGACGAGATCGAAGATGGGGGGCATGTAGAGCAAGTCCAAGCTGTTCCAGATAGGAATGCAGATATGGGTTTGTATATGGATAGAGATGACCGGGTTGGCGTCGGTGCAGAAATCGTAGGCCAGTGCTTTGGTATGCCCGCTTTGGACCGTACTGTTCCCTTACATGTTTTCTTCCAGGCCAGGAAATTGAGTTAGTGTATGTCAATGGAAGGAACCAAATTGATTGGACCAGGGAAATAGTGCCCCAAATTGGCCCGTATGGCGCATCAGGTATGGGTCATCTGTATACCACTACGGATTCAATGCTGATTTTGATTTGTTGCATGTCAGGCTGGACTGCTATACTGGATTATGTGAGCTCGGACGATGAAGATTGTCCCTCTCCCCGGCTGCCTCTTCGGCCATCTCCGCCCCAGCCCGCACATCCTTTTGCTTCGAATAACCAGGGAAGCACAGTTCTTCCGCCGCCTACCTTCGCTGTACCACACCATGTTCAGCCAGAGCAGGAACGCCATGTTCAGTCAGAGCAGGAACGCCTTCGTCGTCCACAGCAGACCGCCGGCACACCGCGCCCGACTCCGCGCCAGCAACTCGCCCGCCCTGCGCAGCCAGAAGGGGGCCACACCGCTCCTTCACACCAGCGCACGGCTCCTCCGCCACCTCCCGCCGCCACCCCGCGCCAGCAACCCGCCCGCCCTGCTCAGCCAGAAGGGGTCCGCGCCGTTCCTCCCCACCAGCGCCCGGCTCCTCCGCCACCTCCCGCCGCTGCCCCGCGCCAGCAACCCGCCCGCCCTGCTCAGCCAGAAGGGGTCCGCGCCGTTCCTCCACACCAGCGCCCGGCTCCTCCGCCACCTCCCGCCGCTGCCCCGCGCCAGCAACCCGCCCGCCCTGCTCAGCCAGAAGAAGGCCGCGCCGTTCCTCCACATCAGCGCCCCGCTCCTCCGCCACCTCCCGCCGCCGCCCCGCGCCAGCAACCCGCCCGCCCTGCTCAGCCAGAAGGGGTCCGCGCCGTTCCTCCCCACCAGCGCCCGGCTCCTCCGCCACCTCCCGCCGCTGCCCCGCGCCAGCAACCCGCCCGCCCTGCTCAGCCAGAAGGGGTCCGCGCCGTTCCTTCACACCAGCGCCCGGCTCCTCCGCCACCTCCCGCCGCCACCCCGCGCCAGCCACCCGCTCCGGACAATTTCGCTCAATCGGGCCCTTCACGAAGCCGGCAATCGGCCCAGGGAGGTTCTACTGAAGACTCGGCCACTCCTAAACGGGGCCCCAATGTCCGGATTGGTTATCGATCACGAAAGCGCTCGGTATGATGTTGTGGGGACCTGTTGCGATTGACACTCGAATTAATTGTGAGCGCAGAACGTTGGCCAACCTCAGCGTCAGCAACGCGACGAAAAGCTCGATATAGCGGTACATTCCTACACCCAACTGTCGATTCACAGTCTCAATTATCTGTTAGAGTGCCGTACGGGAGCTACTCCGTGATCTCGAAGAGTCCGGAGCTCTTCCAGAACAGGTACAACAGTTCCAGCAACAACAACTCCCGAGATACGGACCAAGAGCTGGTGTACTCGAATATGACACCGTTGGTGACATGGGATCAACATGGAACAAGCGGTTACTCGACGTGACTCTTGAGCTATGCTCCACGCATGCTCTCCTCTCGGTCGCCAATGGTTTGAAAGTTCGCCACGCACTAAGAACTCATCTTCGCCTTCGACGGTCCAAATTCATCAAGAAAGCACTCGACCGCTTCCCAGACGCCGACCTTGCGGAAGAAAAACGTATCGCAGTCAACCGATACAATCGCCAGCATAATGTGACTATTCCATCGTTTTTGCTACAGACACGGTCTGATGAACCATCCCAGAGACATGACTCGCGTCTTGGCGGCCTAGAGTACTTCTCTCACGAGCCCTCTGTGCAACGAAACTTTGTGCGAATGTCGCAGATGGACCCTGCCATCCACAGTGATGACGAATCCAGCGGCGGTGGTCAACTTGTCGCCCGTCATCCGGCTTGGAGGAGTCGACACACCGTGGTCACAGACTTCTTTCGGGTGCCAGACATCCTCACATTTGCTAGTCATTTTCGCACTGTTGGCTGCAAGCATCGCCTCCCTGGACAACTACCGGCCGTGCGGACCCACCTCCCAGCAATCAGCGATATCAGGCATAGTCGTATTCCTGTTGGGTTACCAGAGAACCTGTACGATGATCAATGGCTTCGTCGATACAAGGAGGATGAGCCCCTTTTATATGGGACACTCAAGGTTCAGCCCCCGATCGACCTCCGCAGTCTTCAATTTTCTGGGTCCGTTATGACGTACGCACTTTCATCGCATTTCACTTCCCAGCTAATCTTCCGCATCGCACTGGCAGACTGGTCGAGCAGACGCGCCACTCGGCGGTTGGAACCGAGAGAATGGTTGGCAAGTAACTTGGACACCCAGGGCTGCTTGCAATAATTAGGGATTGAAACCATTTTCATTACATCTAGATCTACATGTTTTATTTATGCGTGAAGTCGGCTTATTTTCTTTGGACACGTCGGCCCCTCCGATGGGGCTTTCACAGTTGCAAGGCATTTCCTGTGTATACAGCGAAGTCGTTTATTCCCACGTTTATATAATACATCCTCCTTCTTGAGCTCATCCTATCAGCTTTCTGATGGAGAAATGACTCTAGAAACGGCAAATCGACCTAATACTCTGACTGCCCTAATGCCTAACATTGATATCTTGCACCACTTCGTTCGGAGAAGGCTTGTCACGGTTTAACTCCGATTTGCTATGGACCGCATCGACCTCCTTCGTTCTGCTTCCCGTCCTCCGAGACTTTGATCACAGGCTCGGCCGTGTCGAGCCCAATCTGCTCGGCTCGCAGAACTTTCTTTCGATCGCCGCCTAAAGGCTGACAAGATGCCGCCGCAGGTCGTTCGCATGCGTTTGTCCTTGGGACGGCGGTGCGGGGCTCTGATTATGATGTTGAGAAGAGATTGACTCCGCACAGGGCAAACTCGGTGGGCATATGTGCGTTCAGGCCCGGTGATGACCGAACGCGGTCGCGAACGGGGACTTGAGAAACGATTTGAGGTGGACGCAAGGGAGATGCTAGATCTGAAGGGTGACGGTCAACGAGATGGTGGAACGGTTGGGGAGCGACGAGCTGCCGGAAAGGTTTCGACTAATGGTCAGCTGAAGTCGGGGGATCACCGTCAAGGCTCGTCAAGGTCAACGTATGTCCTGCCAGTGCGCTACTTCCGCAGAAAACGGACTCACCTGACGAATCGAGTCCGTTCCAGCTCGCTCATTCGCGCACGGCGACTTGGAGAAGAGCTGTTACCTTGAGCTTGCATCGGTCCGTGTCTACTATCTCTTATGTACCTGTGCTGACGCTTTTAAGAAGTGTTTTGTTTTTACCTGCAGATTATAGGGATGTGCGCGCGATGTCATCCATGTCATCTTCAGCAGGAGGGGCTACAATTCCAGGCCGGACAGCCCGCGCACTGACACTATTTCAGCTCCACTCCGTGACACCGAGTACTAGACTGGCGAGCATTTCAAGCGCCGGGTGTTGATCAAAACCGGGGAGCTCAATTAACTCCTACATATATGTTTTTATGGAACGAGCGAACCAATTCAAAATTATTGGCCTACTCGGAATGCGATGACACGTTATCCTCAAACCCGTTCTTCGTGGCACAAAAGCGCGAGCGATGTCTCGACGTCGTCACCTGGGCGAACACGGCTCGTCAGATGTAGCTGTATCCGCGCGCCCACGATACTACCGGCGCCGGCGTCCACGAATCTGTTTTTCTAAGGCCGTTCGAGTCACGACAGGTCAGTATGCTCTCCCGAGAGCACTGGTAATCACTCGAGATAAATCCGGAAACGAAACGGCGCTATGCACGAGGCGAGGCAGGTTCCTCTTGTTCAGCGGAACCTGACAGCCTCTCTCCTGTTCTCGATCCATTTCACTCCTTTCCAGCTTCTTCCTGATTGGATAAACTGGCTGACCCCTTCCCTAGGTTTGTATTCTTCAAGCGGGCTCCCGAGGGCAACGAACGAGCTGTATGCGCGGAGGTCGTGGCGCCCCCTGCCAGCTGTACGGCTCCATCGAGCGCCGGGTCGGCTACAACAGATAGCGCACATCTTCTCTGCCGCATAGGCTCCAGTTTGTTGCCAGAATCAAGCTGGCACCTTTCTGCGCGGGGCCCATGGACCTCGCCAGTCGGTCAACCTCCTCCTCGCTAAACCCAAGACGTACGTTCCGAATCTCTGCGCACACATGTGTGCGTGCCTTCCTCGTTCTGGTCACTCTGTGTTTGTTTCCCCCTCCTCCCCCGCCCTGCTTGGTCCAGCTTTCATCTTTTGCTTTCAAGGCTAACTCGCTTTCCAGGTCAGCGCGTACAACGGCGGCGCGTCAAAGACTACGGGCGAAACCTTCCAGCACTTCCGTCTCTTCATCGTCAGAGGCTCCTCCGAAGCGCAAGTGGATCCGCTGGCCAGCGCATGGGATTTAAACGGACCTTTTCTCGGCGCCAACCAGGATGTTGAAGCGCTGGCCGCATAGCGAGGACACAGCGCCAGGTGTACGTACTATGGCTTCTGCGAGGGCCAGGGAAACATTGGGCTAAATCCTCTGCATCGGCAGGCTCACCGAGCGCTCTCGCCCATGCGAGCAATCACGGCAAGCGTGAATGAACGAGGTCGGTACTCTCCACAGCTTCTGCTTGTTTTGATCACACGCCTGCAGGTTTCCTTTCGCTCGCCGATGAAGCCCTCGGGCTGGAGAGCGGCGTGCATGAGAGCTGCGTTCGTCAGAGGTCGGGCTCCATGAGCGGCATGCCAGGACCGTGTTGCGAGGCAAATACAAGCACAGGACTCGGCCAAGCGTGAAGGGACGAGGATAGGGCGCAGATGGGCGAGGAGGACCAGCGGCGAATGTAGTCGTGTTTGATTCTGCCAAGTTTCCCTAGGCCTGAGATGTAGGTTTTCCTAGCTTCTACCTATGATACATAAATTTGATAGACCACTCTACGTTGATAGTTACCCGCGCTTCGCGCCAACGTCAAGTGCGATGTTGGAGTAGCCGTACTCTGTGGTGATGAATGAATTTGAGGGGGGTGAGTCGTAGGACTTACGCTTGCGGCTTCAGCCTGCAATTGATGATTTTTGTAGCCGGTGTTACTAACCAATTGCAAACACCACGATTTTGATTCATCAAACGTCATACTTCACTTGGCTCTTTCAAACTCAAAGAAATGTTTGTGCAACAACATGGACCCTTTGTGAATCCGCTCGGACTACTAATAGCGTGGAAATATGTGGGGGCCACCCCTCCTCTCTTGCCAATATCGTCTATCTCGCTTCTGCTTTCTACACGTCCCCGTTGCTTATACCTCAGGTACGAATGCAAACCATCCTGGGGTTTCACGCTTGCTTATCCTTGCTCTGGAAGTTTTACAATGCCTGTTGATTTGTCTCGCGCGCCACGCATTCGAACGCGTTCCCATCCGTGCCCGACACGCTCCCAGACGGATACGACGGATACGCCTTCTCACTCGTACGCGACACGCTCTCGCGACCCACCATCCCCGTCCAAACCACCGCGCTCCCCGAATGCGATTAAGCGAGGCGTTCGGTCCTCGCCTTCGAAGCCCCGGCCCGTCGCTCAGTCTCCGGAGAAGGCACGCGTCCGACGGAATGAGGGAGAGAAGGGCAATATACAGTGCGACGATGCAGTGGTGAGCAGCAAATCGAGCACGACTGCGAGAGGAACCTCACGTTTTGTCTTGTAACAGGAACTGTTATCTCCAGCTTTGCAACGCCGGACTCGTCTCATCGAAGTGAACCTCGCCCTTATCCAACTCCAACGCGAGAAAGAGCACCTGACCGCACAGTTCCAATATTCGGTCCTCACCCTCCCGGTCGAAATCACATCCGAGATCTTTAGGCACGCCGTCTTTCTTCCCCCCCTGGGCGCGGGACCTCCGACTTCGATGGTGGTGTCCCAAGTATGCCGCCAATGGCGAGTCATCGCGTTGGCCGATCCCATCCTGTGGAGTGTCCTACCGCTGTGGATAAACGGACAAAATCTCTACAACATGCGGACCATGGTGCAGACCTTCTTGGCGCGCTCCTCACTCTACCGCAGTTTCATCACCCTCCGATATGCCGGGAATGACGACGCAGACACGACCTCTCACGCCTTCTACCTGTTCCTTTGCTACATGTTCCACCATTGTGCTCCTGTCGTGGACCATCTCGACATTGAGGTGGGTCTATGCGGCGATCAAGTCCGGCTACTGAGGCGCCCAATGCCCCAACTTCGACATCTCACGTTATGGATGGACCGTGTCGTTACATGGGACGAAAGTAATCGTGTGGTCATGTCAGCGAACACCGTGCCCCACCTACACTCCGTCCAACTGCACCGGTTCACCACTTCCATGAACATCACTTTACCGTGGGCTCAGATCACCATATTGGCATGCGATGGCATCGGGTACCGCGATCTGAGGTCCATCTTGCTGCAGACACCTGCTCTTGCACGATGCGCAGTGAGCAACTTGCGACGTTCCCCAGCTGGACTGGGGAATATACAGGCCATACACGACGAGGCGCTTTTACACCTGGAATTCTTGAGCTTCACGCTATACAACCCGGAAGAGGACCCGTACAATTCTGTCTTCCCTATCGCTGCCATGGAATCTCTCCCTTCCCTGCGCGTCCTACAGATGCCCGAGATCTACCTCCAGCACCCGTCGTGTGACGACTTGGTCAAGCTTGTGAACACGTCCAGGCTCGAGGAACTCCTAATCATTGACCGCACGTACATCCCTGAGCGGGCGTACTTGGATGCTTTCCCCTCTATCCGATCGATCTCTTTCCAACGCCAATTGCTCGCTACCGTCGATGTAGATGCAACTGGATCCTTTTGATGCCGAATCCCTCTTGGAGAAGATCTGTCGAGGAAGGAAGGCGGGAGGACATTCGAGACGCACACGGGAGCGAACATGAAAGGTGGACACTTTAGTTTCATTTTATGCCGATAATTCTGTAGATGTACAAGTAATTATATCTCATCTCTCTCTCCATACCCTCCCGGAAAGCTTGTGCGAGAACGACGAATCATGGACCACTTGGAAGTAGGTAGAACTGGAGCTCAATGGATCGTGCGTCGGGGAGAGATAGGCTAACCAAGCACGGATTGACAAGGAAAAAAAAACCCCTAGGTATCGCTGTCAGGAGGTCGTGGGGAAGCGAAGGGCGGACTTGTACTCCAGCAGATTGCCACGGCATGTTTCGAGGAGGAGGGGGCCACATTCGGCCTCGTCGATGGCGTGCAGGCTCAGATCATGCAGCGCACGGGGCCAAGAGTGTCGAAAAGAGGGTGACCAAAGATTCGGGGATAGGGTACCAAGAGGCAAGTAGCATCTCAAAATTATATCATAAACGAGAAGCGAAGCAGAACGAGGAGCCCGAAGCAGAACGAGGAGCCCAATTGAAACGCTCCAGACGCGTCGGAATAATATTAAGCAGGTTGGTGGAGAATCGTGTTGGATGTTTGACGCCCTGGGTCCAAGTTCGTGAGATGCGTCGAGGCAAGTTGGTGGAGAATAATATTTGAGGCCAAGTCAGAGCGAGACGCGTCGAAATAATATTAAGCAGGTTGGTGGAGAATCGAGTTGAGTATTCGAGGCCATAGGGCAGAGTGTAAGTGCGCAAGATCTAGACGCGTCGAAGGAACATCGAGCAAGTTGGTGGAGAATTAACGGGTGCAAGCAAGAGGTCCAAGTCCAAGTCCAAAGCAGAGTCGAAAGCTATGCCTTGAACAATCAACAATGCCTAACATCATCTTGGCTTCCACCACTAGGCTCGCTCAGCTCCGACCTTCCTATGGGCTTTCTTCGTTCTTGCCGCTGTCCTCGGACTACCGCAGAGGCTCACCTGAGACTCGGTGGGAATCTTGCCCGTTGAGACTTTAACCAAAGGCTCGGCGCACTCACAGCACTTTCTTTCGGTCGTCACCAGCCTGGAGCGGGATTCTGGGGCTCCCGATGATGCTAAACACCCTCGCTCAACGTTCTGGAAGGCTTGCTCTTACTCCAATATTTCTATGGGCCGAGTTACACTTTTCAATCAACGTCCTCGAGGACTACCGCAGAGGCTCGTCTGAGACTCGGTGGGAATCATACCCGTCGAGACTTTAATAAAAGGCTCGGCGCTCGTCACGTCCAATCTGCCCGGCTCGCGCTGATTCCGGGACTTCGGACTCACTAGGCGGTCGGTGTCGTACCGTGTACCGTCTCTCTCAGGTCTGACGCTTTTCGTATCAGACTCCGCGCCTTCACGAGCCGTTGATACCCCCCGCTGTCGGATCCTGACCATCGATCGCTCAGACCGCTACATGTCTCTCAACGTCATTCCCTGGGCCAATCAGTACCTCAGCACGATACACCAGCCCAGCCAGCGCCGGCGCCCACGAATCTGTCCTTCTGGCGACCAGAGGTCGCTCGCAGGAGGGATCGAGTTCTTGGCGAGGAGGCTCACGCCGAGGCCGCCGCTGCGCTTCCAGTTTAGTGCTTTTCTCTCTCTTTCTTTCGCGGGAGCCCTTGGAGCTCGCCAGTCGCTCAGCGTCCTTCTCGCCAAACCGGAGATGTGCGTTCCAAATGGCTGAGCAGGCGCTTGGGTCCCCCTGCTTACTTCGACTCTCATCTTCTGCTTCCGAGACTGACCGCTTTCCAGATCAGTGTACCCTTTACCACCGCATTCCGTCAAAGAATACAGACGAAACCTTTCAGCACTTCCCTCTCTTCGCCGACAACCAAGCAGCCTCCGAAGCACAGCCCTGGATCCGATGGCCGGCGCGCGCGCGTGGGATCGCTCCAAAGGTGATCCAGACGGAGGACACAGTCGTTTCGTCCGCGGCGACAAGCCTAGCCGCGCAAGGAGGAAACAGCGCAAGGTGTACATACTATGGCTTCGGCCGCGGCCCCAATCTGCCGTGCTTGCAGAACTTTCCTTCAGGCCGCCAGCTGGAGCGGGATTCAAGGACTCGCCGTCCGGACTTACTACGCGGTCAGTGTCATAGCGTGTACTGTGTATTGCTGGTCTGACGTTTTCCAGACTCCGTGCTTTCCGCGAGCTGTAGCGAGGAAGCTCGCTGGGGGAAATATCGTCCGCGCCTAGACAACACGTACAAGGTATTCGCCCTCCATACCCCGCACTGTCGGATCCTGACTATCAGTCGCTCAGAACGCCACGTACGACAGCTTTTGGCCAACAAGAACGTGAGTGATGTCCCTTGTTCTCTTCCCCAGAGACCGTTAGATTCATCAGACCCAGGGCCGCGCCACTCTATCTCGACGCAGGTAATACATCGTAACGACTTGGCTTTTATGGCCGGCTGGCCTGATCACGTGACCGGACAGTAGATCTACGAGTGATTTCACCTGACTGCATCGAAAACCTCACCCGAGAGTCGGGATGTGCGGATGGAGGTAGGGGTTTTTTTTTTCCATATTTGCGAGGCAGTGAGCGTTCAGGAGATCCGCTCGCTTCTCACCCTTCTACTCTTTCAGGCCGTCGGCGGCTGGAGAGCGAGAGAGAGGGCGTCCGAATGTCCCGAGCGAGGAGACGGAGAGACGCTCCCGGGCAAAAGCGCAGATTGTTTCGCTGCTGATGCCACATATGCTTACCCACAAATCCCATGCAGGTCGGCAACCAGGGCTATCAGGGCAAGCTCGGCGGGGGCCATGAAAGGCGTATGGCTTCTTTTTACTAAAGTGAGTTTCTTCTCCTAGCTAGATTGAGATGTCGAAGGTTGACCAGATGGCCGCTGCAGGACATCGGCGTATAAAACCTGGAAGGATCTCACCGACAACGTCAGTGTACGTCCCCTCTTCCGTGATTCATGCTGCCCCTTGAAGTACGGACTCACAGAAAGCTCGGTGGTCAAGCCGAAGTCGGGGGCGTGCGATGGGCCAGGGAGGTCCTCACCGACGACACGAGCGTACGTCTTTCGCTACTTGAGCCTTGCCCATACTCATCGCGCCGCAGAAAGGAACTGAAATTTGATTGGAGAGACCATACCTCCAAGTGATTATGACCGAGTTGGTCGTTCGCTGGGAGAACTTGCTCGGAGAGGTGGCGCGTGTCGCGCCTAACACCCACGCCAGGCTCAGGGGTCAAGCCGACTTCCAAGGTGTGTAAGGGACTTGGAAGATTCCTTCAGACCGATAACCCTAACTTTGATGCCAGTCGCACTCTGCGTTTCCTGACGTCTCGGGTGAAGCTGAACCTCGACTCACACCACCCTATCGGCTTCTCCGCCGCTCGACATCGACAACACGGCCCCGATCTGTCATGAGTGCGAGGTCCTCACTCCTGCGTCTCGCTCTCGAGCCTCGGGATTGTCGTGCACGCGACCCGCGGCCTCGAAACCCCGCCACACGATGCGGTGTGTGTCGCGCAAGTCTCGACTCCGCGACGCGGTCTTGCGTGCGTCTCCTCTCGCCTCCAATCATTAACACTCATTCACACACTTGCTAAAGATGTCGGCGGACGTCATGCGACGCGCTGGGCCTTCGAGAGACCTTGTGCGAATAACACACGGCCCTTATTTACATTCACCTCAGTAAACACTGCATCATGCTTGAGAACGCGCTCGATTGATGATCACCATAGCCACACTCAATAACGCAAGCATTGCAACAAGGAAATTCTATGCTCGAGCCTTGTGTACAGTCAGTAATTGCAAAATGCATACTGTAGAAATAATCCCGTCGTACATTGGTGTTCACAAAAAACATGTACAGGTTGCCTCACGTGCTCCTTTCCAGAAATCCACCATGGTCTAGCTTGAAAAAAAAAAGTGCAGCACAGGGGCGTGTTAAGGATTCCAGTTCAAGTGTCAAAGCCATTCACTGCTGGAACCTAAAAATGTCTAGATCTGGATTGGTCCGGGAATACGGTCCGCCCGTGTCTGTCCGAAAATCCCGAGGGTGTTCGGATACGAGGCACATGGCCAATCCGCACTCTTGACAGACTCCGATCATCTAGACACTCAGCCTGTCCTCTGACCAAATCCAGACTTCAAACAGATTTGCTTTCCATCTTTCGCGATCCGCACAGATCGTCTGTCTGATCTTTACCGATTCCCGCCAATAGAGGTGCATTCCCTGCTCCCAACTACGCAGTGTATCCATAGATAGACCGCTCTGTGTATAATCTCAATTACCTGATCTTCGCCGCGTTCTGACAACCATCAGGATGGACAAAAACCACCGAAAGAATGTCCTCAGGCAGCCGCAGTCAGAAGGACCAAGAAATCTGAGAGCTGCGTCTGCCGATGCGAACCAGCAGATAGCTGCGGGACCATCACACACGCATGTCCTTTCTCCGGCTGCCGTTCCTCCCAAATCTGGTCCCCTGCCTCGCTATTTCCCAGATGTACCGCAGCCGACTCTTATCTCGCCCATTCCGCCCGCATCATCTATCGCACCTCGGACATCATCTGAAGCCGTCGAACAAGAGATGCTGGACAGCGGAGCACTCACCGCAGAGGATCTGGACATCCAACTCAGCAATATTCCACCGTACTTGGGGCCGAACATCACAGATCCCCCGCGCTTCCTGGAATTACTTGGGCACCAGGAAAGATTGAACGCTGCAGTTGTCGGGGGTGCTCGTCCTCTTACCCACAGTTGAATATGAAAACCCATATTTCACGCTGGCATCCAGGCCGAGCAAGCAGAGTTGTCGCCCACTCTAGCGGGCAACAAATCTGCTTGCTTGGTCGGGCCTGGATTGCGCTCAGCTCAAAATCCAAACCAAACTGGGCTTATCACCCAGTTCGAGCCAGATCGCAGCCCGCAAGTTGGATTTTTAAAATCAACAGCGGGTGTGGGCGCCGCGGCTCAACAAATGTTCTCGACAAGCAATTCCACTGCTGCTGAGGCCATCCTTGCGCACGGACCCAAAATCCAAACCAAACTGGGCTTATCACCCAGTTCGAGCCAGATCACAGCCCGCAACTTGGATTTTTGAAATCAACAGCGGGTGTGGGCGCCGCGGCTCAGCAAATGGTCTCAACAAGCAATTCCACTGCTGCTGAGGCCATCCGTGCGCACGGACCCAAAATCCAAACCAAACTGGGCTTATCACCCAGTTCGAGCCAGATTGCAGCCCGCAAGTTGGATTTTTGAAATCAACAGCGGTTGTGGGCACCGCGGCTCAGCAAATGTTCTCGACAGGCAATTCCACTGCTGCTGAGGCCATCCGTGCGCACGGACCCAAAATCCAAACCAAACTGGGCTTATCACCCAGTTCGAGCCAGATCACAGCCCGCAAGTTGGATTTTTGAAATCAACAGCGGGTGTGGGCACCGCGGCTCAGCAAATGTTCTCGACAAGCAATTCCACTGCCGCTGAGGCCATCCTTGCGCACGGACCCAAAATCCAACCCAAACTAGGCTTACCAGCAAGCCAACACCCAGTTCGAGCCAGATTGCAGTCTGCAAGTTGGATTTTTGAAATCAACAGCGGTTGTGGGCGCCGCGGCTCAGCAAATGTTCTCGACAAGCAATTCCACTGCTGCTGAGGCCATCCTTGCGCACGGACCCAAAATCCAAACCAAACTTGGCTTATCACCCAGTTCGAGCCAGATCACAGCCCGCAAGTTGGATTTTTGAAATCAACAGCGGTTGTGGGCACCGCGGCTCAGCAAATGTTCTCGACAGGCAATTCCACTGCTGCTGAGGCCATCCGTGCGCACGGACCCAAAATCCAAACCAAACTGGGCTTATCACCCAGTTCGAGCCAGATCACAGCCCGCAAGTTGGATATTTGAAATCAACAGCGGTTGTGGGCACCGCGGCTCAGCAAATGTTCTCGACAGGCAATTCCACTGCTGCTGAGGCCATCCGTGCGCACGGACCCAAAATCCAAACCAAACTGGGCTTATCACCCAGTTCGAGCCAGATCGCAGCCCGCAAGTTGGATTTTTAAAATCAACAGCGGGTGTGGGCGCCGCGGCTCAACAAATGTTCTCGACAAGCAATTCCACTGCCGCTGAGGCCATCCTTGCGCACGGACCCAAAATCCAACCCAAACTAGGCTTACCAGCAAGCCAACACCCAGTTCGAGCCAGATTGCAGTCTGCAAGTTGGATTTTTGAAATCAACAGCGGTTGTGGGCACCGCGGCTCAGCAAATGTTCTCGACAAGCAATTCAACTGCTGCTGAGGCCATCCTTGCGCACGGACCCAAAATCCAAACCAAACTAGGCTTATCACCCAGTTCGAGCCAGATCACAGCCCGCAAGTTGGATTTTTGAAATCAACAGCGGGTGTGGGCACCGCGGCTCAGCAAATGTTCTCGACAAGCAATTCCACTGCCGCTGAGGCCATCCTTGCGCACGGACCCAAAATCCAAACCAAACTAGGCTTATCACCCAGTTCGAGCCAGATCGCAGCCCGCAAGTTGGATTTTTGAAATCAACAGCGGTTGTGGGCACCGCGGCTCAGCAAATGTTCTCGACAGGCAATTCCACTGCTGCTGAGGCCATCCGTGCGCACGGACCCAAAATCCAAACCAAACTGGGCTTATCACCCAGTTCGAGCCAGATCACAGCCCGCAAGTTGGATATTTGAAATCAACAGCGGTTGTGGGCGCCGCGGCTCAGCAAATGTTCTCGACAGGCAATTCCACTGCCGCTGAGGCCATCCTTGCGCACGGACCCAAAATCCAAACCAAACTAGGCTTATCACCCAGTTCGAGCCAGATCACAGCCCGCAAGTTGGATTTTTGAAATCAACAGCGGGTGTGGGCGCCGCGGCTCAGCAAATGTTCTCGACAGGCAATTCCACTGCCGCTGAGGCCATCCTTGCGCACGGACCCAAAATCCAAACCAAACTAGGCTTATCACCCAGTTCGAGCCAGATCACAGCCCGCAAGTTGGATTTTTGAAATCAACAGCGGGTGTGGGCACCGCGGCTCAGCAAATGTTCTCGACAGGCAATTCCACTGCTGCTGAGGCCATCTGTGCCCACGGACCCAAAATCCAAACCAAATTGGGCTTATCACCCAATTCGAGCCAGATCGCAGCCCGCAAGTTGGATTTTTGAAATCAACAGCGGGTGTGGGCGCCGCGGCTCAGCAAATGTTCTCGACAGGCAATTCCACTGCTGCTGAGGCCATCCTTGCGCACGGACCCAAAATCCAACCCAAACTAGGCTTACCAGCAAGCCAACACCCAGTTCGAGCCAGATTGCAGTCTGCAAGTTGGATTTTTGAAATCAACAGCGGGTGTGGGCGCCGCGGCTCAGCAAATGTTCTCGACAGGCAATTCCACTGCTGCTGAGGCCATCTGTGCGCACGGACCCAAAATCCAAACCAAATTGGGCTTACCAGCAAGCCAACACCCAGTTCGAGCCAGATTGCAGTCTGCAATTTGGATTTTTGAAATCACACTGGGTGCAAGGCATCATTTCCGGGCCCCGGAAAAGGGGCGGAAAGTGGACGGAAATACATATTTTCCTGCTTATTTCCGCCTTATTTCCAGGGCCCGGAAATAGTGCGGATAGTTTGTATATTCTGTTCATTTCCTCCTTATTTCCGGGGCCCGGAAATAATGTAATTCCGCATTATTTCCTGAAAAATTCCTGACTATTTCCGGGGTCCGGAAAGTTTGAATTTCCGGGGCCCGGAAATAGTACGGAAATCAGTAACCAAACCTTCTAAATAAGGAAATAAACTCATCAATCTCCGGTCATATGACCCTACCTACTGGGATTTTCAACCCAATTATAGCAATTATAAATAACCAGTACAGGAAGTTGTTGGCAAGGAAAACAGTATGCTTGTAGAGGCCACTCTCTTTCAAGTCAAATTTGTAGCCACCATGAGCAATGATATGGTAGATGTTTAGCAAAGCTTTTGAGTTTATCTTCCTCTGGTTGACTCTTGCTTCTCTTCTATAGCTCTTGTGTTTTACAGTTAGCTCTTCAAGATTTGTCATGTATCAAATAGAACTTGGAGTAGCCTGGACCTGTACAACTTGTTTCAAAGTCACATAACCTTATAAGTGACACCAGAGAAACACTGTTCTTACTGATGTTAAAGGCAAAAAGGCAGTAATGAATGATTTTACCACAAATAAAAAAAACGACACCTGAGGGGATTGAACGTTGAACCCTGGACAGGTCACCTGATCACGGTCCGGAGCTTTCCGAAGCTTCTGTCGAATCAAGTTTTCATTCGACAGAAGCTCCGGGCCGGATGATCATGTGATTATTATTATTATTATTTTCTTCTTTCTTCTTTTCTTTTTCCTTTCTTTTCTTCTGCTTTCTTTCTTCTCTTTGCTCTTCTACAGGAATGTCTTGCAATTGTTCATTGTTATGCTCTACAATGAAGCAAAATCACCAAACAAAATGAATCACATGACCCCATTTTGGACTTGAAATTTGTGAGCACAATTGTGGTGCTCACAAATTTTGAGTCCAAATACAGGTCAGGTGCATGGCGAACTTGTTCGCCACGCACGTGACTCTTTCCCACGGTCCGTGGTTCAATCCTCTCAGGAAGCAATCTTTTTTTTGCCCAGTATGATAAATCCTGTAACTTGCTTTACATCTCTTTTTGGTTCTGCGACATCCTATGCAGAAGGAAAAATGCAAATGCAGTTCAGAGATGTGTGAGATTGAAAACCAACAGCCTTACATCTCTTCTTGGTTCTATACAGAAAGAGAAATGCATACGCACTACACTACAGAGATGTGTGAGATCTAGAACCAATAGAAATTTCAATGAAGTGTTAACTCATGTTCTTCTTTGTTATAATGTGCTTGTCTGCTGAATTTTCAGTCTACCCGCTAATAGTATTGCCTCTAACTGAGGTCAACAAAATGTAGATTGCAAGGAGCACTGAGGACTACTATTCATATGAGTACCTGAATTATGGAGGCTATTGGTTCAAAGGCATCAACGTCACTTGATCTGATAGACTGCATCAAACATTACTAGTTCTGGAAGGTTTGGCTATTTCCTTTAATGGAAGGTTTCTTTGTTTGGCTTTCATGATTTCCGGACTCCGGAAATTCAAACTTTCCGGACCCCGGAAATAGTCAGGACTTTTTCAGGAAATTTTGCGGAAATACATTATTTCCGGGCCCCGGAAATAAGGAGGAAATGTACAGAATATACAAACTATCTGCACTATTTCCGGGTCCCGGAAATAAGACGGAAATAAGCAGGAAAATATATATTTCCGTCCACTTTCCGCCCCTTTTCCGGGGCCCGGAAATGATGCCTTGCACCCAGTGTCAACAGCGGGTGTGGGCGCCGCGGCTCAGCAAATGTTCTCGACAGGCAATTCCACTGCTGCTGAGGCCATCCGTGCGCACGGACCCAAAATCCAAACCAAACTGGGCTTATCACCCAGTTCGAGCCAGATTGCAGTCTGCAATTTGGATTTTTGAAATCAACAGCGGGTGTGGGCGCCGCGGCTCAGCAAATGTTCTCGACAGGCAATTCCACTGCTGCTGAGGCCATCTGTGCGCACGGACCCAAAATCCAAACCAAATTGGGCTTATCACCCAGTTCGAGCCAGATTGCAGCCTGCAAGTTGGATTTTTGAAATCAACAGCGGGTGTGGGCACCGCGGCTCAGCAAATGGTCTCGACAAGCAATTCCACTGCTGCTGAGGCCATCCTTGCGCACGGACCCAAAATCCAACCCAAACTAGGCTTACCAGCAAGCCAACACCCAGTTCGAGCCAGATTGCAGTCTGCAATTTGGATTTTTGAAATCAACAGCGGGTGTGGGCACCGCGGCTCAACAAATGTTCTCGACAAGCAATTCCACTGCTGCTGAGGCCATCCTTGCGCACGGACCCAAAATCCAAACCAAATTGGGCTTATCACCCAGTTCGAGCCAGATCGCAGCCCACAAGTTGGATTTTTGAAATCAACAGCGGGTGTGGGCGCCGCGGCTCAGCAAATGTTCTCGACAGGCAATTCCACTGCTGCTGAGGCCATCTGTGCGCACGGACCCAAAATCCAAACCAAATTGGGCTTATCACCCAGTTCGAGCCAGATCGCAGCCCGCAAGTTGGATTTTTGAAATCAACAGCGGGTGTGGGCGCCGCGGCTCAACAAATGTTCTCGACAAGCAATTCCACTGCCGCTGAGGCCATCCTTGCGCACGGACCCAAAATCCAACCCAAACTAGGCTTACCAGCAAGCCAACACCCAGTTCGAGCCAGATTGCAGTCTGCAAGTTGGATTTTTGAAATCAACAGCGGTTGTGGGCACCGCGGCTCAGCAAATGTTCTCGACAAGCAATTCAACTGCTGCTGAGGCCATCCTTGCGCACGGACCCAAAATCCAAACCAAACTAGGCTTATCACCCAGTTCGAGCCAGATCACAGCCCGCAAGTTGGATTTTTGAAATCAACAGCGGGTGTGGGCACCGCGGCTCAGCAAATGTTCTCGACAAGCAATTCCACTGCCGCTGAGGCCATCCTTGCGCACGGACCCAAAATCCAAACCAAACTAGGCTTATCACCCAGTTCGAGCCAGATCGCAGCCCGCAAGTTGGATTTTTGAAATCAACAGCGGTTGTGGGCACCGCGGCTCAGCAAATGTTCTCGACAGGCAATTCCACTGCTGCTGAGGCCATCCGTGCGCACGGACCCAAAATCCAAACCAAACTGGGCTTATCACCCAGTTCGAGCCAGATCACAGCCCGCAAGTTGGATATTTGAAATCAACAGCGGTTGTGGGCGCCGCGGCTCAGCAAATGTTCTCGACAGGCAATTCCACTGCCGCTGAGGCCATCCTTGCGCACGGACCCAAAATCCAAACCAAACTAGGCTTATCACCCAGTTCGAGCCAGATCACAGCCCGCAAGTTGGATTTTTGAAATCAACAGCGGGTGTGGGCGCCGCGGCTCAGCAAATGTTCTCGACAGGCAATTCCACTGCCGCTGAGGCCATCCTTGCGCACGGACCCAAAATCCAAACCAAACTAGGCTTATCACCCAGTTCGAGCCAGATCACAGCCCGCAAGTTGGATTTTTGAAATCAACAGCGGGTGTGGGCACCGCGGCTCAGCAAATGTTCTCGACAGGCAATTCCACTGCTGCTGAGGCCATCTGTGCCCACGGACCCAAAATCCAAACCAAATTGGGCTTATCACCCAATTCGAGCCAGATCGCAGCCCGCAAGTTGGATTTTTGAAATCAACAGCGGGTGTGGGCGCCGCGGCTCAGCAAATGTTCTCGACAGGCAATTCCACTGCTGCTGAGGCCATCCTTGCGCACGGACCCAAAATCCAACCCAAACTAGGCTTACCAGCAAGCCAACACCCAGTTCGAGCCAGATTGCAGTCTGCAAGTTGGATTTTTGAAATCAACAGCGGGTGTGGGCGCCGCGGCTCAGCAAATGTTCTCGACAGGCAATTCCACTGCTGCTGAGGCCATCTGTGCGCACGGACCCAAAATCCAAACCAAATTGGGCTTACCAGCAAGCCAACACCCAGTTCGAGCCAGATTGCAGTCTGCAATTTGGATTTTTGAAATCACACTGGGTGCAAGGCATCATTTCCGGGCCCCGGAAAAGGGGCGGAAAGTGGACGGAAATACATATTTTCCTGCTTATTTCCGCCTTATTTCCAGGGCCCGGAAATAGTGCGGATAGTTTGTATATTCTGTTCATTTCCTCCTTATTTCCGGGGCCCGGAAATAATGTAATTCCGCATTATTTCCTGAAAAATTCCTGACTATTTCCGGGGTCCGGAAAGTTTGAATTTCCGGGGCCCGGAAATAGTACGGAAATCAGTAACCAAACCTTCTAAATAAGGAAATAAACTCATCAATCTCCGGTCATATGACCCTACCTACTGGGATTTTCAACCCAATTATAGCAATTATAAATAACCAGTACAGGAAGTTGTTGGCAAGGAAAACAGTATGCTTGTAGAGGCCACTCTCTTTCAAGTCAAATTTGTAGCCACCATGAGCAATGATATGGTAGATGTTTAGCAAAGCTTTTGAGTTTATCTTCCTCTGGTTGACTCTTGCTTCTCTTCTATAGCTCTTGTGTTTTACAGTTAGCTCTTCAAGATTTGTCATGTATCAAATAGAACTTGGAGTAGCCTGGACCTGTACAACTTGTTTCAAAGTCACATAACCTTATAAGTGACACCAGAGAAACACTGTTCTTACTGATGTTAAAGGCAAAAAGGCAGTAATGAATGATTTTACCACAAATAAAAAAAACGACACCTGAGGGGATTGAACGTTGAACCCTGGACAGGTCACCTGATCACGGTCCGGAGCTTTCCGAAGCTTCTGTCGAATCAAGTTTTCATTCGACAGAAGCTCCGGGCCGGATGATCATGTGATTATTATTATTATTATTTTCTTCTTTCTTCTTTTCTTTTTCCTTTCTTTTCTTCTGCTTTCTTTCTTCTCTTTGCTCTTCTACAGGAATGTCTTGCAATTGTTCATTGTTATGCTCTACAATGAAGCAAAATCACCAAACAAAATGAATCACATGACCCCATTTTGGACTTGAAATTTGTGAGCACAATTGTGGTGCTCACAAATTTTGAGTCCAAATACAGGTCAGGTGCATGGCGAACTTGTTCGCCACGCACGTGACTCTTTCCCACGGTCCGTGGTTCAATCCTCTCAGGAAGCAATCTTTTTTTTGCCCAGTATGATAAATCCTGTAACTTGCTTTACATCTCTTTTTGGTTCTGCGACATCCTATGCAGAAGGAAAAATGCAAATGCAGTTCAGAGATGTGTGAGATTGAAAACCAACAGCCTTACATCTCTTCTTGGTTCTATACAGAAAGAGAAATGCATACGCACTACACTACAGAGATGTGTGAGATCTAGAACCAATAGAAATTTCAATGAAGTGTTAACTCATGTTCTTCTTTGTTATAATGTGCTTGTCTGCTGAATTTTCAGTCTACCCGCTAATAGTATTGCCTCTAACTGAGGTCAACAAAATGTAGATTGCAAGGAGCACTGAGGACTACTATTCATATGAGTACCTGAATTATGGAGGCTATTGGTTCAAAGGCATCAACGTCACTTGATCTGATAGACTGCATCAAACATTACTAGTTCTGGAAGGTTTGGCTATTTCCTTTAATGGAAGGTTTCTTTGTTTGGCTTTCATGATTTCCGGACTCCGGAAATTCAAACTTTCCGGACCCCGGAAATAGTCAGGACTTTTTCAGGAAATTTTGCGGAAATACATTATTTCCGGGCCCCGGAAATAAGGAGGAAATGTACAGAATATACAAACTATCTGCACTATTTCCGGGTCCCGGAAATAAGACGGAAATAAGCAGGAAAATATATATTTCCGTCCACTTTCCGCCCCTTTTCCGGGGCCCGGAAATGATGCCTTGCACCCAGTGTCAACAGCGGGTGTGGGCGCCGCGGCTCAGCAAATGTTCTCGACAGGCAATTCCACTGCTGCTGAGGCCATCCGTGCGCACGGACCCAAAATCCAAACCAAACTGGGCTTATCACCCAGTTCGAGCCAGATTGCAGTCTGCAATTTGGATTTTTGAAATCAACAGCGGGTGTGGGCGCCGCGGCTCAGCAAATGTTCTCGACAGGCAATTCCACTGCTGCTGAGGCCATCTGTGCGCACGGACCCAAAATCCAAACCAAATTGGGCTTATCACCCAGTTCGAGCCAGATTGCAGCCTGCAAGTTGGATTTTTGAAATCAACAGCGGGTGTGGGCACCGCGGCTCAGCAAATGGTCTCGACAAGCAATTCCACTGCTGCTGAGGCCATCCTTGCGCACGGACCCAAAATCCAACCCAAACTAGGCTTACCAGCAAGCCAACACCCAGTTCGAGCCAGATTGCAGTCTGCAATTTGGATTTTTGAAATCAACAGCGGGTGTGGGCACCGCGGCTCAACAAATGTTCTCGACAAGCAATTCCACTGCTGCTGAGGCCATCCTTGCGCACGGACCCAAAATCCAAACCAAATTGGGCTTATCACCCAGTTCGAGCCAGATCGCAGCCCACAAGTTGGATTTTTGAAATCAACAGCGGGTGTGGGCGCCGCGGCTCAGCAAATGTTCTCGACAGGCAATTCCACTGCTGCTGAGGCCATCTGTGCGCACGGACCCAAAATCCAAACCAAATTGGGCTTATCACCCAGTTCGAGCCAGATCGCAGCCCCCAAGTTGGATTTTTGAAATCAACAGCGGGTGTGGGCACCGCGGCTCAACAAATGTTCTCGACAAGCAATTCCGCTGCTGCTGAGGCCATCTGTGCGCACGGACCCAAAATCCAAACCAAATTGGGCTTATCACCCAGTTCGAGCCAGATCGCAGCCCCCAAGTTGGATTTTTGAAATCAACAGCGGGTGTGGGCACCGCGGCTCAACAAATGTTCTCGACAAGCAATTCCGCTGCTGCTGAGGCCATCCGTGCGCACGGACCCAAAATCCAAACCAAACTGGGCTTACCAGCAAGCCAACACCCAGTTCGAGCCAGATTGCAGTCTGCAATTTGGATTTTTGAAATCAACAGCGGGTGTGGGCGCCGCGGCTCAGCAAATGTTCTCGACAAGCAATTCCACTGCTGCTGAGGCCATCCGTGCGCACGGACCCAAAATCCAAACCAAACTGGGCTTATCACCCAGTTCGAGCCAGATTGCAGTCTGCAATTTGGATTTTTGAAATCAACAGCGGGTGTGGGCGCCGCGGCTCAGCAAATGTTCTCGACAGGCAATTCCACTGCTGCTGAGGCCATCTGTGCGCACGGACCCAAAATCCAAACCAAATTGGGCTTATCACCCAGTTCGAGCCAGATTGCAGCCTGCAAGTTGGATTTTTGAAATCAACAGCGGGTGTGGGCACCGCGGCTCAGCAAATGGTCTCGACAAGCAATTCCACTGCTGCTGAGGCCATCCTTGCGCACGGACCCAAAATCCAACCCAAACTAGGCTTACCAGCAAGCCAACACCCAGTTCGAGCCAGATTGCAGTCTGCAATTTGGATTTTTGAAATCAACAGCGGGTGTGGGCACCGCGGCTCAACAAATGTTCTCGACAAGCAATTCCACTGCTGCTGAGGCCATCCTTGCGCACGGACCCAAAATCCAAACCAAATTGGGCTTATCACCCAGTTCGAGCCAGATCGCAGCCCACAAGTTGGATTTTTGAAATCAACAGCGGGTGTGGGCGCCGCGGCTCAGCAAATGTTCTCGACAGGCAATTCCACTGCTGCTGAGGCCATCTGTGCGCACGGACCCAAAATCCAAACCAAATTGGGCTTATCACCCAGTTCGAGCCAGATCGCAGCCCCCAAGTTGGATTTTTGAAATCAACAGCGGGTGTGGGCACCGCGGCTCAACAAATGTTCTCGACAAGCAATTCCGCTGCTGCTGAGGCCATCTGTGCGCACGGACCCAAAATCCAAACCAAATTGGGCTTATCACCCAGTTCGAGCCAGATCGCAGCCCCCAAGTTGGATTTTTGAAATCAACAGCGGGTGTGGGCACCGCGGCTCAACAAATGTTCTCGACAAGCAATTCCGCTGCTGCTGAGGCCATCCGTGCGCACGGACCCAAAATCCAAACCAAACTGGGCTTACCAGCAAGCCAACACCCAGTTCGAGCCAGATTGCAGTCTGCAATTTGGATTTTTGAAATCAACAGCGGGTGTGGGCGCCGCGGCTCAGCAAATGTTCTCGACAAGCAATTCCACTGCTGCTGAGGCCATCCGTGCGCACGGACCCAAAATCCAAACCAAATTGGGCTTATCACCCAATTCGAGCCAGATCGCAGCCCGCAAGTTGGATATTTGAAATCAACAGCGGGTGTGGGCACCGCGGCTCAACAAATGTTCTCGACAAGCAATTCCGCTGCTGCTGAGGCCATCCGTGCGCACGGACCCAAAATCCAAACCAAACTGGGTGTAAGGGCAACCTCGAGGCCCGAGAATACTCAAGAGTCCTAGCGAGGGGAATCCAAAGAGAAGAAACTCTGAGGATCCCCGCGCCAGGCCGTGAGTATATATAGCTACTAGCCAGACACACGTGATCAGAATCGGTCCCATCAAAAGATTCATGAAATTATTGATGGCAAAGTGGGCGCATTGATCGGGCAAGGTCTCGGGCTCGGTCGCAAGCTGCGTGCCATCGGGAGTCAGGGTGGGAAAGAGGGCGTCGACGGGGGGTTCCCCTGACATCATCCCCCCCTTGGAATGCGGCGCCTCGACGCATAGACCGGACGTGGAGGGTGGTGCTTCGGAAGGGGAGGGAGTCAAAGGACGCACAAGCAATTAAACGAGGTTTGGCGGGATATTTCTCGTAGAACGCTGCGATGGCTTCCGGAGCGAAGAAGTTGGAGTGCTTTACCCACTGGTTGTGCGCCGCGTTGTAGCCCTTCCAGCTGACGAAGTACCACAAGCTCTTGTAGCGAACTTTAGCATCCAGAACGGCGTCAACTTCCCATTCTGGAGCGTCTCCAGGTGCGTCAGGGAGGACCGGAGCGGGCTCGTCATACCCTGGACGCCCCGGGAATGGGTCATCCTCCGCAAGCTCCAGCTTCACGACGGGGAACACCGGATGAAGCTTGGAGTAGTGGGGCGGCAGCTCCAGCTTGAACGCGCCCTTCCCAATGACCTTGAGCACCTTAAAAGGGCCCAGGCGCCGGTGAGAGAGGCCCGGTGACGGGCGAGTGGTCTGGATGTCCGAAGCGTCAAGCCAGACCCGATCTCCAACCTTGATGTCCGGAGCAGGAGTGCGGCGGCGGTCGTAGTACCGCTTGTATTCCTCCTTGGCCTTCACCAGCGCAGATTGAGCTTCTGAGACGCCAGAGGCAATGCGGTCGCGGAACTCATTTGCGGACTCCACTTTTGAGCGTACTCCGGTCGGCTCAAACCCCATGCGAGGGAGGCGACCAGAGTCGGTCATGAACGGGACCTGCTGTGTGGAGGAGTGGACGTGGTTGTTGTACGCGAACTCCGCAGCGGGAAGAAGGTAGTCCCAGTCATCCTGCTTGTAGTTAGTGAAGATGCGCAGGAACTGCTCCATCTCCTGGTTAACTCGCTCGGTCTGACCGTCAGTCTGCGGATGGTACGCCGTGGACGTCGCCGGTTCGATACCAATGAGACGCCACAGCTCCCTGGTGAACTCCGCAATGAACTGGACACCGCGGTCAGAGATGTACCTTTCTGGCAAACCATGGTGCCTCCAGACGTTCCGGTAGTACAGCCGGGCAGCGCCGACAGTGTCGATATGCGTGGTGCACTCATTGAAGTGGGCCCGCTTACCGAGGACGTCGACTACGACCATGATGGCGTCGTACCCGTGAGCCTCCGGGAGCTCCACGACGAAGTCCACCGAGACCGTGTGCCAGCGGTCTGGGGGGACCTCAGTCGGATGCAGCTCACCAACCGGAAGCTTGCGAAGTGCCTTCGTCCGGCAGCACAAGTCGCAGGTCGCCACATACCGGCCGACGTGACGGGACATCTGGGGCCACCAGTAGTTCCGGGAGACAAGCTCCAATGTCTTGAAGCGACCGGCATGCCCAGCGACCCGCGTGTCATGGTGCTGCTCTAAAATCCGGCGGCGAAGGTCCTTGTCCCGAGGGACGACAACCTTACCACGGAAGTAGAGAAGGCCTCCAGCAACGTTCCACTCAGCGTTCCGGGACGAGCGGACACCACGGACCTTGAGGAGCTCCCGAGCCGCACGAGCAACAGGATCCTCAAGATCGGGAGCGCCAGCAAGAGCGTCGCGAATGTCGCGGAGGAGGGGGGCTTCCGGACCAGAGATGGTGATGCCCTCCAGCGCGCGGACATGGAAAAGCTCGGGAGTCAGGAGCGTCACATCCTGATTATCCGAAGCTGCTCCATGGTCCGGTCGCCGAGAGAGGGCGTCCGGTCGACCCATCAAGCGCCCGGGCTTGTGGTGAAGGGTGAAGTCGAACCGGGACAGGTACAGCGACCACCGCGCCTGCCTGCGGTTGAGGTTCTGCGACTTCTGGAAGTACTCCAAGTTCTTGTGGTCGGTCCAGATCTCGACGGGGAGCTGCGAGCCTTCGAGGAAGTGTCGCCACTCCTCGAGAGACCGGACAATCGCAAGCATCTCCTTGTCGTGGATCTCGTAGTTGCGCTGGACCGGAGACAAGCTCTCGGAGAAGAACGCGACAGGGTGCCACTTCCCGTCGTCAGACTGCTGTGAAAGGACGGCACCAGAAGCGAAGTCGGAGCTGTCAGCTTCGAGGCGGTACATCCGGGTCTCGTCTGGAAGGATGAGAACCGGGTCGGAGGTCACCGCATCCTTCAGCGCCTGGAACGCTCCGGCCTCCTTCTCAGTCCAAACCCAAACCTGGCCCTTCCGGGTCAGGTCGAAGAGCGGACGAGCGAGGTCGGAGAAGTCCCGGATGAAGCGCCGGTAGAAGTTAGTGAAGCCTACAAACTGCTGCACGTCCTTCTTGTTCTCCGGCGTCGGCCAGGCAGTGACTCCAGCGACCTTGACCGGGTCCATCTCGACGTGGTTGTGGGAGATGATCACGCCGAGATACTCGATCGACGACTTCTCGAACTCGCACTTCTCTGGGCGCAGGTATAGCTTGTGCTCCCGGAGTCGCCGAAGGACCTCCCGGACGATCTCGCGATGCCGGGTGAGGTCCGAGTGCGCGATGAGGATGTCGTCGAGGTAGACCATGACATCGCCAGACAGGATGAGACATCGCCAGACAGGATGAGGTCCTGGAAGATGTCGTTCATCATGGTCTGGAAGGTCGCGGGGGAGTTGGTCAGGCCGAAGTACACATCACCAAAGGCTCGAAGAGCCCACGGTTTGTACGGAATGCGGCCTTCCACTCGTCGCCCTCACGGATGCGGACATTGTTAAAGCCCCACCGGATGTCGAGTTTCGTGAAGAACCGGGCTCCCTTCAATCGATTAATAAGGTCGTTGATCAGAGGGAGGGGGTACCGGTTTTTCACGGTCATCGCATTGAGCGCCCGATAGTCCTGGACAAACCGAAGCGCTCCATCCTTCTTCTTGACAAAGAAGACTGGAGACGCCATCGGGGACTTGGACGGTCGAATCCTACCAGTAGCAAGGCCCTCCTCGATAAAAGCGTCCAGCTCACGCTGCTCGAGGGGTGAGATTGGGTAGACCTTACAGTTGGCAGGCTTCAAATCTGGGACGAGCTCAATGGCATGGTCCCAGCTCCGACGCTCGGGCAACGAGTCAAACGACTCCCGATTGAAGACATCCTCAAACTCACGCGCCCACTCGGGAATCGCTTCCTTACCGGGTGCGGAGTTTTTGGCATACGCCTCTGCCAGCCGCTGTGAAACGGTGCTGGTAGCGCGGATGTCCTCTGGCGGCGAGAATGTTGTGTAGAAGATGCGGTCACCATCTTCTACCGGATCATCCTCATCGTCAGATTCATCGGAGTCGTCAGGCGACAGCTCAGGCAGCTCATCGGTGTCAAACTCGTCATCATCATCCTCGCCGGAGCGCTCGTCCGTGTCAACCGCGCAGATGGTCGGGACTGGACCAGCTCTGAGCTGCTGCAGGATGCGGGCGGCAGTTGCAGCATGGCGGCGCTCAGTGCGTACCTCGTCGCAACAAGTTGTGCAGACGGAGGGGCATCGGCTCATCTTGACCTCTCGGGTCTCCCAGTCGATCTCCGGGTTGTGCTTGCGGAGCCAGGAGTACCCGAGGATGAGCTTCTGCTTGCCAAGGCGGGTGACAGCAAACACAACACGCTCGCTATGAGACTTGTAGCGGAGGATGAGATCAGCGACTTCCCGAATGCCTCCGGCCTCATTGGGGGTGCCGTCGACATTGTAGACGGGGATAGGTCGCGAGAGCTTGCGGATCGGGATATGGCTTGCCGCAACGTACTCGGTGTCAATGAACTCGCTGGTTGCCCCACAGTCAACGAGTCCGGACACGGAGAGCTTCACTGCGTCGGCAGTGGACTCAATCTCGACGGGAAGGAAGAGAGAGTTTGGGCTGGGATCGGCTGCAATTGTGAAGTGCTTGGGAAGCTTGCGCTCCCACATTGGTTTGCGGCGGAGGCGATCCCAGGGAAGGTCAGGCTTGACCGGAGCTGGAGCAGGCTTGGAAAGGATGGGAGTATCCTTCAGATTAGGAGGTGCGTCTTCCGTTTCGAGCAGTGCATGAGATATATTGTCGGACTCATTACATAAGACATCGAAGCGGTTACGGGACGCGATCGAGGGCGCACCGCTCACTCGTCGCGGAGGGGAAAATCCTCCGGGACGGCGGCGGCAGCTGCAGCATGCTCAGCTACAGCCTCGGTCGACGCAAGGCGCGCCAACAACTCCTCCAGAAGGTCTTCACCAAGCTGCTGGATCACTTCGTCAAGGACGTCGATCGACCGGACGTCAGCCGGGGTCGTGCAGTCCCAGGCAAAGTGGTTGGGGTTGCCGCAGCGGAAGCAGCCACGGTGGGGTGTGCCCCGGGCTCTGGTGCGGTCAACCTCCATTGGGATGCCAGGAGGGAGCGCCGGAGCGGGGGCGCGCACCTGCGGTGCGGTAGCCGGAACCGGGGTGCGACCGGAACCGGAGACGGGGGGCGCAAGAGGCTTCCCGGTTGGGAAGGTGGTGCGACTGGAAGGCGCCGTAGAGCGACTGGAAGGGACGTTGCGAGCCCGGAGCTGGGACTCGTACTGCCGGTAGGCCCGGACGCGCCATGCGACGTAGTCCGTGAGCGGGGGAGGGTCGCTCGACCCGGTTATGGCGAGGTTGATCGCCGGGTCAAGTCCGGTGCGGTACTTCGTGACCTTGACGATGGGGTCACTGAAGCCGGCGAGGTCGACGAGGTCTTCGAAGTCGTCGGTGTACCGGAAGACGTCTCGGTTACCCATGTGGTAGGCACGCGACTCGAGCTTGATCAGGGCGTGGTCCTGCTCGTTCTCCTGGACGAAGCGTTGCCGGAACTCGACCAGGAACAAGTCCCAAGTCGGGAAAGGGAAGGGGTTCTTGGCGGCGTAGCGCTCGGCCCAGCGCTGTGCCGTGTCGGTAGCCATAAAGGACATGGCGTACCTGACGACCTTCTCCTCCGAGGGCTCTCCAGCCTCGGTGAACGCCTCCGGGACAAGGCGAGCATAGGTCCGGACCGCGTGCAAGAACGCCCGGCCTTTGGTGCGGTCGCCGTCGAAGATGAACAGGGGGTTCGGTCGAAGGACCGTTTTTGTTCCAGGGGTGACGTTTTCAAAGAGCCGTGGACCCGGGTCCGGAGCTGAAGCAGCAAGGGACGGGGCAGGCGAGTTCGCACGTGCTGAGGTGGAGTTTTCTAGTAGCGCAGTGAGGCGCTCGAGTGTGCTCTCGATGGCGGACATCCGAGCGTCAGCTTGTGCAGCGGCAGCATCGGCCATGTCGGCGTCGGAAGCAGGGACAGGGGAGGAGGGGGCAAGATTCGAAGTGGGAGAGGCGGGAGCGCTGACGTAGTCGTCCGAGCCTTCAAGTCCAAACTTCGCAATCTTGGCCGGTTAATCCCTTAGAGAGTTTCTTCTGCTGTAAGGGCAACCTCGAGGCCCGAGAATACTCAAGAGTCCTAGCGAGGGGAATCCAAAGATCAATAACGGTAGCTACAGATACAAGATAACGCACCTAGCGAGGGGAATCCAAAGAGAAGAAACTCTGAGGATCCCCGCGCCAGGCCGTGAGTATATATAGCTACTAGCCAGACACACGTGATCAGAATCGGTCCCATCAAAAGATTCATGAAATTATTGATGGCAAAGTGGGCGCATTGATCGGGCAAGGTCTCGGGCTCGGTCGCAAGGTGCGTGCCATCGGGAGTCAGGGTGGGAAAGAGGGCGTCGACGGGGGGTTCCCCTGACACTGGGCTTATCACCCAGTTCGAGCCAGATCACAGCCTGCAATTTGGATTTTTGAAATCAACAGCGGGTGTGGGCGCCGCGGCTCAGCAAATGTTCTCGACAGGCAATTCCACTGCTGCTGAGGCCATCCTTGTGCACGGACCCAAAATCCAAACCAAATTGGGCTTATCACCCAGTTCGAGCCAGATTGCAGCCCCCAAGTTGGATTTTTGAAATCAACAGCGGGTGTGGGCACCGCGGCTCAACAAATGTTCTCGACGAGCAATTCCACTGCTGCTGAGGCCATCCGTGCGCACGGACCCAAAATCCAAACCAAATTGGGCTTATCACCTAGTTCGAGCCAGATTGCAGCCCCTAAGTTGGATTTTTGAAATCAACAGCGGGTGTGGGCACCGCGGCTCAGCAAATGTTCTCGACAGGCAATTCTACTGCTGCTGAGGCCATCCGTGCGCACGGACCCAAAATCCAAACCAAACTGGGCTTACCAGCAAGCCAACACCCAGTTCGAGCCAGATTGCAGCCCCCAAGTTGGATTTTTGAAATCAACAGCGGGTGTGGGCACCGCGGCTCAACAAATGTTCTCGACGAGCAATTCCACTGCTGCTGAGGCCATCCGTGCGCACGGACCCAAAATCCAAACCAAATTGGGCTTATCACCCAGTTCGAGCCAGATTGCAGCCCCCAAGTTGGATTTTTGAAATCAACAGCGGGTGTGGGCACCGCGGCTCAACAAATGTTCTCGACGAGCAATTCCACTGCTGCTGAGGCCATCCGTGCGCACGGACCCAAAATCCAAACCAAATTGGGCTTATCACCTAGTTCGAGCCAGATTGCAGCCCCTAAGTTGGATTTTTGAAATCAACAGCGGGTGTGGGCACCGCGGCTCAGCAAATGTTCTCGACAGGCAATTCTACTGCTGCTGAGGCCATCTGTGCGCACGGACCCAAAATCCAAACCAAATTGGGCTTATTACCCAGTTCGAGCCAGATCGCAGCCCGCAAGTTGGATTTTTGAAATCAACAGCGGGTGTGGGCACCGCGGCTCAGCAAATGTTCTCGACAAGCAATTCCACTGCTGCTGAGGCCATCCGTGCGCACGGACCCAAAATCCAAACCAAACTGGGCTTACCAGCAAGCCAACACCCAGTTCGAGCCAGATCGCAGCCCGCAAGTTGGATTTTTGAAATCAACAGCGGGTGTGGGCACCGCGGCTCAGCAAATGTTCTCGACAGGCAATTCCACTGCTGCTGAGGCCATCCTTGTGCACGGACCCAAAATCCAAACCAAATTGGGCTTATCACCCAGTTCGAGCCAGATTGCAGCCCCTAAGTTGGATTTTTGAAATCAACAGCGGGTGTGGGCACCGCGGCTCAGCAAATGTTCTCGACAGGCAATTCTACTGCTGCTGAGGCCATCTGTGCGCACGGACCCAAAATCCAAACCAAATTGGGCTTATCACCCAGTTCGAGCCAGATCGCAGCCCGCAAGTTGGATTTTTGAAATCAACAGCGGGTGTGGGCACCGCGGCTCAGCAAATGTTCTCGACAAGCAATTCCACTGCTGCTGAGGCCATCCGTGCGCACGGACCCAAAATCCAAACCAAACTGGGCTTACCAGCAAGCCAACACCCAGTTCGAGCCAGATCGCAGCCCGCAAGTTGGATTTTTGAAATCAACAGCGGGTGTGGGCGCCGCGGCTCAGCAAATGTTCTCGACAGGCAATTCCACTGCTGCTGAGGCCATCCTTGCGCACGGACCCAAAATCCAAACCAAATTGGGCTTATCACCCAGTTCGAGCCAGATTGCAGCCCCCAAGTTGGATTTTTGAAATCAACAGCGGGTGTGGGCACCGCGGCTCAACAAATGTTCTCGACGAGCAATTCCACTGCTGCTGAGGCCATCCGTGCGCACGGACCCAAAATCCAAACCAAATTGGGCTTATCACCTAGTTCGAGCCAGATTGCAGCCCCTAAGTTGGATTTTTGAAATCAACAGCGGGTGTGGGCACCGCGGCTCAGCAAATGTTCTCGACAGGCAATTCTACTGCTGCTGAGGCCATCTGTGCGCACGGACCCAAAATCCAAACCAAATTGGGCTTATTACCCAGTTCGAGCCAGATCGCAGCCCGCAAGTTGGATTTTTGAAATCAACAGCGGGTGTGGGCACCGCGGCTCAGCAAATGTTCTCGACAAGCAATTCCACTGCTGCTGAGGCCATCCGTGCGCACGGACCCAAAATCCAAACCAAACTGGGCTTACCAGCAAGCCAACACCCAGTTCGAGCCAGATCGCAGCCCGCAAGTTGGATTTTTGAAATCAACAGCGGGTGTGGGCACCGCGGCTCAGCAAATGTTCTCGACAGGCAATTCCACTGCTGCTGAGGCCATCCTTGCGCACGGACCCAAAATCCAAACCAAATTGGGCTTATCACCTAGTTCGAGCCAGATTGCAGCCCCTAAGTTGGATTTTTGAAATCAACAGCGGGTGTGGGCACCGCGGCTCAGCAAATGTTCTCGACAGGCAATTCTACTGCTGCTGAGGCCATCTGTGCGCACGGACCCAAAATCCAAACCAAATTGGGCTTATCACCCAGTTCGAGCCAGATCGCAGCCCACAAGTTGGATTTTTGAAATCAACAGCGGGTGTGGGCACCGCGGCTCAGCAAATGTTCTCGACAAGCAATTCCACTGCTGCTGAGGCCATCCGTGCGCACGGACCCAAAATCCAAACCAAACTGGGCTTACCAGCAAGCCAACACCCAGTTCGAGCCAGATCGCAGCCCGCAAGTTGGATTTTTGAAATCAACAGCGGGTGTGGGCACCGCGGCTCAGCAAATGTTCTCGACAGGCAATTCCACTGCTGCTGAGGCCATCCTTGCGCACGGACCCAAAATCCAAACCAAATTGGGCTTATCACCCAGTTCGAGCCAGATCGCAGCCCGCAAGTTGGATTTTTGAAATCAACAGCGGGTGTGGGCACTGCGGCTCAACAAATGTTCTCGACAAGCAATTCCGCTGCTGCTGAGGCCATCCGTGCACACGGACCCAAAATCCAAACCAAATTGGGCTTACCAGCAAGCCAACACCCAGTTCGAGCCAGATTGCAGTCTGCAATTTGGATTTTTGAAATCAACAGCAGGTGTGGGCGCCGCGGCTCAGCAAATGTTCTCGACAAGCAATTCCACTGCTGCCGCGGCCATGCGTGCGCACGGACCCAAAATCCAAACCAAATTGGGCTTACCAGCAAGCCAACACCCAGTTCGAGCCAGATCACAGCCCGCAAGTTGGATTTTTAAGAGATCAATAGGTTTATTTCCTTATTTAGAATGTTTGGTTACTGATTTCCGTACTATTTCCGGGGCCCGGAAATTCAAACTTTCCGGACCCCGGAAATAGTCAGGACTTTTTAAGGAAAATTTGCGGAAATACATTATTTCCGGACCCCGGAAATAAGGAGGAAATGTACAGAAAATACAAACTATCCACACTATTTCCAGGCCCCGGAAATAAGGCGGAAATAAGCAGGAAAATATGTATTTCCTTCCACTTTCCGCCCTTTTTCCAGGGCGCGGAAATGATGCCTTGCACCCAGTGTGCTGAGCACCCGCTGTTGATATTAAAAATCCAAATTCCGGACTGCAATCTGGCTTGAACTGGGTGTTGGCTTGCTGGTAAGCCCAATTTGGTTTGGATTTTGGGTCCGTGCGCAAGGATGGCCTCAGCAGCAGTGGAATTGCTTGTCGAGAACATTTGCTGAGCCGCGGCGCCCACACCCGCTGTTGATTTCAAAAATCCAAATTGCAGACTGCAATCTGGCTCGAACTGGGTGTTGGCTTGCTGGTAAGCCCAATTTGGTTTGGATTTTGGGTCCGTGTGCACGGATGGCCTCAGCAGCAGCGGAATTGCTTGTCGAGAACATTTGTTGAGCCGCGGTGCCCACACCCGCTGTTGATTTCAAAAATCCAAATTGCAGACTGCAATCTGGCTCGAACTGGGTGTTGGCTTGCTGGTAAGCCCAATTTGGTTTGGATTTTGGGTCCGTGCGCAAGGATGGCCTCAGCAGCAGTGGGCTTACCTGTCGAGAACATTTGCTGAGCCGCGGTGCCCACAACCGCTGTTGATTTTAAAAATCCAAATTGCAGACTGCAATCTGGCTCGAACTGGGTGTTGGCTTGCTGGTAAGCCCAATTTGGTTTGGATTTTGGGTCCGTGTGCACGGATGGCCTCAGCAGCAGCGGAATTGCTTGTCGAGAACATTTGTTGAGCCGCGGTGCCCACACCCGCTGTTGATTTCAAAAATCCAAATTGCAGACTGCAATCTGGCTCGAACTGGGTGTTGGCTTGCTGGTAAGCCCAATTTGGTTTGGATTTTGGGTCCGTGCGCACGGATGGCCTCAGCAGCAGTGGGCTTACCTGTCGAGAACATTTGCTGAGCCGCGGTGCCCACAACCGCTGTTGATTTTAAAAATCCAACTTGCGGGCTGTGATCTGGCTCGAACTGGGTGATAAGCCCAGTTTGGTTTGGATTTTGGGTCCGTGCGCACGGATGGCCTCAGCAGCAGTGGGCTTACCTGTCGAGAACATTTGCTGAGCCGCGGTGCCCACAACCGCTGTTGATTTTAAAAATCCAAATTGCAGACTGCAATCTGGCTCGAACTGGGTGTTGGCTTGCTGGTAAGCCCAATTTGGTTTGGATTTTGGGTCCGTGTGCACGGATGGCCTCAGCAGCAGCGGAATTGCTTGTCGAGAACATTTGTTGAGCCGCGGTGCCCACACCCGCTGTTGATTTCAAAAATCCAAATTGCAGACTGCAATCTGGCTCGAACTGGGTGTTGGCTTGCTGGTAAGCCCAATTTGGTTTGGATTTTGGGTCCGTGCGCACGGATGGCCTCAGCAGCAGTGGGCTTACCTGTCGAGAACATTTGCTGAGCCGCGGTGCCCACAACCGCTGTTGATTTTAAAAATCCAACTTGCGGGCTGTGATCTGGCTCGAACTGGGTGATAAGCCCAGTTTGGTTTGGATTTTGGGTCCGTGCGCACGGATGGCCTCAGCAGCAGTGGGCTTACCTGTCGAGAACATTTGCTGAGCCGCGGTGCCCACAACCACTGTTGATTTTAAAAATCCAACTTGCGGGCTGTGATCTGGCTGGAACTGGGTGATAAGCCCAATTTGGTTTGGATTTTGGGTCCGTGTGCACGGATGGCCTCAGCAGCAGTGGAATTGCCTGTCGAGACCATTTGCTGAGCCGCGGTGCCCACAACCGCTGTTGATTTTTAAAATCCAACTTGCGGGCTGTGATCTGGCTCGAACTGGGTGATAAGCCCAGTTTGGTTTGGATTTTGGGTCCGTGCGCACGGATGGCCTCAGCAGCAGTGGGCTTACCTGTCGAGAACATTTGCTGAGCCGCGGTGCCCACAACCGCTGTTGATTTTAAAAATCCAAATTGCAGACTGCAATCTGGCTCGAACTGGGTGTTGGCTTGCTGGTAAGCCCAATTTGGTTTGGATTTTGGGTCCGTGTGCACGGATGGCCTCAGCAGCAGCGGAATTGCTTGTCGAGAACATTTGTTGAGCCGCGGTGCCCACACCCGCTGTTGATTTCAAAAATCCAAATTGCAGACTGCAATCTGGCTCGAACTGGGTGTTGGCTTGCTGGTAAGCCCAATTTGGTTTGGATTTTGGGTCTGTGCGCACGGATGGCCTCAGCAGCAGTGGGCTTACCTGTCGAGAACATTTGCTGAGCCGCGGTGCCCACAACCGCTGTTGATTTTAAAAATCCAACTTGCGGGCTGTGATCTGGCTCGAACTGGGTGATAAGCCCAGTTTGGTTTGGATTTTGGGTCCGTGCGCACGGATGGCCTCAGCAGCAGTGGGCTTACCTGTCGAGAACATTTGCTGAGCCGCGGTGCCCACAACCACTGTTGATTTTAAAAATCCAACTTGCGGGCTGTGATCTGGCTGGAACTGGGTGATAAGCCCAATTTGGTTTGGATTTTGGGTCCGTGTGCACGGATGGCCTCAGCAGCAGTGGAATTGCCTGTCGAGACCATTTGCTGAGCCGCGGTGCCCACAACCGCTGTTGATTTTTAAAATCCAACTTGCGGGCTGTGATCTGGCTCGAACTGGGTGATAAGCCCAGTTTGGTTTGGATTTTGGGTCCGTGCGCACGGATGGCCTCAGCAGCAGTGGAGTTGCCTGTGGAGAACATTTGCTGAGCCGCGGTGCCCACAACCGCTGTTGATTTTAAAAAATCCAAATTCCGGACTGCAATCTGGCTCAAACTGGGTGATAAGCCCAGTTTGGTTTGGATTTTGAGCTGAGCGCAATCCAGGCCCGACCAAGCAAGCAGATTTGTTGCCCGCTAGAGTGGGCGACAACTCTGCTTGCTCGGCCTGGATGCCAGCATGAAATATGGGTTTTCATATTCAACTGTGGGTAAGAGGACGAGCACCCCCGACAACTGCAGCGTTCAATCTTTCCTGGTGCCCAAGTAATTCCAGGAAGCGCGGGGGATCTGTGATGTTCGGCCCCAAGTACGGTGGAATATTGCTGAGTTGGATGTCCAGATCCTCTGCGGTGAGTGCTCCGCTGTCCAGCATCTCTTGTTCAACGGCTTCAGATGATGTCCGAGGTGCGATAGATGATGCGGGCGGAATGGGCGAGATAAGAGTCGGCTGCGGTACATCTGGGAAATAGCGAGGCAGGGGACCAGATTTGGGAGGAACGGCAGCCGGAGAAAGGACATGCGTGTGTGATGGTCCCGCAGCTATCTGCTGGTTCGCATCGGCAGACGCAGCTCTCAGATTTCTTGGTCCTTCTGACTGCGGCTGCCTGAGGACATTCTTTCGGTGGTTTTTGTCCATCCTGATGGTTGTCAGAACGCGGCGAAGATCAGGTAATTGAGATTATACACAGAGCGGTCTATCTATGGATACACTGCGTAGTTGGGAGCAGGGAATGCACCTCTATTGGCGGGAATCGGTAAAGATCAGACAGACGATCTGTGCGGATCGCGAAAGATGGAAAGCAAATCTGTTTGAAGTCTGGATTTGGTCAGAGGACAGGCTGAGTGTCTAGATGATCGGAGTCTGTCAAGAGTGCGGATTGGCCATGTGCCTCGTATCCGAACACCCTCGGGATTTTCGGACAGACACGGGCGGACCGTATTCCCGGACCAATCCAGATCTAGACATTTTTAGGTTCCAGCAGTGAATGGCTTTGACACTTGAACTGGAATCCTTAACACGCCCCTGTGCTGCACTTTTTTTTTTCAAGCTAGACCATGGTGGATTTCTGGAAAGGAGCGCGTGAGGCAACCTGTACATGTTTTTTGTGAACACCAATGTACGACGGGATTATTTCTACAGTATGCATTTTGCAATTACTGACTGTACACAAGGCTCGAGCATAGAATTTCCTTGTTGCAATGCTTGCGTTATTGAGTGTGGCTATGGTGATCATCAATCGAGCGCGTTCTCAAGCATGATGCAGTGTTTACTGAGGTGAATGTAAATAAGGGCCGTGTGTTATTCGCACAAGGTCTCTCGAAGGCCCAGCGCGTCGCATGACGTCCGCCGACATCTTTAGCAAGTGTGTGAATGAGTGTTAATGATTGGAGGCGAGAGGAGACGCACGCAAGACCGCGTCGCGGAGTCGAGACTTGCGCGACACACACCGCATCGTGTGGCGGGGTTTCGAGGCCGCGGGTCGCGTGCACGACAATCCCGAGGCTCGAGAGCGAGACGCAGGAGTGAGGACCTCGCACTCATGACAGATCGGGGCCGTGTTGTCGATGTCGAGCGGCGGAGAAGCCGATAGGGTGGTGTGAGTCGAGGTTCAGCTTCACCCGAGACGTCAGGAAACGCAGAGTGCGACTGGCATCAAAGTTAGGGTTATCGGTCTGAAGGAATCTTCCAAGTCCCTTACACACCTTGGAAGTCGGCTTGACCCCTGAGCCTGGCGTGGGTGTTAGGCGCGACACGCGCCACCTCTCCGAGCAAGTTCTCCCAGCGAACGACCAACTCGGTCATAATCACTTGGAGGTATGGTCTCTCCAATCAAATTTCAGTTCCTTTCTGCGGCGCGATGAGTATGGGCAAGGCTCAAGTAGCGAAAGACGTACGCTCGTGTCGTCGGTGAGGACCTCCCTGGCCCATCGCACGCCCCCGACTTCGGCTTGACCACCGAGCTTTCTGTGAGTCCGTACTTCAAGGGGCAGCGTGAATCACGGAAGAGGGGACGTACACTGACGTTGTCGGTGAGATCCTTCCAGGTTTTATACGCCGATGTCCTGCAGCGGCCATCTGGTCAACCTTCGACATCTCAATCTAGCTAGGAGAAGAAACTCACTTTAGTAAAAAGAAGCCATACGCCTTTCATGGCCCCCGCCGAGCTTGCCCTGATAGCCCTGGTTGCCGACCTGCATGGGATTTGTGGGTAAGCATATGTGGCATCAGCAGCGAAACAATCTGCGCTTTTGCCCGGGAGCGTCTCTCCGTCTCCTCGCTCGGGACATTCGGACGCCCTCTCTCTCGCTCTCCAGCCGCCGACGGCCTGAAAGAGTAGAAGGGTGAGAAGCGAGCGGATCTCCTGAACGCTCACTGCCTCGCAAATATGGAAAAAAAAAACCCCTACCTCCATCCGCACATCCCGACTCTCGGGTGAGGTTTTCGATGCAGTCAGGTGAAATCACTCGTAGATCTACTGTCCGGTCACGTGATCAGGCCAGCCGGCCATAAAAGCCAAGTCGTTACGATGTATTACCTGCATCGAGATAGAGTGGCGCGGCCCTGGGTCTGATGAATCTAACGGTCTCTGGGGAAGAGAACAAGGGACATCACTCACGTTCTTGTTGGCCAAAAGCTGTCGTACGTGGCGTTCTGAGCGACTGATAGTCAGGATCCGACAGTGCGGGGTATGGAGGGCGAATACCTTGTACGTGTTGTCTAGGCGCGGACGATATTTCCCCCAGCGAGCTTCCTCGCTACAGCTCGCGGAAAGCACGGAGTCTGGAAAACGTCAGACCAGCAATACACAGTACACGCTATGACACTGACCGCGTAGTAAGTCCGGACGGCGAGTCCTTGAATCCCGCTCCAGCTGGCGGCGACTGAAGGAAAGTTCTGCAAGCACGGCAGATTGGGGCCGCGGCCGAAGCCATAGTATGTACACCTTGCGCTGTTTCCTCCTTGCGCGGCTAGGCTTGTCGCCGCGGACGAAACGACTGTGTCCTCCGTCTGGATCACCTTTGGAGCGATCCCACGCGCGCGCGCCGGCCATCGGATCCAGGGCTGTGCTTCGGAGGCTGCTTGGTTGTCGGCGAAGAGAGGGAAGTGCTGAAAGGTTTCGTCTGTATTCTTTGACGGAATGCGGTGGTAAAGGGTACACTGATCTGGAAAGCGGTCAGTCTCGGAAGCAGAAGATGAGAGTCGAAGTAAGCAGGGGGACCCAAGCGCCTGCTCAGCCATTTGGAACGCACATCTCCGGTTTGGCGAGAAGGACGCTGAGCGACTGGCGAGCTCCAAGGGCTCCCGCGAAAGAAAGAGAGAGAAAAGCACTAAACTGGAAGCGCAGCGGCGGCCTCGGCGTGAGCCTCCTCGCCAAGAACTCGATCCCTCCTGCGAGCGACCTCTGGTCGCCAGAAGGACAGATTCGTGGGCGCCGGCGCTGGCTGGGCTGGTGTATCGTGCTGAGGTACTGATTGGCCCAGGGAATGACGTTGAGAGACATGTAGCGGTCTGAGCGATCGATGGTCAGGATCCGACAGCGGGGGGTATCAACGGCTCGTGAAGGCGCGGAGTCTGATACGAAAAGCGTCAGACCTGAGAGAGACGGTACACGGTACGACACCGACCGCCTAGTGAGTCCGAAGTCCCGGAATCAGCGCGAGCCGGGCAGATTGGACGTGACGAGCGCCGAGCCTTTTATTAAAGTCTCGACGGGTATGATTCCCACCGAGTCTCAGACGAGCCTCTGCGGTAGTCCTCGAGGACGTTGATTGAAAAGTGTAACTCGGCCCATAGAAATATTGGAGTAAGAGCAAGCCTTCCAGAACGTTGAGCGAGGGTGTTTAGCATCATCGGGAGCCCCAGAATCCCGCTCCAGGCTGGTGACGACCGAAAGAAAGTGCTGTGAGTGCGCCGAGCCTTTGGTTAAAGTCTCAACGGGCAAGATTCCCACCGAGTCTCAGGTGAGCCTCTGCGGTAGTCCAAGGACAGCGACAAGAACGAAGAAAGCCCATAGGAAGGTCGGAGCTGAGCGAGCCTAGTGGTGGAAGCCAAGATGATGTTAGGCATTGTTGATTGTTCAAGGCATAGCTTTCGACTCTGCTTTGGACTTTGACTTGGACCTCTTGCTTGCACCCGTTAATTCTCCACCAACTTGCTCGATGTTCCCTCGACGCGTCTGGATCTTGCGCACTTACACTCTGCCCTATGGCCTCGAATACTCAACTCGATTCTCCACCAACCTGCTTAATATTATTTCGACGCGTCTCTGGCCTCAAATATTCTCTACCGACTTGCTTGATATCCCCTCGACGCATCTCGCGCACTTCTATCATGCTCTCCGTTTGGTGTGCGTTACACTACCAGGGTCTTGCAAAGATACCATCAGCACTTCCCGTGCCTCCTGGTGGATAGTTTCCGCCATATGCATAGAGCAAAAGTCGATCGACAACGAGACCATGGTCTCCATGATGAAGGGCTACATGTAAATCAGGAAGTTTTCCGTCTGCAAGGACATCGGCAGGGCTCTCGACAAGCATCTCATCCCTTCTACTGCCTCCCAGGTCTTCTACCACACTATGTACGCAATTCTCACTTTTCTGGGCCCTGGTCGCCAACCGCCCTCGTTTCTTTCAGGATGGGTGAGTACCACCGCTACCTCGCCGAGTTCGCACCCAGCGACAAGCGGGAGGACAGCGCCGACAAGTCGCTCGAGGCCTGCAAGGCCGCATCCGACGTTGCCGTCACCAAGCTCCCCCCGACACACCATCCGCCTCGCTTAAGGGCGCAAAACTCCTGTCCGTCACATACATAATGTCATCGGCACGAATCCCAACTAGGCATTCGTATTGCCTTTTTGGGTCTCATGGAAGGTACGGCGACTTTTGGTATTTCACTGTACCCTCGCTGAGAGCTGAAAGCCAGGCTAATGTCTAGTACGTTGCATCTGGTGGGTAGAAGTAAGCCCCAAAGCATCAAAATCTGCCGATTTATGTTGCGGCAATATACTGATTTATGTTGTGACTCTGCCATGACCTTTCAGAGGGTTCAAGAGGGCCTCATTGAATACGAGTACCACCCGAGTTGTACTTCTTTCGCATTAGCCCAGGCACCAAACGAGCCCATCGACATCGACCAAATGCGTGCAAACGATCTCAACTCACCATCATGGCCACTCTAGCACAGGCCTTCATTAGCGTCATTAAGTTCCTCTCGACGCCAGAGGGCACCGAAATCCTCGGTCTCATACTCGGGGGTCCTCTCAGCCAGACAGACACGGAAGGGGGCCTTTACCTATACGAGGGGATTGGAGGAGAGATCAAGGCGGGCTATGCAAATTTCCCCGCGCGTCGGCGACGGGAATGGCAGCGGCAGTGCTCACCAGAGGTTCAGACCTGGTGGCCTTTCTACTGGGGGGTACCACACAGGAAGCTCTTTGGTAATTCTGAAATATTTTTCCCTCGGCTTGTTCTGACTATGTATAGAAAAAATCGTGCATAAGTATCTGAAGACAAAGGGCGCGTGGAGAGGCCGGACACTCTGCCCTTACTGTGGGCGTCACCACATCGAAAAGTTCGACCTCGCGCTTTGCGGTGGTCGTCAAGAACTCTACTTCGACATCAACGCGCTCGTCCTGATCTTAGGTTGGCCCCTCATCCACCGGTCAATTATGTTTATCCTTCTTCTTGATTCATCTACTGAACCTGTTTACAGTCTTTTCTGAACTATTTGTCTACATCTTTGTATATATACAAGCGCCTGAATGCGCTGTATTCACACTCGTTGCACCCTCGACGCAGCCTTTCGTCGCAAGCTCCGCCAAAAAGCGCACCTGCGCTGCCTTCAGCCTTCGTCGCCCGCTCCGCTGCTGTACACCTTGACTATCGGCCTTGCCGCCAGGCGCCGTAATGCCGGCAACCGTCGAACGGCTGTTCAGTTGCTCTCTTTGCCGTTGAGCACCGTTTCCTTCCCGTCACGAATCCCAGTCCCTCTTCGCTCGCAAGTGCTCAAAGGATTCCTCGGGCGCCGGCACCGAGACGGAGGCCAACGACGCGGAATAGCTAGTGACCTCCGCTTTGACCCCGTGCATCCTGTCCGTCGCCAATGGCGCGCCGTTCGTCCCGCCCCCGAGCGCTTCGCTGTGTCTCGCTCCGGTGACCTTCAAGCAAATTCACAGCGCCGCAACCTCCGCGGCAAGGAGCTTCACGCCCGTCCGCCGATTGGGCCCTCGACGCACTTGGACGAATTCGACGCGGACACGTACGGGCACTTCGCGGGCGACGCATATCTGGCGCCGGACTTTGTGAGGTCGACTAATCGCGCATCCCCGGCTCGCGTTACGTGCACCCGCTCCCCGCGCAGCAGCAGCAGCAGACGGCGTTCACCCAGTTCGGCGTCGGCGCGCACCAGCATCTCCTCGTGTAGCAGCGCATGGCCCCGCGATGGCGTCCCTCCTCGATCGCTCCAGGCCAGCAGTACCGCGTCCCGCGCGTGGCCTGTACGCGCAGGACGACATCGAATACCGCGCGCTCCAGCAGTTCATCTTGCGCACGCGCCAACTCGCGCGGCTGACTGAGATGCGCAGCTGTTGGCGCACAGCGTTGGGATTGCGGGCTGCTCGCGGGGGTAGCTGGTTACGGCCTGACGCCTGACGCGGCTGACCGTGATACGGGTGACTACGCTGCGGCGCGATGAAAATCATGCAGGCAGCTGACGCATCGCAGATAGCACCCTCGAAGAGGGCCAATCCTCACTAATTTTACTGCATGTCCGCAAACACGGAAATGCCTCGCCGGTGTGGCATTGCCGTCCTTCTATCCTTCTTCACTCGGTCTGTATCTTTTTACCCTACACCTTGTTCTGTGTCTGACTTTGGGCAGACAATCACCGACTTGGCACAGCTGTCCTCGCTGTCGGACGACAGCATTATTGCGTGTGTGCGGGAGTGCTCCATGACGGACACGATCTAAACGCCCATAGGCACCAGCGGGCTCGTCGCGCTCAACCTGCACAAGTGCGTCAACTCCAGCGCAGACTCGGCCATGCCCAAATAAGCCGCACACTACCGCGACACCTTCCCGGACAATGACATCCTTCCTCCGCACATATTCCAGCTCGCAAACAATGCGTACTACCACATGCGCCGCACCACTCAGGACCAGTCCATCGTCTTCTCGTGCGTCGCCCTTTTTTGCTGTACTTTTATTGCTAGCAAACCAATATTTCATAGTGGCGAAACCGCAAGCGGCAAGTCCAAGAATCGCCGCCTCGCCATTAAAACGCTCCTCGAGCTGTCCGTCAGCGCACCGGGCAAAAAGGGCGCGAAACTCACGACCCAAGTCCCCGCCTCCGAGTTTGTCCTCGAATCCTTCGGCAACGCGCGCACCCTCTTCAACCCCAACGCCTCGCGCTTCGGCAAGTACACCGAGCTCCAGTTCTCCGACCGCGGTCGCCTCCAGGGCATCAAAACCCTCGACTATTACCTCGAGCGCAACCGCGTCTCCGGCGCCCCGAATGGCGAGCGCAACTTCCACATATTCTATTACCTCGTCGCGGGTGCGACGGCCGAGGAGCGCGCGCACATGCACCTGCTCGAAAAATCCACCTACCGTTACCTGGGGCAGCACCGCGCCGCGCCCAACGACCGCGGCACCGACGATAGCGTGCGCTTCGAGCAGCTCAAGGTCGCCCTCAAGACCATCGGCCTCTCGAAGCGGCACGTTGCCCAAACGTGCCAGCTCATCGCCGCGATCCTGCACCTCGGTAACCTCGAGTTCACCATCGACCGTGCCCGCAAAGGACGCCGCCGTCATCGCAACACCGACGTGCTCGACCCCGTCGCCGAGTTCCTCGGCATCCACCCCACCGACCTCGAGCAGGCTTTGTCATACAAGACAAAGCTCGTCAAGAAGGAGCTGTGCACCGTCTTCCTCGACCCCGACGGCGCCTCGGACAACCGCGACGACCTCGCCAAGACGCTCTACTCGCTGCTCTTCGCGTGGCTCAACGAGCACGTCAACCAGCGGCTCTGCAAGGACGACTTTTCCACCTTCATCGGCCTCTTCGACCTCCCGGGCCCGCAGAACCTCTCCTCGCGGCCCAACTCGCTCGACCAGTTCTGCATCAACTTTGCCAACGAGCGCCTCCAGGCGTGGACGCAGCACCGGCTCTTCGAGGCGCACGTCGCCGAGTACACCACCGAGGGGCTCATCCCGCAGTTCGTCCCCGTGCCGGGCACGCTCGCGTACTTTGACAACGCCGAGTCCATCCGCCTGCTGCAGAACCGCCCGGGCGGGCTCGTGCACATCATGGACGACCAGGCGCGCCGCGCGCCCAAGAAGACCGAACTCACGATGGTCGAGGCGTTCGCGAAGCGCTGGGGGAACCACAGCAGCTTCAAGACCGGCGGCGGGCTCGACCGCGCGGGCTTCCCCACCTTCACCATCAGCCACTTCAACGGCCCTGTCACGTACTCCGCCGAGGGCTTCCTCGTGCGCAACCTCGATGCGCTCAACCCCGACTTCGTGTCGCTCCTCCGCGGGGAGGCGGAGGTCGTCGGCGCGCTGAGCGTCGGCGGTGCGGGGGGCAACGGGCGGAGCGTGAATCCGTTCGTGAAGGGCCTGTTCAGCGGGCGGGTGATCGCGACGCAGGCGCACCCGCGCAACGAGGACACCATCGTCGCGGCGCAGCAGCCCGTCAAGCCCATGCGCGCGCCCTCCACGCGGCGCAAGGGCAGCACCATCCGCGGCCGCGGCTCCACGCCGCTCTCGCCCAAACTCGGCACGACGAACGAGCTGCCCGAGGACGACGACGCGGCGCTCGGCGCGGAGGGCGGCGGCGGGGGCAGCGACACGGGGTGCGTGGCGGGCGAGTTCCGCAGCGCGCTGGACACGCTGTTCGCGACGCTCGACGAGACGCAGGCGTGGCACGTGTTCTGCGTGAACCCGAACGACAGCCAGCTGCCGAACCAGCTCGAGGGGCGCAGCGTCAAGGGGCAGGTGCGCAGCGCGGGGCTTGCGCAGATCGCGATGCGGTGCCAGGCGCCGAATCTGTTTGCGGGCGGCGGAGGGGGAGGAGGCGGGGGAGGAGGGGGGACGGCGGTGTTTGAGGTTGGGATGACGTTTGGGGAGTTTTGTGAAAGGTATGCGGAGGAGCTGGCGGAGGGCGGGATTGAGGAGGGGAATGAGCGGGAGAGGGTGGAGCAGGCGAGGCGTGTGTTTCGGCTGAGGGAGGGGGATGTCGTTGCGGGGGCGCACAAGGTGAGAGTCTTGTCTAACTCGTCATCTCTGCTACTTCGTACTTGCTCTTCCCCTTCCGTCTTTTCTCATTCTTCTACACCCCTCCCCCTCCTTCCTTCCTCTCTCTCGCCATCCTCTTTCCCTTATCTCCCGCCCCCATCCCTACCTTCCTCCTTTCCCCTTTAGTCCACTCTTCCTCGAGCGTCGTGTTCACTCCCTTCTCTCACGCGCATTCCTTGCTGGCGGGCGAATTTGCTTCTCCCCCACACTCCCTCGTCTCCGATTCCCTTTATTTTGATTTCTTCTTCGTTATACCCACCCAGTCGACAAAGATACTGATGCCTCCCCCAGGTCTGGCTCTCGCAAGCGGCCTCTCACAAATTCGAAGACCAGCTGCGTGCGCGCGACGTCGAAGAGCAGAAGCGCAACCGCATGCGCGACGCTGAAGTCGCAGAGGGCGGCGGCGGAGGCTACGGCGACCCTTAGGCACCCTACGGCTCCGCCGAGCGCGGCGGCGAGCACTGGGCTGCCGGCGGGGACGCATACGACAACAATAGCTCCCAGGCGCTCCCGCTCGTCGCGCACGCCTCGCCCTTCCAACGCGCAGACCTCTACGGCGGCGGTGTCGGCGGGGACTCGGAGCGAGTGACGACGAGCGCGGGTCGCTGCACCGCGGCTCGTCGGACTACGACGACGCGCAGACGGAGCTCGACCAGCGCGAGACGCCGTCGAATTTCGGCTCCGAGTCGTACGCCCCCTCGCGCAACATGTTCGGCGGCGCCGGCGCTGAGGGCGGTGCGGGCGGGGGTACCGCTGCTCGACCGTGACGCGCTTGCGGGCGAGACCCAGGAGGGCGAAACCGTCGAGGTGCTCAAGGAGTCGAGCGCGCGTCGGCGGTGGGTTATGCTCTGCTGGATGCTGACGTGGTGGATTCCCAACCCGTGCTTGAGCTACTGCGGGCGGATGAAGCGGCTGGACGTGCGGCAGGCGTGGAGGGAGAAGCTCGCGCTGAACATGCACATTTGGTTCATGTGTGGATGTACTCTCTTCCTCGGAAGGCTCATTTACCCGACGGAGGTGCGTTCTTTCCTTCTATCTCTATTTGGCGCATTGCTGACGACTGCATTTACAGCACGTCTTCTCCGCTTCCGAGCTGGCGTCGCATAGCTTCCAATTCAGTCCGAACAACGTGTACACGTCCGTGCGTGGAGAGGTGTTTGAGCTCAACACCATCTCGAGTCTGCACGAGCGTGTTGTCAGCGTCGTTCCGTCTACGACGATACTCAAGACGTATGGTGGAAACAATGCGGACAGCATCTTCCCGGTACAGGTGTGTATTCGTCTCATTGACTTCCCTCGTCCTCCTTGTGTCCGGCGTCGATCTTCTTTCTCTTGATATCTCGCCTTGTCTGTTTTCTTTTTCCGTTGCCCTAACCTTCTTCTTCAGGCCAGCGCGCTTTGCAACGGTGTCGACGGCGGTGTCAGTCCCCATGTCGTCTTCACGACGTCCAATAACATTGACCAAAACTCGCGATACCACGACTTCCGCTTCTTCACCAACGGCTCGCGCCCGGACTGGTACTTTGAGAGCATGGTGCAGATGCGCTGGACGCGGCGCGCCGCGGATTTGTCGGTCTAACGCCCAAGGAGGTCAAAACCAAGGCCAACAAAGGCAGCTCCATCGGCGTGTACAACGGTCTCGTCTACGACCTCACTGGCTACGTGCAGAACCCCCGCGGCGTCAAGGCGCCGACAGGCCAGATGATGCCGAGCTGACACTGTAGATTGTCAGACAAGTCGCATGGAGAATAGAAGGTTTCAAGTTTTTCACCTCCAGTTTGACGTGTAAAAACCTGCGTGAATTATGGGTATTGAACTTCCAAAGATAATTATAGTATAAGTCACAACTTCTCGTTTCAAATCTTTCACTTTCTTTTCAACTGCAAAAAGTTAGGGTTTCCTCACACTTTTTTCACTCACTTTTCACGTGCTAACTTTTTGGAAAACACACGACAAAAGATTTTGCATTTTTCACCTTCAATTTCACATGCGAATGTGTGTGAATTTTTGGTGAACACTGTTTTGACTTTTTATCGTCTATCTACACTGCAAACCTAGGTGAAACATAACAAATAGATATTCATCAGGTGTTCAACGAAAAATGTAAAAGTCAAAGGCGTGAAAAATGTATGAAAACTTGCAAACCTGCTTTTCAAGTTTTCCATCATTTTTGTCTCAACATTTTTCATACGTTATACTGTTTTTTGCAGCCGAAAATCGAGGTGAAAAAAGTTTTGAATTCTTCACCTCAAGTTTCGGCTGCGAATATGTATGAATTACTGGTGAAACTTGTTCAAAAGAATGTTTCAAGAATATTTCAAGTTTTTCACCTCTGTTTTCGTTCAAAAATGTTCTGAAAAACTTATAAGTTTTCCACGTACATTGACGGCGAAACTTTGCTGAAAAATGCCAAACATTGGTGGTGAAACTCTTTCAAATAAATCTACCGATATTATTTCAAGTTTTTCACTTCAGTTTCAAGTCGAAAATGGTGTGAAAACATTTTGAGTTTTCCACATCCTTTTGCGGCAAAAAACTTGTGCGTTATTCCAAACAAAATTCACCGATTTTTTCACCGAATTACTCGAAATGTTCAACCAGTGCCTCTTTCAAAATTTTCCTCCCTATCCGAACTTTCGCTCTGAGATTTTTCGGCCGACCCCTCGTTTTATCCGAACTTTCCTCCGACCTTGGGTCAAATTTTTCGGAATTTTACCCGAACCAGACATCCGACCTCCCATGGGATAAACAGGGCTCCTATTCTGCCAGATTCTGCCAACATTTCTCCGACTGTTTTTGGATTGCATGGTCATCGGACATCTTGCTTCTGTACCACGACGACTGCAGCCAGCGAATCTAGCCAGCATCTTACCCCGCATTCTGGGAACTAGAAATCTGCATTCTGAGCCCTTGGAATCCCCAAACCCAATAATGTCGACGGTGAACAAAACCGCCCACAAATTCGACAAGACGCGTCTCGACGCCTTGCTCAATCGCCGATTCTTCTATGCCCCGGCGTTCGAGATTTACGGTGGTGCGTGCGCGATCGAGTGGATCGCTGCGCAGTGAATAATATCTATCGCAGGCGTTGCTGGTCTATATGATTACGGCCCGCCAGGCTCTTCTCTGCAGGCAAACATCCTGGCCGAGTGGCGCCGGCACTTTATCGTTGAGGAGTCGATGCTCGAGGTCGACACGACGATCATGACTCCCGCGCCTGTTTTCGAGACCTCCGGCCACGTCGCGCGCTTCGCCGACTGGATGGTCAAGGATACACTCAACGGGGAGGTCTTGCGCGCGGACCATCTGGTCAAAAACGTCCTAGAGGCCCGCCTCGAAGGTGATCGCGAGGCCCGAGGCGTCGCAGCGGCCCCACCCGTCGCCGCCCCTGCGGACAAGAAGAAGAAGAAGCAGGTCAAGAGCACGGCAGTTAAACTCGACGACACGGTGGTTGCCGAGTACGAGTCGATTCTTGCGCAGGTGCGCGCAGCGCTCCCCAAAAAAAATTACGCCGTCGCTCATCTGCTTCTAGCTGGACAACTACTCTGGCCCCGACCTTGGCGGGCTCATGCGCACACACGCGATCACTAATCCCACTTCTGGCAACCCCGTTGGCGAACCTCAGCAGTTCAATCTCATGTTCGCAAGCAGCATTGGGCCCACTGGGCAGCATCCTGGGTGCGTGCTCTTTTTCCCGAGAGATTTGCGTTCTTAATATCACCATCTTCAGTTTCCTACGCCCAGAGACGGCCCAGGGCCATTTCCTCAACTTTTCGCGCCTGCTCGAGTTCAACAACGGGCGTGTGCCGTTCGCGTCCGCGCAGGTGGGTCGCGCGTTCCGGAATGAAATCTCCCCGCGCGCGGGCCTGCTTCGCGTACGCGAGTTCACGATGGCGGAGATCGAGCACTACGTCGACCCGCTGGACAAGACGCACGCGCGCTTCAACGAGGTCGCGGATGTCGAGCTCGTGCTGCTCGATAAATTCGTGCAGGCCGCTGGGCAGACCACGACACGGCGCATGACCGTCGGCGCAGCCGTCGCGGAGGGCGTCATCGCGAACGAGACGCTCGGCTACTTTGTCGCGCGCATCCACGCGTTCCTGTTGCGCATCGGTATCGACCCCACGCGCCTGCGGTTCCGGCAGCACATGGCGAACGAGATGGCGCATTATGCGGCGGATTGCTGGGATGCGGAGATCCAGAACAGCATTGGCGGCTGGACGGAGTGCGTCGGGTGTGCGGACCGCTCGGCGTACGATCTCACCGTGCATGCGGCCAAGACAGGGGCGGGCCTCGTGGTGCGGCAGGCACTCAAGGAGCCGAAGGTCGAGGAGCGTGTGGTTGCGGAGTGGGATAAGAAGTCACTCGGGAAAGCCTTCAAGGGCGAGGCGGGCGTAGTGACGGGTACGGTGGAGGCGCTCGACGAGGCGGGTCTCGTACGGCTCAAGGGCGAACTTGAGCAGGGGTGCGTGATTTTTCCTTGCTGACCTGCGTATCTCTGTGCTCATGTTAGCGTGCTTCAGGCCCACAACAATCAAGTCGGCAGATGGTAAGGAGTTCAAGCTTGAGCCCGGCATGGTCACTATCGAGCGCAAGACGTTCAAGACCTCCAGTATGTATACTTGACCGCTTCTGGTCACTTGCGCATGCTCACTTTCTTCCGCAGTCCGCGAATTCACGCCGAATGTTATTGAGCCATCCTTCGGTATCGGGCGTATCCTGTACTGCTTGCTCGAGCACAGCTTCTGGAGCAGAGAGCAGGATGTTGAGCGCGGGGTAAGCTTTTTGTCCCCGTCCTTGCTTCATGTTCTCCGCTCTCCCTCACATTTCCATCCCGAGGTGATATATAACTGATGCCATCCCCTTTTCAGGTGTTGTCCCTCCCGGCCGTTGTGGCGCCGACGAAGGTGCTCATCGTGCCCCTCAGCGCACGAGCGGAGTTCGATCCACTCGTCAAGGAAGTCTGTGCGTACCACCCAGTGCCGTCGCATCCCCAAAGCTAACGGCGTGTACGCTTTTGCTTACAGCCCTCCGCCTGCGCAAGGCCGGCGTGCACGCGCGCGTAGACGACTCAAACACCTCGATTGGGAAGCGCTACTCCCGAAACGACGAGCTGGGCACGCCGTTCGGCATCACGCTGGATTTCGCCTGTGCGTCGTTCCCCCGCCTTTTGATTTTCATCCACTTACTGATTATTTATCAATCTCGATCCACAGCCGTCCAGAACCGTACGATGACCCTGCGGTGCGTCTCTTCTCCCTTCTTCCGTGTCCGGTTCAGCCCGCTAAACGTATATTTACTTTGCAGGGAGCGTGACACGACGGACCAGCGGATTGGGTCGATTGACGATGTGATCGCGACTGTTACAGAGCTGGTGCTCGGGAACATCGACTGGGCAGAGGCGTGCCAGCGACTGCCTGCGTATGATGGTGTCCAGGCGGTGGAGTAGTTTGGGGGGAAACTAGTGTACTGCTCATAGACTCCGTCGACGCGCACTGTATTGTACTAAAATAAATGCGCGTCGCCGAGTATCCTCACCGTCGAAGTGGAAGAAATACGTCCCATTCCATCCCCGTTAATAGACACATTCGAAAGAGATAGCAGGCTTGTTACGAACGCCAAAGGACAACGTTAACGTTGTGTATTGAGAGCATCTTGATGATCCGTCACAGCCACCGCCTACAACTTGACCCAAACACAAATTGAGGATGCAGTCCGAGTCCCCCGACACACCGCTGGCAGAGTCTTTGGAGGACCACCTATCGTATCCGACCTTTTCCGAGCCAGCATTACCGGAAGCCTCGACCAGCAAAGCTCCGGCACAACCACGACGAGTTCTCCAAGATCGTCTCTACATTGGCAACTTACACCCAACCGTCGACGAGTATGCTCCTTAGCCTCCCAGATGGACTTCAAACCAATTTCGGCGCGACAGATACTCCCTCCTCCAAATCTTCTCCAAATTCGGCAAAGTCACCAAACTTGACTTTCTCTTCCACAAGACCGGTCTTCTCAAGGGCAAGCCCCGCGGGTATGCGTTCGTGGAATACGGGAACAAAGATGTACGTGTCTCATCCTGTCCTTGTAACCGAACACGTTCTCATCACCCGGGCCTCTTTTTATCTTCATCGAATGTCGATCCTCCAAAAAACATTTGAATATAAAGTGACCCGGGGAGAGACTGCGGCTACTGACAAGTACCCTGATGCTAACTGCATGGCCTGCAATCATATAGGACGCGCTGAAGGCCTTGAGCACGGCCCACAACAAGCTCCTTCGCGGCCGCAAGCTCGTCGTGACATACGCGCAGCAAGCTCCGATTGATCCCGGCGCGCCGTACGGTTCGATGGGCTCCAGAAACCGAAAGGTCATGACCGAGTCCGGGCGGCCTACGACGCTGAGCATGATAAAGAGCGGGCTGGGTAGCCGAAACGACGGGTTAGCATCATCTCGTTCTCAGAATACACCTGCTTATTACTGTGCATAGAACGAGAGACAAGATAGCGATGATGGAAGCGAAATTGCGACAGATGGAAAGGTCCAAGCCCACTCAGAACCCCGATGCGCCGTCATCCTTGCCTTACCATCCATCGCTGCCGGCAAAGCCGCTCCCTTCCGATGCCCCGTTATCTCAAGGGCCCTCGCCGAACGAGCCGCAGCGACAACAGCAGCGAAAGCCGCCTCCCCCACTGCCGTCACTGCCGTTGCTTCCACAGCCCTCGGCCGAGCCTAAGAGCCTCAGAACACTTGCCGGCGGCTCAAAGGGCACTACACGCAAGGCTGGTGGCGCTTTGGTCGGTGTGAAGCTCGGGAAACCAAAGGAGAAAGGACAAAAGGACAGTCCTAAACCTGCGCAAGATAACGGAGCTCTCCTGGGATAACATCCAGAAAGGATAGATGGAGTTCCCTTGGATAACAGACGTGCCCCATTACAAAGGGTCTAAATGTAACAATGATAATGCCTACATTAATTTTTCCATCTGGATGCGCCCGGCATTCAGCAACGGGGAAGGAGGCAAATGAGGAAACCCACATTTTAACGGTCCGATCGCGCCCACCGCTGACAATCTTGTCCGCTACAAAGTCGACGCAGTATACCTCGTCCGTGTGCCCTGTTAGGTCATTTTTGAGCTTGTATGTCTTGAGGTCCCACGTCTGAACGCAGTCAGCAGAGCCCGAAATACTAGGTCCGAACGACCGACCTTCACGGTGCTGTCTTTGCCGCAACTGACAACGCCCCTACCGTCGGCGCTCCATGCGACGCGGTAGACGCCACCGACGTGTCCGCGGAGCGTCGCAACATATTTGCCCGTCCGCCCCTCCCATATCCGCACAGACGAGTCCCACGACGCCGACGCAGCCCATCGGCCGTCGGGGGAGAACGAGACATGCGACACCTGCAGAGAATGCCCTACGAGCCGTCCGAGCGGTTTGGTCTTCGTCGTCGGGGTCGCGCCGGTGACGACAGTGGTGCCATCCGGGAAGGGTGACCACAGGAACAGCGTGTGGTCGTCTGAGCCAGAGATGAGGACCTCGGGTGTCGTGTTAAGGACCGCGGTGTATCGTGCCAGCGCGAGCTTTTGTGCTGGTGTAGATTGTCAGTGTTTCGTGTGCATGGCAGCAAGATGAAATTCACCCTCTTCGTCGGAGGCAGGCTTCTTTCCCGTATGATCGAAAGGGCCGGTCCGGAGGACAAAATCGGTATTGAGCGCCAGAGTTGTGACCCAATGAGCATGGTCTTTGAGAATGTGGAGTTGCCGTCCCTGGAAATCGCTCAGCGGGGCGCTCAGATTGTATGGACGACTTACAGCCTCCGCATCCCACACACGAACAGTGCGATCGCTGCTGGCCGTGTACAAAACTCCCTTTCCGACCCCACCCCACTTGACCACGTTTACGCTGGCAGTGTGCCCTCCCAGCGTGTATTCCACTCTGCGGGTAAGCAGCGACCAGACGCGAACGGTAGCGTCTTTTGACGAGGATGCTAGGCGGGGGGCGGAGGGATTTCTGAGAGTGATTCATTGGTAATTGACCGGAGCGCAGCGGAAACGACGAACAAGTGAATTGGTTCCCAGCATAGCGAGGTTATCCACTTGGAGTGACCCTTTAGTGCATCGCCAAATGGTTTTCCCGTCTTGGGATCCCATATTCTGACCTAGTAAGAAATCAGGAAAAGAGAGAAATTGGAATGTGTTGGGAACGAACGTGTCCATCGTGTCCGCCTGTGGCCAGTTTACGCTCCATTGCCTCCCATTCAACACAGAGCACCCATCCCTTGTGTCCGGACAGTGTATGCGATGGTGTCTCACTATCCAAATTCCACAGTCGGGCAGTTGTGTCTCCGGATCCGGTTGCGAGAAAATTGCCGGTGGGTGAAAACGAGGCACATAAAATCGGAGAGGAGTGGCCTGTTGATGTGGTCTATTTGATAAGAGAATACGGTGCTAGTGGAATAACAACGCACCGGACAGTGTAGAAGAACACCGTGTTGGGGGCCGGACCCGAAACACGCTCTGCGGTGAGCAGTGCACGACGAACACATCTTCCTCGGTGAACGAGCGAGAATTTATGGGATGGTTCAGGATGTCGGCCTCGATTGACTTCGCGATAACTATTCGGGTCGGAGCACCCGGAATTCTGACTTCATCTTCCGGGAACGCGACATGGAATGAAAATGGTACAGGATCCTCCTGGTCTCCAAAAGTCAGATTTCAGCGCCTTGACGGACGAAAAGAAGAAAACCTGTGGGCTAAGCTTGTTCAACAATCCTTCCAAGGCTTCTCTAGATAAATTGGCCGGTAGATTGACCGCAGGCGCCAAGGGCTGGCCGTCGTCCTCTGAGACAAATTGGACCACGATGTTCGACGATGGCTGCAGGGGTTCTGGCTCGGGCTCAGGAACGCCATGGTATACCTTGACGCGCTTGGGAGGTGGGAGGAGGGTTGCCATGATTTGTGGAGGAAAACAAGTAATTTTTTTTGGACTTCGATCGGATCACGGATGACGGCTTCGGCAGCGATCACATGAGTTGCTCATTCAACGCCCGCGTCCAAATTAGGAAGTTGCGCAAAACCCGACGCGTAAAACTGGAAGATCATGCGTGTTTAGTCTATTTCTACGTTCTGGATAAGGGTGGTATACATAAAGAGTTATAAAGTTATTTTTGTAGTTAGATCGCTGAGACTTCGTCTAAACTGTCTGAGCTAAACGGACACCAAGCTCTTTCTTCAAATGTGAGATCATTTGATCCATGTTAGACGCATCCACGACCGATATACCTGCCGTCATTGTCTTGCGCTCCGGGCGATACACTGATTCGTACGGCTGCATCCGGCGCATATGCCCCATTCGCCATAACTGTTTGAGATGTCAAAATCAATTCGAGGGACTTGAGTGAACACGCACCCGCAGCTGATTGACCAGCGAGTCCAATTCAGCAGTCACTTGATCATAGCCCCGCTCTTTGGCGACGGATCGTATATCATAGTCCCGTAAAGAATTCAGCCAGTTTCTTTGGACTTCTGGGAGGTGCAGTTGCTCCTTTTCCGGCGTGGGCCAAGGTCTGATGCCGAGGAAGGAGTCTAGGGTGCGGAAGAGCAAACTTTGACCTCCAGAAATGCCGTCGATTCCATTAAGAGCCCAGCCTTGGAAGCCCTGGACATAAGCCTAGAGAATATAAAGATCAATGACGTCCCATTGAAATATTCGTTGGCAGCTTACCATCCAAACTTTCTGCGATATCTTTGAATCCACCAGGCTTTTGAAAAAGTATTTCAGGGCTTCCCGCAGGACGTCGTTGGCCGATTTTAAGGCATCCTTGACAGCATCCGGATCTTGCAAATCCATAAACGCAATCGCTCGGGCGAAGAGATGATAAGCCGGGAGAAGCTGATATATATATTCAGAACGATGGTTAACTTTGTCTAAGAGTGGCGACGTACTTTGGCTTCCATGTCGATAACAAGTTTGGTGTTCCAAAATTCAGTTGAACGATGTCCTTCGGGCATTCCGGACGTTACGCTATACTGGAGCCGGCCCTCTGAGGCCAAGTTGCTGTAACAGATCGATGTCATGCAGCCGCTGGGAGAAGTGATTCCGAAATGCCGTTGTATGGCCGCCCAAGGTAAATTTAGCTCCTCGGGGAACAGCACAACTGTCTCATTTTGAGCCTCCCGAACTATAGGTGTGACCCCCCAGCTATGTTTGCGTTAGTAAAGGGAAATGAATAGCATGAATGACGGGGACAAACGCACCGGTAAGCATGTCGGAGAAATGATATGCAAGCGAAGAATCCGAGCCATGCAGAAGAATCGCCTTCGCATTCCCAAGCTTCTAACGCTTCCTCGACCTGCCGTATGTCGACGCGCTGAGCTAGTTCGGACCGCATCCGGGCTCGGAACGAGTCCATTATTTCACGGTTGCGAACATCATCCAGGGATGACTCTTCAACTGGAAGCGACGTCTCTGTGGCCCGGAATACAAGATGATATGCCCTCAGCGGCAGCGGCCATGAATCGTCGTACGTAGCGGTCGGGGGCCAAGTCCCGCCACCTAGTTGAATGAGGTCGCGCAGACATTCCAACGTTTGGTGTTTTAGAGGGTCCCGCAGGATTTTGGTCGAGGTGGAAGGTTCAGCGTAGAGCGTTGACGATATCCAAGAAAACATGCCAGCGGGGGATAATGATGTGGCAAAAATGGGGCGTCATTTTAAAGAAAATCTCCACTCAGACCCGGATAAGATCCGTCACGGCTTTGGCAAAGGCGGGGTAACCATAGCGTTTGGTTCGGCCGCTTCAACTGACGTAGCCAATTCGCGCTGCCCGCGGCCGTGAAGGTCAATCGTTTACACCTGAGGTTCTTGACAGTAATCCGGGGTAGGTGTCGCTGCTAGTCAAGATGGATACTCACCAACTGAATGATAACAGTGGGATCTTTCTGTGAGTAAAGTTTTTAACTTTTTGAGGTTCGTAACCCGGGGCGGACGGGCTTGGTCCGTGGGGAACGGCGCGGCAGGTACTGATAATTTTGAGAAAAGCGACCAAGAAGCGACCTCACTCTGACCGCGCCGTTTCTGAAAGTAACTCTTCCACGAGGAACCGTCATGATGGGGAAGATTCAAAGGTTTGATATCGCCCCGAGAAACGCCGTTTCTCGACGGCCAATCGACGGCGGCGTATCGAGTCGGAGTCGGCTTCAGATTTGAGATCAGAGATGCATCTGATTCTCACATGATCCCAATCATACAATCAATATCCAACTCAAGCCGGGTTTTGGCCAGAGTCCAGAGTAGAATTACGCTTCCACCGGCTTCAAGTTGGCGTGCGTGGTACTCGTACTTGAATCGGATTTTTCCATCACAGTTGACACAGAATCTTTTGCATTCCGCCATGGGCATTCTGTGAGCGCTGGCCGTCATCGGTACAGTGTAGAGTCGTAATGGATTCAAAATGGGCAGTCAAGTCGAGGTGCGCCGCAGAGATTTTTCTTGGTCTTGTCTTATTTTTCCTGTAATGTTGACAATTGGATTTTGTATACTGAAACGAAATAGGGGTTCAACATGTGTGCATGTTTGGATGTTGAACGAATACCGCACATGTTTTCGTGTCGTACAGTACAAGAACGATTACTTGGCAGACATGATAGGAATTTCTCCGAGTCGCAATTTCGCAGCAGCAAATGGCACGAGATTCACCTTGAATTGGTCACCGACGCACGTGTTTGGGCTCACCGGCGGAGCAGAGGCTGTCCCATTGGTAAGTCCCCATTCAATCAAGCAGGCTGTCGCAGTCATTGTGACCGGCGAGGATCCAGGTGCCCACGCTGGCAGAGGATGAGATGAAGATACAGAAATCTCTCGAAGTATGAACCCACCGTAATATGGAATGCTTTGGACGGTGGCGGACTTGTCTGATACCACAATCGTAGCAGGGTCGATGGCAATATTCCAGTCGGTTGTGGGCAACAGCGTATTATCGTGTGTGTGGTTGTCGAACTGCATCGTGCACACTCAAACCATGCAATAATTCGGGGGAAACTGAACTTACGGGAGTGATGTAGGCTGCCGGGGCATCTGGATATAATCTTTCGGCGTCCACTAAGGCCTGCGCGCTCCTGCAAGGTGAACAATAAGAATCCATACAGTCTCGGCTTTATGGACCCCTACCTGAGTCCAGGGGCAACTGTATCGTTGTGGCTGATTTCAACAGCGAAGTTTAAGGCGCCGCGTGTGATTGCGACGGCGCCATTCGTACGAACTTCAACCTCGAGTGGGGCATGGAGGTTTACGTTCAAAACTGTTTTACCTGGTTTGACCTTTTGTGAAAGGGTCAATAATATGTCTGCCGATAAGGTCGGTGACTTACAGCGACAGTGTGAAGGGACATCGTATCAGTCGACAGGGTCGTGGCGCGGGCTCCATTCACCGCGATGGTACTGGCAGTGCTGTTCTGCGCCCATGTAGGGACTCTGATTTTGAAGGAAAACGCCTTCGTCGCGGATATAGTGTACGTCAAAGTGTTGCCGAACGGGTAGAGGGTGTCCACAGTGACTGGGGCGCCGATATTAATACAAACGACGATTTTCAAGTTCGGTCGGTCTCACCTTGAACATGGTTTGCATTTGCCAAGGTGCCGGCGAAGGAGAAGGGTCCTAGGAATGTATGTATGACAGCGTTTGCTGATGGGTCGGTGAAGAACGCGTGAGACCAGAATTTGGGATATGCTTGAGGATGGTTGACGGTGCAGCACGGATAGTTCCTAGATTAAAAGGCGTTCAGGACGATATCCAGTGCAGACGTGATTTGCGCTTACGGTTCAAACCCGAACACGTTCGAGTTCGGCCCGTTGTTGCCCCACGGCGGGGGATCCATAACTTGAGCCCAGATTTGATTCACTGCACTCTTAAATAAGGCATCGCTCAGATACGGGTGATGAACGCACCTTGCTGATCATATTGATGCGCTTCGATGATTCGTCAGCTCCTCATTTTGAAAACCCGATAAATTGGAACTCACCACTCCAGTCGTGCAGAAGTGCTGCAGGCAGAGCGTTGTACGCTTTGTACTGTGTCAGAAATATCATCCTGTCTGTTCTGAGTGTGCATTACCTATTTTCTCAGCTCGATCAGCTACGGAGAATGACCAAGAGTCAGCGAGATGCTTCAATTGCAGTATCTTGACGCACCAACGGAGTTGTTACCGAACATCTGATAGATCAGTGCCAGTGAGAAGATTTGTTCGCTGGATAGAAATAAAGTGAGATGCGCGCATATGTTGTGGTTATGGCACTCACACTACGGCACAAAGTTCCGTTCTAACATTTGAAATCGTTAGTGAGAAGACGATAGAATACGTTTCATACATACCCGCGAGACGGATCCAGCCCTGCGATGTGTTCATCTGCGGAGAAAGTTCCTAGAACGAACGCATTGAGATCGATCCAGGCTGCAGCGCACGCCAGATCTACCAGAAGCACGGCCGTGGTATTGATATAGCATATCAAGACGATCGAAGGTATTCTGCTTGTCGGTCGGATCCCCAGTGAAACGGAAAGCCAGAGCCTCGGATTTCAAGGCTGATGGGAAGAACGTCAGAAACCTGTCATTTTGAACTAAAATGAGCAACCTTCTCCAGTGTTCACACCGTGGCTGTTTCCCATCAGTACAAGTAGCTCGCTGAAGCAAGGGAAATCTTACGTCTGCATAGTGAACACAGTGGTGGCCACCCTCGGGAATATTTCCGGGGTGAACCAATCATTTTTCTAGAGAGATTGTATCAGCCGGTAGAACGAATAGAGAATCGGCAGAGAATTGGAATGGACGTACCCAGGAGAATCCGGCGTTCCGAGCCAGTTGCATGGTTTCGATCAACTCGTCTTCTTTGTCTAGAAAAAAAGCAAGGTTGAACTTCACTCGAACCGTGGGAATGCCATCACCAACCGCGAGGATCGGTGTCGACGAGCCATTGTAAGGAATACACCAGCTGAGAGAAACATAAGGAACGTCTATCAATTTCAAACGATGTACATACCTCCTCCCACCGGACGTATTGATAGTCGAATTGGAATCCGAGAGACGGGTCGCCCTGCTGGTTGTTCTTCCAAATGGTGTTGGCCAACGACATGAATTTGTGCATCGCATCCAGAATTCTCGACGTCTGTGTTGGGTCTGCTTCCGCGTATTGCTGTTGTCTTTAGGAGACGGTTGGCAGTAAATTTTGGACAACCTACAACCAGACCCATGAGAAGAAGGTACCTGACATATTGCGCATCAGTGTTCTGTGCACATAATGTTACACCGTTCCATACCTCGGCCAGGGCAGACGCGGGATGGTGGCGTTGGCCGGAACAGGCGGTTCTGGTCCGAGCCATCCGTCTTCTTGCTGGTGGTCGAGGGTCCAGTCCAAAAATTCACGCACTTGGCCAATAAGGCGCTGGTCCTCGAGTTGGAACGCAAGCGAGACCATGCCGTTACTGCGTATACCCCGGTGAGCTCACTCGCATGCCGTTTATGGTCTTTGATACTCACAACCAATATGGGGCGGACTCGTGCATCTCCGAGTATTCAATGGAGCCGCCCTCGACCCAGATGGAGCCATTGACGCTGAAGGGAAATGTTGAGCAAGATGCGGCGGCAACAAGGTCAGCGCGAACTTACTAGCTGTCGAAATCCCTCAGGTGCCCAGCCAAGCCATCGGCCTGAATCTTCGCCTGGTTGAGGGCCCATCCAAGCGGCTTCACCGCACCCGTCGAAACTTTCTGGTACAGCGGAGGGAGCACTGTGGCATTGATGTGAATTTGCGAAGCCGACAAAATGCGGAAACAAGTTACAGGACGCTGCTGAGACCGACGCAGCCAAAGCGACAGAATTGAGGATGATAAATTTGAATCGCTATAGTACAGTCGGTTAGTACGCAACGCAGCTGCGAGAAAAATCAAATACCATGATGATTGGGGAGTAAACAACCAAGAGTCAAGGTCTGCCCTAGCCCTATTTATTTTGTGGAGAGATTCTCACACGCCAACGCGGACCGCTATATTACGGATAAATCTCGCACAAAACCGATCATGGGGTTCGGTTTGCGACGTTTTCAAGGTACCGCAAGACCACGAAAAAGAAGATCACAGAGCAAGAACACGTGAGCTGCTGCCCGTGAGCAATGAGCGGGCCGCGGCACGATTCGGCGGCCGTGAGGAACAGAAGCTGCATTGCGGTTGAATCGTGGGGGAAAAGTTAGGCGTAGGCCTCAATCCAAGCAAAAGCGTTGCTGGAAATCGAGTTGGAAAGACTCCGCCAGCGAAAGTGTCAAAAACAAATTGAAGACCATCGCACGCACGGGCCGAAGAGATCGTTATCTCTTGATCTCTTGATCTCTTTCCTCTCTTGATGGCTTCCGACGCAATCCACACTCAAGAGCAAGAAACGGAGCTCCGTAATGGCATATACAGGCGCAGTGGCGTACAATTGGATATCTATCCGTCCAAGCATACTAGTAGAGGTATCTAAAGAACAGTAAGGTAGGAGCATAGCCGCAGAGCGGCCCAAGATATAATAATTTAGCCACTTTCCGTTGATAGTTTGCTCCCTTCCTCCGTTTTACCCCTTCGTCCATGATCACGGTTGCGCCTCGGCCTCGGGCTGCCTCGCACCGCCTTCCACCGCCTCCGCCAACATGACATAGCTAACACTGTCATCGTCGAGGTCGATCCCCTCCTCCGCCGCGCGCCGATTGAACTCCTCGACCGCCTCATCAGAAGGAGGCTCCGGCTCCCACGTCGCCTCGTACCAGTTGTACCTAGACAAGAACAACATCAGTTAGAGATCCTCGTCGAGCGGCCCAAACTGCAAACTGCAAACTGCGAACGCACCCCTTCCAGAAGACCAGCCAATAGTAGACACGGCCGTGCGTGCTGTGCAGCTTCGTGTAGCGTCCAAATACCCCAGTGGCCTCGTAGAATCGCTCTTGCACCGGGCACTCGGGGCGGCTGCACTCCTCCGCAGCAGTGCTGTCCTGTGTGGAAGGCGGCGGTGGATCTGGCAAGTGCAGTCAAAGTCAAAGGGAGAACAAGGATCGACAAAGAACGACTAACGACCACTACAAAAGAAGGTCAGCGGGAGCCACACAGTCGAAAAAAAAGCACTCACGCGACGCAAAGCGGGCAGTGAAACGTGCCCTCCAGCCTCGGATCGCCGGGGACGATACCTAGACACGAGTAATGGTACCATCGCTCGCACTTTTTCCTGCAGATAGAAAGCTCGGCATAAGCGCGAGAGTGGCGAGCGATCGCACTTACTTGTCGCAGCCCACAAATTTGCCGACAAACTGAATAGGATATCACTGTCAGCGTGTTGTGCAATGTACAAGATAGAAGCCAAACAAACCTCAGGCACCACCGCGGCCTGGGGGGTCATTTCTGGCCACACCACCGCCTCCGCTTTCTTTTTCCTCTTCCCCTTCTCCGGTTTCCCGCTCGACGCAGGCCGCGCGCGCTTCGACGGCGGCTCGTCCGGAAACTCCGCCTCGGGCACCTCCTGCTTGGCTTTGCGCTTCTTCGCTTTTGCGGGCGGCGCGCTCGCGGAGGTCGCATTGACGCCGGGAGGATACGGCCGCAGAACCGACACCGTGGGTCGGCTGGAGGACGCCTGGGCGGAGGGCGGCGCCGAAATATCGGTAATCATCGCCTCGCGCTTGAGCACAAGGGACACGGAGGAGAGCGGGGACGGCGACGCGGCGGGGCTGTCAGGCATCTCGGATGGAGTGGACGGTGAGAGGGGCGACATGAAGCTATCGAACAAGTCGGCCGGCCCTGGGTAGGCGGGGTCTTGATCAGGGGGAGTGCTTACGGGTCGAGATACAGCGGGTGGATTAGGAATAGACAGGGTCAAGCGCGGGGGCGAGCTTTCGGGATCCTTGGGCCGGAGCATTGGCGAAGGCGTGACGGAAGATGGTACACTAGGTTCATCCGCCAGCGGCAAACGTGCAGGGGACGCGTCGGATTGCGACGGCGACATCATGTCGAGGACAGAGAGCTCTTCTCGCAGTGTATCGGCAGAAGGGGACTGGAACAGAACGTCGTTGTTTGGCTCCATCGTAGGGGACCGAGACAGACCCGCGTTCTTGCTGGACAAATCATGAACGCCAACTGAAGATTCTCGGGCGACTTGAACAGGCTCCGGTGTCGGGCTGCGAACGCGAGAATCGTCATCAAAGGCTGAATCGACGGGACGCGGGGTGACGCGCGGAGACTCGGACGGGGATCCAGGGAGGGCAGGAGAAACAGGATGTACGGAGGTAGAGCGATAAGGCGTGGACATCGACGGGCCGGCGAAACGGTCACCAAGAGTCTCCTGACGGAGTGAAGTGATCGTCGGGTTTAGAGCGAGTATCCGTTGCGGGGACGGGCCTGAAGTACAAGTTTAATAGAAAAAGAAACCGGGACAGTGGTTGGCATACTTTGCTCTACCGAATCTTGCTCGTGCCAGTCCGCCGGAACTAGAGAGCGAGCGACAGGCGACACAGGCGACGCGGCGGCGAGGCTGGGTTTGTGGATGGACCGAGAAACGATATCGCCAAAGAAGCCACCGACTTTGTTGTAGATACTCTCATCGGCGACTGCGTTTTTGTGAGCGAGGATCCGAGTAATCCAGAGAATGCCCACCCATCGTCTGGTCTTCTAAAAACACATCACTGTTGGGGGAGGGTCCCACTGAGAACGCGTCAGATCTCAGACTCTGCGGGGGGGGGGGCGGGGGGGGGGGGTCTAAGCACACCACTGACCGGCCATGGAGGATAGTCGAGGTTTCGGAGTCGGGGTCTTGGGTGGTATGGCCACATCAGCGTAGGCGCGGTGAAACGGGCTCGTAGCCATGTCGTAATGTAGAGGACCATCGGGGACTGGCGGGGGAGTTGAATTATGATCTTTAGAGTTGAAGTGCAAGTGGACTCACCATTGGACTCAGGGTCCTTTTGGGCTTCTGAAAACACGTCACTGTTCGGTGAGGGTCCAACTGAGAATGCGTCAGGTCTCTGTTGGGGTCCAAGTACACCACTAACCAGCTATGGAGGATAGACGAGGTTTCGGAGTCGGGGTCTTGGGTGGTATGGCCACATCAGCGTAGGCGCGGCGAAACGGGCTCGTAGCCATGTCGTGATGCAGAGGATCAGGGACTGGCGGGAGAGTTGAGTTATCATCTTTACAAGTGAAAGTGACTTACGATTGGCCTCGGGGTCCTTGAGGCGCTCGACGATCTCCTCCACAGCAAAAGACAAGAGATCAAATCTTTCAAGGAGGGTCTTTTGGTCCTTCATTTCCGGGCCCATTCCCAGAATGTTTTCGATCCTCTTTATGCGGGCGAGGTGCATAAGGTGCGATTTCTGGAGAACCTCGGCTATCTGGACTACGCTCTCTTGAGATTCACGGCGTGCAGACGTGATCTCGGACTCGATACGATGCATCCATGCGTCGGTGTGAGCCTGCTGGGATCGCGAGAGGTCCAGCGTTGTCTGCGAGAATCTTTGAAACAGGAGCTCGGTCGCGTCTGGTTGTGGTGGGTGATGAACGGGCACATAGCCGTTCTGTTGGTGGTAGTACGGTGGTGGGTGGCGGTAATGGACGAATGACGGGTCGCCAGCATTGGCGGTCTGGGGGTGGCGAGACATTTCCAGACGCGTGTGACGAGCCTCGAGGTGAAGGGGTGCGAAAAGCGTGACCAATAAACGCATCAAACGCGTACACAAACATCAATTTGCCGGTTTGCTCGGGCGCTTCTTCCTTCCGTCCAACTTCCGTCCTTCACTCCCGCTACTGCATTCAAGTTCACTCACTCAAGAGGTATGTCGAAATCACTGAAACTGTAAGGTTCAACCTCAGTTCGACTGCCTTTATGCCCGCAACTTTTCACAACCCAACCAATGAAATCAACCTGACATCCCGACGCCGCCCAGAAATGCATGCTGATTACGGGCCTGTTGAATCCTCCAGAGAATAGTGGCTGAGATTCAATGCTAAATTTCCCCTCACGGGCCCGCTTTGGGGCGGCTTCGGACAGTGACGGTGACTTCGTTTAGCGTATCGATAAGATCGCGGCTGCAGGGCTGAAATCGGGGTTGACGACCACATATAAGCTATTCTGGCTCGGGCAGGGCTGTATGTCCGCGAAACTTTTTTTTGACGGGTTCCAAAGATACAGTTCAGAATGGAACCTTCAGCCTCATTGCATCCAACGGCGGGTGGACGTCATTGAATGTTAAATTTCTGTTGGTTCACACGGTTTAACCCCGCACTGTTAGCCTGCCGTGCAAGGGCTAACCACCCCATTTCCTTCCACCATGTCCAGTGGCTCCCCGACCTTGCCCTCAACGTACGGCGCATGGCTGATTTCGCTATTTCTTGAAACCATGTTAGTTCCAAAATCATTGCCGTGGTGCACTAATCCGTAGTAAAATCCAGCCTCTACGGTATTGGAATAGTTCAGACCTGGCTTTATGTCCAATGGTGGTGGCAAAAGGACGGTTGGTCTGTCAAAGCTCCGGTGAGTTCAATCCTGTCTCGTTTGCGGACCACCCTTACTGGCGGTAACAGATCATCATCGTTATGTTCGTTCTACAACTATTCCCTCGCCTTGAAGCTGACCGTCTGTCAGGTTCTTTGAAACTACGCAAATCTCGTTTTTCTTCCGGTCGACCTACTTTCGGTTTGTACAGAGATTCGGTTTGGTTCAGGAAGATTTGATCTGGTGGGTTTCTTTCTCGTTTCATCCGGTTATGCTTAGTTCAAGACTTGTAGGTCCGATTCGGTGTGTATTTCCCTCCCTCTTCAACATCGCCGGGTTCTGATCCCCAGCTCACTAGCTTCAACTGCTTGCCAACGTGAGTCGCTCCCGTCTCGGTCCTCGATCCCGATGTTTACCCCTTGAGCGGCAGTATCTTACTGCATTCGCTGTTCAGATGTATGCTTCTCATCCGGATATCCTTATAACCTGCTCAATCCAACAGCTTTTTTGCGAGTCGCATCTACCGACGTGAGTCAATGAAGTACAGCGGTCAACCGAGCCCCGTGCTTAATCCTCCCCAGTGACTAGAGAGAGCGTCAGAATGTACCGAACATCGGCGGTCGGGATATACATTGTCGTGCGTTCAATGGCCTAGGGAATCTTACCGTGATTAACCTATTCCTCAAAGATTCTTTTGGCCCTTACACAGATGTGTAAGTTCGTTTACTGTCCCAGCACAAGACTTGGTTGAAATTCTCAACCCTTACCAGCTGCCGGGATAGCGCAAACCATCTTGTCGTATGTCGATCCATTTCATTGTTTCTTGGTCCTTGTCAGTACCGCTTCCCCAGATATCGACTCCGCTCGTTCGCGAAGCTGGAGGAAACTAAGGTATCGCCGAACGCCCGGGAATACGAACCTTTAACCCATTCCTTTCGACCTCCAGGCAATTACGACCCTCCAAACCGCCGGATCGCTGGCTTGCGACATCGTCATCACCGTTTACCTATGTGTCTTTCTCCAGAGGAATAAAAGCGGGTTGCCGCGGTGCGTGGTTTATATCACTGCGGATGTTACGACTAATTTTTTGCAGCAGTACGGAGAAGATGTTGAACGCGCTAATGATCAACGCAGTCAATCGCGGTATGCTCACTGCAATTTCTTCGGCCCTGACTATGGTCCTGGTGCGCTCCTCGTCCCAGTCCATCATACTGCCCCGACTCATCGAATCAAACCGCCAGTTTCTTGTCACACCCAACACATTTTGGTTCTTCCTTGGCCTCGCCCCCAATAGCAAGCGTGGGCCTCCCTCTCCCATTGTATCGTGTCCCTGATCTAATGATCCTCAGTGTACATGAACAGCATGCTTGCGACGTGAGTATCCCAACCACGCATATTTCCCGCCCCGTGCTTATCCACAATCAGTTTGAACATGCGCCAGCACATCCGCGACAAGGTTCTGATGAACAACTTGCACACAATTCAGATGGGCGACGTTCAAACCGATGGGCAGCAGCAGGCGGGGCAGATGACCTTCTCGGCGGTCGAGTTCGTCAAACCGATTGTGAGCGTTTCTGAACTATCTGGCCCAAAATGGAAGTATCTCAATTGCGACGCAGCCGAACGATGACTCTTTTGCAAGCACGACCGACTACCCTTCGACTGACTCTATGAACGACTCCAAGAAAGAGTCCTGATACCGTGGGGGTGACATCAGGTTTCAAATCGACGTGTTTAGCTATTTCGTTCAACAAATTCGTTCAACAAATAAACAAGTAATGTATATCTACAAAGTTGTAACATAATTGAATCGTAGGAGAGCTTTTCTTGTAAACGTGTTCTCGAATGGTTTTGAAGCCTGAACCCAAATGGCACGATCTCCCGGCCCTAGTCGTCCGATCGAGTCAAATTGAATAGAGCCCTTGCAGGCTGGCCAAAAATCCAAGCCATCATGCACGATGCCTTCTCAGGCGCACTAGCGATTCGAGTTATCTGGAAAAAATGCAGACCACAACTCTTGGATTGTCAAGTCAAGGAAAACGGTTGCCGAAGGAGGGTGGTCAGTGTTAAAGCCTGTCGAACACTGCACAATTCAAGGCATCCGAGGTTGTTATTGGCGTTAGTCCGGACCAGCACCACCAAAACTCGCTGTCAAGTTGAAAGAGGTCCATATAATCAATATCCGGCGCGGGGGTTGCGTCGTCCAAGTTAAAAGCAATCATGAATGGGGCAATATAATCGATATCCGGCGCGGGGGTTGCGTCGTCCAGGTTGAAAACGTGCACCGAAGGAATAAAAAAACACGTATCAAACCAGAGGCGGCGCTCTGAACGGTCAGAGGTTCGAAGGACGGTGCTTGAATTCGGCTCGTCATTTCAACCGGTACAAAGTCTCGATCAGATTGGCAGCTCTTTTACCTACAATGTATGCAGGAGCTTGAGTATGAGCAGAGAGAACGATGGTCCCAAGGACGCAAGTTAAGAGAGCCAACACAGTCATCAGTATCGGCGCGTCGACGATCCGCAGCCAACTCCGTTTCGCAGTCAGATTTGGGTCCAACACACCGAAACAGGGTGCATCTGGGGAACATGCTCTCTACCGAGTGGAGTACCGTCCCCAGATTGTTTTGAGTGTGGTTAGCTTGGCATCCAGATCATCGAACTCTCGGATAGCAAACCGTTCCACGAATTGGCGCTTGTGAATTGCCGGGCTGCGCGAGCTGTCTCCTTCACAGCCAACAGATCGAAGTCGCCCTGAGAAGGTTCCGGTTGATGTTTGGAGGTCGTGGTTGTGCGCATTGGCGCGACAGTGGGATTGAGATTTTCAAGGCGGAGGCCTGAGGCATTGACTCCACTTCTGGGAGACTAACAGCAGCGGAAGGTCGAGAAATAGCGCCTCCATCCGAGTACCAAGAGTTTGAGGAGGTGGTGGTTGAGGACAAGAAAGCGGTGTGGCTGTGCTGTCGGTTCTCCCTTCGCTTTTGGTTTGCTTCAGTGACATTTCCCGGCCATGGGTGGACGCGGACGAGGTGGATTTGGGCGGGGCCGGGGCGCCTTTGTGGCCCCGCCAATGGGACTCACCCATGCAGACCTCCAGAACATGTCCCGCGAAGCAACTGCAATGTATCCTGTGCGACTTCCGCGCCGTTCTCTCTGTTACTCTGGCTCAACAGCTTTCTCGCCTCTCTGTTGCGTGTCCCGCATATGCATCTAGCCCATGATCCCCCCGGTGCTCAGCGAACTCACCGAGGATGAAAAGAAGATCGCCGCGTACCAGATCGGCTTCGCCCAGCGCCTACGCAAGTCCGCGTACTATGTTGTGGAGGCAACCAAATCGACGGGTCCGTCAATATTCGACTCCTTGAATAAGGCGCTGGCGCCGGGGTCTAAGTGTATTTGGTAGAAATACCGCGCTACAGCGACAAGTACCGCCTCTCCGTCGCGAGCCAGCCGACGCTCAAGAAAAAAGACCTCCATGCGCCGTACTTCCCCCCGGATATATTCGAGGGCTATTTCAATCCCAAGAAGAAGCGTAAAGGTGATTTGGGTACCCTCTCAATTTTTACCGAATTTCGTCTGACAACGCTTGCTTCGGCAGTCGAGACCAAACCCACCACTGCGACTGCGACCGCCAAAAAGCGCATGAACATCGACGAAATGGGCGACGAGGACGAGGACAAGGTGTGTCTCCTTTTCGTCATGTTCTCCGTCTCTTCGTTCTTCGCCTCTTCGTCTCTTGTTCCTGACGTTAGTATACCTGCAGGACACCCCCTCCGACGCCCCCTCCGATGCCGGCTCCCAAGCGCCCGACTCCGACTACGATGTGGACGAGGAGTACGACAACGATTACGCCGAGAATTATTTCGACAACGGCGAGAACGACGACAACGATGATCTTGGCGGCGGTGGCGGCGATGAGGGCGGAGGTATGTCTGCTTGACTTTCCCCTCCTGTCCCTCCTGTCCCTCCTCTCCCTCTCCTTTCTACCTACGTTATTCACCTTCTCATCCAAATTATTAATCCGCTTTCCAGGAGATTACGATTGAGCGGGCGTAACCTGACCTGAGCTACTCTGTATCGATATTGGTTCGAACTGCGATACGCAATGCAAATGCAATGTACAGTATACCATTCACCCCTCAAACCCTTGACACTTAACCTAAGGACGCACTCATGCACCCTTCCGAAACTCGCGTTGCTTGTTCGTGCTAATACCGAAGCTGGGCGGCCGACCACAGATTACGGTTGTGCTCTGTCGAAGACGACCACCGACGCGGGCAAAAGTAACTCATTGAAAACATCCACTGTCAATGGGCTTCGGGAAAGAGCGAACGATTGGTAGCCATGGGTAGCGTATGTATGTACATTGACAGTGCGGGATAAATACCTCGGCCCTCTCCTCTCCTCTCCTCTCATTTTCTTTCCATCTATTCCTTTTCCTTTTGCTGCCCTCTCCCACTCGTATGCACTCCCTCCGACGCGCCTAAGACACAACGCACCCCTCCTCGCCGAGCGCACCGAGGCCGGGGGGAAGGGGCCCCATGAGTTCGGTGGGGGGCGAGCCGAAGGATTGCATCTGCGAGAACGTAAGTAGGGACGCGAGTGGATACATGCATGCATAGAGGTGGAAATGAGAGTTAAGGGGAACGGGAGAGCAAAGGGAGAAGCAAGAATAGATCGCGCAAGAAAACAAGGGACACATAAAGAACGAGCCAAGAAATGAATTGATCAAGGGACGCAGTTGAACGCGCACTTACCTCCGCCATAAGCGCGACAACGGTCTCGCGAGTCTTGGCGTCCGCATCGTCAAAGTCGGGGGCGTCAAAGATGGCGAGAATGGCGCGCACGCGGGAGAGTTGGGCCTCGTAGCGCGTGCGGTCGTCTGCTGAGAGCGGGGTGGGCGGGGACGCGAGGTAGGGGGGAAACTGGCCCACGGGCGTTAGACATGCAGGCCAGAACAAAGAACGAAGAACGAAGAACGGGCACACACCTTATCGGCCAGCTCCGTCAACGGCTCGTACAATACCTCCTTGTTCATCAGCTCGCCCATCATGTTCTCCAGGAAGCCCGCGAGCTCGGCCTCGTCTGCAGGGAGGTCACCGCCATCGCCGCCCGCGCCGAGTTCGTTTAGTTGAGCAAGCAGAGCCTCGAGCGAGTCCGGTGGAGCGCCAGCAGCACTCGTCGACGCGTCCTGCAACGTTGACTCGCCCTCGCGCAGCTTGCCCATCGCCTGCCGGATCTTGGCCTGGAAGTCGTCCCCCGGCTGGTCCGCGCCCGCCCCTGCCGTTGCAGCAGCGGCATTGACGCCAGCAAACGCGGGTGCATCCGTGCTCATCCCATTCATCTCCTCAATGAGCATGGCCTCCCACGCAGCCTTGAGCGCCGTCTCGTCCGCCGGCGCCGCACCATCGCTGGGCCCCGCGCCCTCCCCGGGCCCGCCGGCGATCTCGCGCATAAGAGACTCCATGCCCTTTGCGAGCTCGGCTGCAAAATCGGCTGCGAGGGCGTCTGCGGACTCGTCGCCCTCGCCGAGGCTGGGGAGGCCGTTGCCCGGGGCGGGAACAGGGGGAGCGTCGACGCGTGTGTTGGTGCGCGGACGGCCAAAGCCACTTGCGGTCGCGGTCGGTGGTGGCGGCGGTGGGGAGGTCAGTGGCGAGGTGGGGATTGTGGGTGGCTGCTGTTGTTCAGGGGCGCGGGAGAATTCGTCGAGGACATCTATGCAATGTTACAAGGGACGTTCATTCTGGCCATGGAATACTGACCGTCGAGATCGTCGAGATCGTCTTGGTCGAGAGTGAGAGACGGAGCCATCAGCGTGAGAACGAAATTCCAATTCCGTTCTGGACGTCTTTGACCATACGGCCGCGGCTGCTTTTGACGCGCACAACAGCGTCCACACCAACTGTGAAATCGACTGCCAGAGACATAGTGGTCGCGGTCAAATCTCGGTATCTCACCCGCGACATAATTTGACACCTTGAATTCAACCAAGCTCGATTCCAAGCTCGCGAAATCAATATTCGCCACTGGATTCTAGCTGTGCAAATTCTGAGTGAACCAAATTCAACGTCTTGAACCACAACCCAAGTCTATAACGATGGCCTTTGCCTCAACCCAGCAGCTGGAACCACAGCCAAACTCCTCAAGCTCTCCCCAAAAAGCACCCCCAAATCTCATCTGGCAGTGGACTTTGACCCCAGAGGCGATCGCGTCTTGTTTCGCCCGCGATGTGTTTGAGATGGAGGACAACGCAAAGGAGCCGGGCGCGCGAGGTACTGGACCATCTATTGCATGAGCTTGAGGCTCACCCGTGGCTCAGACGCTGATTTCTTCTGGCTGGGCCGTATCCCTTGTCGAAGCGTGAAATTGGTCGGATTACTGGTCGGAGTGCAGGCGTACGAGAACCGCGTCGTCTACTCATGTGAATAGCCTCTTCTCTCTGTAATCCGGTTGGCATCCTCATGCATCTGCGTAGTGGACGATGGCACCAGTGTGATCGAGTGCCACCACCGACCGCCAGCAGCCAACACCTCGAAGCAGGAGAAATCGGCGGAGCCCCTGCCCCTCTTGAAACCTCTGGCCTACGTAGGATATTATCTTACGGTAACAGGACGCGTTGCTCCCTGGCACGAGACAAGGAGAATTATGGTGGAATCGATAGGTCAGACTTGTAGTTTCTTCTCCGTTATTCTTGACCACAATTACTGTAGTGCGATGTCGCTCTTCAAACGATCAACCAGACCATTGGACAGCTGTGGCCCAGCTTCACCGAACGCATTACTTTATTCAGGAGCCGTTCACTCTACCTTTGCGACCACCTCCCTCGCAAATGCCGCCACCCTCTGTTCCAGCCTCTGCACCGTCCACTCCATCCTCGGCCGGCAGCGCCCCCAGCAGCCCATCCAAATCGTCTTCAGGGAATTCACCCCATAAACTCCGCCATCCCTCGAGACTGCACACAGGGGACCTGACCGCTAACGCCTTCCGGATCTACCTGAAGCATTACATGGACAATGTCGACGACCTCCATCCAGCTGCGCCCGAGCCCACGACGCCCACAAAGTCGTCCCGCAACGCCCTGCCCCCCGGAGACGAAACACCGCGCCCGCACAACAGCACCCCGCGCCGGATTGCCCCACTCGACTTCACGCGCCCGCATACACCCGACGACCCGACCCGCGGCTTCACGCTGTCGTATCTGCGGCGCGTCCCCGAGCTCGCTCTCATGGCGAAGCGCGTTGTCAAGGCAGAGGCGAAGCGGCGCGCGCGCGACGCGCACAAGAAGGCCAAGGAAGGCGGGACCAGCAAACTCAAGAAGCCTGCGGTCGTCACCCAAGCGATGATCAACGACCAGCAGAAGCTGCACCCGCGCATGAAGCGGCTCTTCACCTGGGCCATCCAGCAGCTCGTCAAGGAGGGCGACGTCATTTCATGGGAAGGGCCTGTCCGGCCGTGTGGATCAAGCACTCAGGAGGATCCCGATTCGAGCGCCCTCTGGAGGCTCAACAGCTCGAGCTCCTCGGTCGGCGGCAACAGCACCATGTTCTCTAATGCCAGCGTCGCGGAGGACGATGAGGACGAGGGCGAGCTGACGGACCCCCAGGACGGAGAGGAGGCGTTCGTGTCGCTCACCCCGGCCTTCCTCGCCACGACGGTTGAGAGCGCAATCTCGGTGCTGGTGGCGCGGGCGACGGCGCGCGCGCAGGCGAGCACGGATCCGAGCCGGGCGCGTGTCCGTGCGCCCGCGGCGGGCCCGACGGTGCAGCAGATTCTGTCACATCTCAAGAGCGATGATATGTGGCGCAATTTGTCCGAGTTCACGGTCAGCGAGGCGTTGGCGGTGCTTAAAGACGAAGGTCGTGCATGGACGATGGGCGGCGATCGGTGGGCGTTGAGTATCTAGGAAGCTTCGCTGGCTGGAATGGAGGAGCCTCTCCGAGCGATGTACCTGCCGGGCATACCAAACCGCTCTCAATCTGGTCTGCAGAGGACCGCCGCAAATCCACAGTGTTAGTGGCATGGGACCTGCGTACCATAGACCTCCTGCCACCTCTTCTACATCCCAGAGAGGTCTTTCACTCACGCCGGCTATCCAACCAGAGTTCGCCGTGCATCGGTACCCTCCCCACCTCCGCCGACACCCTTCCCGCCGCGTCCTTCAGTGCCTCGCACGCTCCGCCGCACTACTGAAGCTCATACACTTATGCTGAATATTACTGGGCCGACATTCAACTGGTCCACCTCTTTCGGCTCAGAAAGCGCGCGAACCGCAAGATTCCGGAATTCTTCATCTGCGAGCGACTTGGTCAGATCTTCCATAAACGTGGAAACGGAAGATTCGTGGTGGAATCTATAGCAGCTCAAGATCGCCAAGACGTCGGCGGTGCGTCAGGACGGAAGTCGCGTATGAACAATGGGAACTGATTGTCCAGAAAGCTCTGGCGATGATGGGCGCCGTCCTCAAGCTGCTCACCCGAGCAAAGCGAGGTCCATCCGTTCAGGACGAAGCGCTTTTCCGGGCGATGGACGCGACGGGGAGAACGCCTGTCTCCTCCCAGACAGTACACCGCTGTGTGCTGGAGCAGTGGCCTGTAGCGCCATACAAGACATGTCCTCGGGCTGCAAAGGAGGCCCTTTGGCTGCTGGGAGCTACATATGTCAGAGTCGGCGGGTGCGGGTGCGCGATGAGGAAGACGAGGATGTCCAAGTACAGACATCTTAGCACGGGTTCAGTTGTATAACGACATTTGCGTGGCTTTTTTTGCTCAGCGCTTAGTCCTTGTCCTGTACAACAGCAGCGCCTTCAACAACTGTGAGATCCACCACGAGATACATGGTGGTCGCAGTTAAATCGGTATCTCACCCTTGACTCAACACGCTCGATTCCAAGCTCGCGAATTCAAGATCAGCTACTGCTGCACTTACCGTTTGGGTTCTGGGTTCATGCGACTCAAGGCAACAAAAAAGTGAATCCAAATGTTTTTAAATTGAGTGGGGTTGCATTCGATAACATAAAAAAACAATGAGTAAGTATGCAGTGAGTAGCCAGTGTCGATGCGTGGTAGATACTATGAGCAGGGAATATACTTTTCTTCTTGTCAGCGATCCTGTAGTCTCGGAGCGCTCCCAGCTAGACCCGGTGCCAATGCCGATGGCCCCGAGCGCAGCCCGCCGTTGCCAGCCGCTTTCCTTAGAACCCGCCCATACCGCCCATCCCACCCATCCCGCCCATGCCCCCGCCCATGCCCCCCGCGGGCTTGTCGTCCTCCGGCGCATCAACAATACACGCCTCGCTCGTCGTCAGCAGGCTCGCGACGCCCGACGCGTCCACAAGCGCCGTGCGCACGACCTTGAACGGGTCGACGATCCCCGCCTTGATCATGTCGACATACTCGCCCTTGCTCGCGTCGTACCCCCACCCGAACTTGTCCGCGCCGCCGTACTGCGCAAGCAGCGTCCCAACAATCACGCTCGCCTCCTCGCCCGCGTTCGTCAGGATCGCGCGCGCAGGCGCGGTGATGGCGCGCCGCACGATCGCGACGCCGAGCTCCTGGTCAAAGTTCGTCGTCGTGATCGGCTTGGCGTCGGGCGAGGTGGGCGAGGAGGTCGACGACGCGGCGCCGGGGGACGACGTCGCGAGCATCAGGCTCGCCTTGAGGAGCGCGACACCGCCGCCGGGGAGGATGCCCTCCTCGACCGCTGCGCGGGTCGCGTTGAGCGCGTCATCGTACCGGTCCTTCTTCTCGCTGACCTCGACCTCGCTCGCGCCGCCGACCTTGATGACAGCGACACCGCCGGAGAGCTTCGCGAGGCGCTCTTGCAGCTTGGTGCGGTCGTACTCGCTGGTCGAGACGTCCCCGATGATGGAGCGGATTTGCTCGCAGCGCGCGGCGATCGCGTCCTTGGAGCCCTCGCCGTTGAGCACGATCGTGTCGTCCTTTGTGATCGTGATGCTGCCCGTCGTGCCGAGCATGTCGGGCGTAGCATGCTCGAGCTTGATGTCGAGCTCGTCAGAAAAGACGGTGCCGCCGGTGAGGATGCCGAGGTCACCGAGGATGGACTTGCGGTTGTCGCCGAATCCGGGCGCCTTGACGGCAACGACCTGGAGCTGGCCGCGGAGCTTGTTGAGGATGAGGGCAGCGAGCGCCTCACCGTCGACGTCCTCCGCGATAATGACGAGCGGTCGGCGGGCCTGTGCGGCCGTCTCGAGGGTCGGCAGGATATCCTGCAGCAGGGAGATCTTCTTCTCGCTGAGCAGGATGTACGGCTTCTCCATCTCGACCTTTTGCGTCTTGACGTCGGTGATAAAGTACGGGCTGATGTAGCCACGGTCGAAGCGCATGCCCTCGGTGATCTCAATCTCGTCCTCGATGGTGCGTCCCTCCTTGACGGTGATGACGCCCTCCTTGCCGACCTTCTCCATGGCCTGGGCAATGAGGTTCCCGACGTGAGTGTCACCGTTGGCAGAGATGGTCGCGACCTGGGCGATCTCGGCGGTGGTGGTGATCGTCTTGGTCTGCGAGGACAGGAACTGGACGACGCGGTCGACGGCTGCCTGCGAGCCACGACGCAGGTCCATAGGATTGCAGCCTGCGGCGACGTTCTTGACACCCTCCGAGTAGATTGCGCGCGCAAGGACCGTGGCGGTGGTCGTCCCGTCTCCGGCAATCTCGTTTGTCTTTTGAGCGACATCCTGAATAAGACTAGACTCACGTTCAGAACTTGCTTTTTTTCGCCAAGGTGACGCTTACCGAGCACCGAGGTTCTCAAACTTGTCCTTCAAGGACACGGCTTTCGCGACCGTAACACCGTCTACGAAAACAGTTTAGTCTATTGTTCAACTGGCAAGTAGTGTACCGACCTTTTGTGATCTTGGGACCGCCAAAGGACTGCTCAATGATGACATTCCGCCCTGAGCGACGCCGTTAGTCAGCGTTTGCCATATCCACCGCGCAGAGGTTACACACCCTTCGGGCCCAGGGTGACCTGGACGGCGTTGGCGAGGACATCGACGCCCTTGAGGATGCTTGCCCGTCCATCGTTGGAGAACTTAATCTCCTTGTGGGCACCGCGGGTGAGCGCAGGCTGGGCTTTTGCGGCGGCACGGCGCACAGACCGGGAAGAGGTCGTGGACAGGCGATGCATTTTGGAGGCGAACGGGAAAGGGAGGAGGGAAACGGGAAGAGAGAGAGAGCGAGAAATAGACTCCGGCAAAATTTTCGCGTCGAATTGTCTAGAAAATTCGCACGTGATCAGGTCTTTGCTATACACCGCCAAATATTCAGCCGAGAGTGCCGACTGGTCAAAGCGCAGAATCGCGCCAAGAGCCGTGAGTGTTTGGCGTCTTTTGCCTTGCAAGTAGCGTTTATTATTGCACAGGCACGGCTTACGACGATTTCTCTGACATTGTGCACAACGGTATAGGATCGGACTGTGGCTGCACGCGTATTGGCAAGAGAGGGAGAAATAAATACAAAGGGCGACTTCTTTGCGAAACACCAGTGCTGCTTCTAATGGTTAATTCTGAGGCACATACGTGTATTTCTTTGTTCCACATGCTGGGCAGGAAAATTACCTCAAATATCTTCGACTGGGTGTGTGTCACTGTGCTTGTCAGGCAACCGCCGCGCGCAAATGCAAGCATGAGATACAGCAGGCCATGGTCCGAAGCTGGGCGGACCGGGCTAGATTTTGAAGCACCAAAAGGAGCACCTCAAGATTCTCCGGCAGACCGCGACAGTTCCGCCCGTCGGCAGACCTCGGCATTCTATGTACGGGATGGCGTCGGGATGGCGTCGGAATGGAGGCGGGCATTGAGGAGGTAATCTTGTCGCAGCAAAGAGAAACCGTCCTGAACCGTGGGGGATGCCGGGCAACAGTGGTTGAACCTGGAACATGCTGGAACTCGACTCTCGGAACTGCTCCCCGAAGTTTACACTGAGTTGGCCCACACAGACCGGGTTCGCCGCCGTTGAGGTTGCATTGCGATGCGCGAATATACGGCCAAGTATTGCCAGTATTGTTCTCAAGACATTCGTAACAGCAGTGGTTGCCATCCATCATGGTGCCAGAGATTTTGAGAATCGGAAGTCGCAGAGGAAACGTGTCGATCTGGTGCGATTATACAGCAATGGTGATTGTCAGCAGACAGAGGGCGAATAATAGGTTGCCAGCAGAGTTTGTACTGGATGCGGTAGAGGTAGCAGTGCGGTGCATGTAATGGTTTCAAGCTATAAGCGTGACGGGCAAACAAGAGACGCTCACGACCGACATCATCCCTTCGCTCGTCGCCGTCGCCGTCGTCGATGTCCTACACCCCCTCGTCGCTGACGCCCTCACGCCCCGCACCGTCACCGTCCATGTACTCCTCCCAGTCCTCCCAGTCCCAGTCCGCCCTCGCGTCAAACGGCTACGGTTCCGCCTTTACCTTCAATCCCAGTTCCACCGCCGGCTCGTCCTATTCCTCATCCTACTCGGGCATCGGCGGCTCCCCATCGCTCTCAAACGGCAGTGGCGCCGGCGGTGGTGTCGTCAGACAAGGCGCGGTCAGCGTCAAGGAAGATGGCACATTCGCCAGTTGGATCTGGAAGGTCAAATGGCTCGTTCTCAAGGAAATGTCCCTGAGTCTCCACAAATCAGAGGTGTGTCTACAGATTCTGCATGGTGCCCGTCACTGCTGCCTTCCATGGCGCCACGCCACTGGGTTGACTCCCTTGGTAATCCATTCTCATTCACCTGCAGGGCTCGGCACAACAATCCGTCATCCTCCTCCGCGACATCGCCAACATCGAGCGGACAGACCTCAAACCCTACTGTCTTCTCCTCGAGACCCAGGACCGAAAACGCTACTTTCTATCCCTCAAGAACGACGAGGAGCTGTATGGTGCGACTCTTGCTTGCTCTTACAAACAATCGCTCATTGCACAACAGGCTGGCAAGACGACGTCTACTCGCGCTCACCACTCATGGGCGTCAGCAACCCGACCAACTTTGTGCACAAGGTGCACGTCGGATTTGATCCTGTCAGCGGCGCATTTACCGTAAGTGCCAAAAGTCCCATTTGTGCAGACGTTCAGCTCAGCGTGTGACCATAGGGTATGCCCGACCAATGGAGCAAGCTACTCACCAAATCCGCCATCACCCGCGAGGACTATGCCAAGGATCCGCAAGCGGTCCTGGACGTCCTCGAGTTCTACACGGACCACCAGAAGCGGGAGGCGGAGCGGGAACGGGAAATGGACACGAGTATGTCCTTGTTCATGCACTTGAGCAACGTCAGCTAACAATTGTCCAGGCGCGCCAGCACGCTTCAACGCGGGCACCGGTCTCGGCGGCATGGGCCGCTCGGGCATGGGCGCATCAACGTCCTCTTTAAACGACCGCCCGCCCGTCAAACGCCAAGAGTCTGCGCCGCCCGGCCTCGACTCGAACGGCTCCAGCCTCGGTTCCTACTCCTCCACGCCCCCACGGCAAGCCCAGCAGCAGCAGTCCTCCCAACTCCAGTCCTCCCGCCCCGCCCCACCACGCCCCCTCCTCACCGGCACGCGCCCCGCCCCACCTGCGCCGCCACTCAACGGCTCCGGGCCCGCGGTCCCCTCCAAATCGCCGGGCGACCTCCCCTCCTCCGCCGACCTGCGCGCGCGCCAAGCAGCACGCGGCCCGCCCGCCGCCACAAACGCCGGCGCCGTGCCGCTGCGGAAAGACTCCCTGCAGACATCGCCGCCGAACCAGCAGCAGCAGCGCGCGGAGCAACGCGCGGAGGCGGCGAAGCGCGAGCGCGAGCGGGAGGCCGCGGCGCAGCGGGAGCGCGATGTGCAGCAGCAGCGCGAACGGGAGCGGGATCAGCGAGACCAGGACGCGCGGCCGCCGCTGGGGCCGCCGAGCAAGACGGCGCCGGTGATGAATGCGGGGCCGGGGACCGCCGCGGGTGCGACGGCTGGGCCGCCGCCGGTGAAACCGCTGCAGCCTGCGAAGAAGCCGACGATCCAGTTCGATGAGCGGGCTGGGGAGAAGGTGGGCGCGCAGCAGGGTGTTGCGGCGGCGGCGGCGGCGCTGGAGAAGAAGGGCGACGGGATGAAGGAGAAGCGGATAAGCACGATGACGGAGGTGCAGATCATGGAGAAGCTGAGGCAGGTCGTTTGCGATGACGATCCGAAGTTGATCTATAGCAAGATCAAGAAGGTTGGGCAGGGGTGCGTTGCGTTTTGCTGCTGGCAGTTTCGTTTGCTAACTGGCGAGCAGCGCGTCGGGCCATGTGTACGTGGCCAAGACGCTGGCGACGGGCAAGAAGGTCGCGATCAAGGAGATGGACCTGTCGCACCAGCCGCGGAAGGAGCTCATCGTGAACGAGATCCTCGTCATGAAGGAGTCGCAGCACCCGAACATCGTCAACTTTATTGAGAGCTACCTCGTCAAGGCGAACGAGCTGTGGGTTATCATGGAGTACATGGAGGGCGGGGCGTTGACCGACATCATCGAGAACAACACGATGGAGGAGGACCAGATCAGTAGTATCTGCTTTGAGGTGCGTGCGACGAGACTTTTGTGGTGTTGCGCTCATCTTGTGCGCAGACATGCAAAGGCTTGGGCCACCTGCATAGCCAGAGCATCATCCACCGCGATATCAAGTCGGATAACGTCCTGCTCGACGCGCTGGGCCGTGTAAAAATAAGTGCGTCCCCCTTCCCTTCTCTCCCCATCGACGAAACTGAACCCGCCCGCAGCGGACTTTGGCTTCTGCGCCAAACTCACGGACCAAAAGTCCAAGCGCGCGACAATGGTCGGCACGCCGTATTGGATGGCGCCCGAGGTCGTCAAGCAGAAGGAGTACGGCGCCAAGGTCGACATATGGTCCTTGGGCATCATGGCGATCGAGATGATCGAGAACGAGCCGCCGTACCTCGACGAGGAGCCGCTCAAGGCGCTGTACCTCATCGCGACGAACGGGACGCCGACGCTCAAGAAGCCGGAAGCGCTGAGCCGCGAGCTCAAGGGCTTCTTGGCGGTGTGTTTGTGCGTGGATGTGAGCAGTCGGGCGACGGCGAATGAGTTGCTGGATGTGAGCTCCCTCTTGTCTGTTCTTATTTTTGCGGAATAACGGCTGATGCGCGTCGATAGCACGAATTTTTGAAGAAGGCGTGTGCATTGGCGGGGCTTGCGCCGCTGCTACGGTTCAAGACGAAGCAGTCGTAATCCCTCCTCTATATCTCCTCTGGGCTCCCGCACTTATCTGCATCATCGCACCTCACGACAACGCATCCCTACGCATCCCGCTCCTTACGCCCCTCCCGTCCCTCTGTAACAAACATCCTTGGTATGGTATGGTATATATTCTTACTTTACATTTCCTTATCCCTTATCCCCAGTTGACTCCTCTTTTGTTTCGCACTTTTTTTATTATCTTTTTCTCCCGCTCCTCTCCTCTCGTTACCAGCCACGTTTTTTGTCCTGTCCGACTACTACTCACTCGAGCCCTCGTACCTGCTTTTTCTCGAACTCGAACTCTGGAAAAAATGGTAATGAGTAATGTACTACTTACTTGTTGTCAATGAATTGGCTAGACGCGTGTGTGGTGTTCGTTGGGCAAGAGCAGCGCAGCTGAGAATTATTTATTGCTCAGCTTGTGGATGCAGGGTCCTGGTTATTTCATCGCTCCCCGCCGCTCAACTAGACACGCAAGAATATGGTGGAGTCCTTAGGCAACAAGGTCAAGTAAAGGATCCCGCGCTAAACTCGGGCAGTTCATACCCGTTGCTAAGGAAGAACGGCCTCCCCACCGACTGTGGGTGAATAATCAAGGTAAATGGGACGATGAGAGCTATAAAGAATTCGCTGGTCGGCCAGGCGCGGTCGCTGAGTGCTCGGCTAGTACCTATTCCTGAGGCTCGTAAGCGTATGTCGTATGTGAGTCTTCGTTCCGGAGAATAAGTATTGTTTGAGGTGAAGTGTTGAGGATTTTAGAAAGCATACCCGACGGCAAGAACGCGAGCAGGTCACCGACTACGGATAAGCTATAGAAAATTCGCTGGTACAGAAAAAGACAAGGCAACCCGGTCAGACGCGGTCACTGCGTGCTCGGCTGGTACATGAGGTCGTAAGTGTGAGTTCCCGTTCTACGGAATGACTTGAGGTGAAGTGTTGAGAAGAATAAGTATCTGTAAAGAAACGCTTTATGAAACCACTTTATTTTGGAGGCGTACCCGACGGCAAGAACGCGAGCAGGTCACCGACTGTGGGTGAAAGGATGCAAGAGAGAGCTATAAAGAATTCGTTGGCGAAGAAAGAGAAGGCAACACGGCCTGGCGCGGTCACTATTACGCGCAGAGAGTCTTATCAAAGTCGACGTCCGTTTTCTCGAGAATATCGTTGTTGAGGATCTCCATAAAGGCTGTTATGGATCCACTTTATTTCAGCGGTCCGCATATCGGTATCGGACGATAAGGACGATGAAGGGGCCCGAGGGCAGCGCTGACGGAGACCCGGAGGGCAAGGAGATGAGAACCAGAAGCCGCACAGCGGGATTTCGAGCGAATACAGTCTGAGGCATGCATCATGGGTAATGTATCACCAAGTCCAAAGCAGTTGAGAATGGGCAACTAGAGCTAGTTTGGAATGAAGAAAAAACGGAGCCGCGATGTTGAGAACCCGAGCTGAAGCACTGAATTGACGGTGAACCCGGGTGAAGCGCTGAAACGGTGAATGAAGCAGATGATAGCGGTAAACAATTTTGGAGCCGGCGTCAGTGAGCAGCCGGTGCCTCGGTGGTATCGAGTAAAAGTAGAACTCTAGCGGGTTGCCAACAAAGCCCGGATACCAGCGTTGGTTTTGGCAAGTGTCTTGAAGAGAGTAGAGTGAACGTGAAAGGATCTAAATTTGAAAAACGCAAGCCGGAGAAAACAAACGCAATCCCCCGGAGGTCGGGGTTGTCAAGTCCGCAAACGAGTTGGGGAAACCTCAAGCGTGGAGAACGCAAAATTTCCAAATCAAAGGCACTTGTTAGCAACGGTCAGCGGTGCTGCGGCCGCTGAGCGCTGGACGCCAAAATGACTGACGGAATATTGAATAACGGTGTATCCATCCGCACTCGAAGTACAGAATAGAGTGCGAGCGCAAGATCCAGGCACGACGGAGATGGCGGTGGGCGAGTGCACGGGGTCCTTTTGAGATCAGCGATCGGCAAACAAAAGAATGAGGCAATGTCTGGGTGGTACCACTTGATGTCTCGTCTATAAATCAGCCCAGTCCCCATTATTTCTGCTTCTGCTCTGTCGTGTTCAGTGCCGACCTTGTTTCCCTTTCTCCCTCTTCCTTTTCCTCCCCCCACCCCTGGCCTTGCTTGTGTCCGTGCTTGTCCTCTCTCTTTCCATCATCTCACTATATTTACACACGGTTTTATACAGGAAAAACCGCGACAATGAGAACGATACTCAAGCCCCTGGCGATTCACGCCGCATACTCGCCCATTGAGACCATTGTCTTTCTCAGCGTCCTTGGAACTCTCGCATACCTTCACATCCTCAATACCGTGAAGCACTCGGCTTTTTTCGCGCCCCCACCCCCCCTCCGACCCGCGTATGCCTTGTACACACACGACTGGCTGCCCGTCCATAACACCGTTTGGGCCCGCGATGACCACGTTCCGCGACTCGACCTCCAGCAGATTGTCTTTGCTGCAGGGCCGCAAATAAACAGCGCGTCTCTCGAAAACGTCACAAAACACATTACCGCTGCTTTCCCTGGCTTCTCCCATGTCCAGACGGGCCCCCAGACGTGGACGCAGACGATCCAGGTCAAGGACGACTTCAACATGCGGTCCCTCCCGGTCGACAGTTGGGGCGTCGCGTACGAGCTCGCGCCACAGGCAGAGCCCATCGCACAGATGCACTTTATCAAATGGGTCACATATGCGCTACACACTCTCGTGTCCCGCTTCTACGACTTGGCAAAGGTGATTTTTTATTTAGCTATCCGTCGAGTCCGCACTGACGTGCGCAGAAAACACCGACGCCGGACATCGTCCTCATCTTCACGGGCTATTCTCTCATGCACGTCACCTTCTTCCTGCTGGTGTCCCGCTCCCGTGCCCTCGGCTCGTCCTTCTTTTTGCCACTCGCGATCCTCTCGTCGTCCGTGCTCGCACTCCTGTTGACCGTGCCCATAGCGTTATTCTTGCGCATCCCCATGCACCCCGTCGCTCTCACCGAGGCCCTGCCGTTCCTCGTCTGCACCGTCGGCTTCGACAAGCCCCTTCGCCTCGCGCGCGCTGTTTTCACTCACCCCCGCGCCCTCCGTCCCGCCCCCACTCCTTCAGGCGAAGTCGTACTGGACGCCCTCAGTGCTACTTATTTCCCCATTATCCGCGACTACATTCTTGAGATCGCCGTCTTGAGTTTAGGCGCGGGTTCTCGCGTCGCCGGCCTCGCCGAGGTCTGCACCCTCGCCGCCATGTTGCTGGCTCTCGACTGTCTCATGATGTGTACCTTCCTCGCTGCCATCCTCTGTGTCATGGTCGAGGTCCGCCGCATCAAGGCCTCTGATCCCTCTCCGTCCTCCCCGCAGCCGAGTTCCATTTTTGCGCGTCTTTTCGGACCCAAGGGCACCCTCCTGCCCGCGCGTGTCGGCATCTCGTCGACCAGCAACACGAAGGGAACGCAGCCAGAAAACCCCGTCGCGCGCCTCAAGCTGCTCCTCCTCGCCGCCTTCCTCGGCCTGCAGATCCTCAACCTCTCCGCCCCCCTCACCTCGCCCATCTCCACGCGCGCCCTCCCCAGCGCCGCCGCGCAAACGACCCCGCTCGACCGCACCGTCCTCGCCCTCCTCACGCCCCCGCCGCTCGCCGCGTCGTCGGGCACACCCGCCGACGACTCCCCCGCGCGCCTCCTCGTCCGCATGCGCCCCCCGCTCACCCTCCGCCCCACGCGCCCCGCCTCGCGCCGCTCCTTCCTCGTCTCGCACATCGAGGCAGGGCTGAGCACCTGGACGCGCCTCGTCGGCGACCCCGTGCTCAGCAAGGGCATCGTCGTCATCCTCGCCATCAGCGTGCTCCTCAACGCGTACCTCATCCGCGGCGTCAGCCGCGCGCGCGGCGCCGGCGTGCGCTTCGACGACGTCGTGCCCCCGACGCCGGCGCCGGATGCCGTCGGCGCGACGTCCGGGGAGCGCCCGGTGGAGGAGGCGAAGAGGGAGGAGCCCGCCCAAGACGGGTGGGCAAGGGACATTGCGTCTGCATCGACGAGCGCGCTGCAGCAACCGCAACCGATGCCGATCTCGATCGTGCACGCGCAGACGCCCGCGCCTAGTGTGGGCGTGATGCCGACCTTTTCGCTTGACGACGTTGATCGCCGGCTGCGTGCGCGCACACGGGGCCGTCGGAGTCAAACGCCTGCACGCAGGGTGCGTTTTCATCTTCTCACATATCTTTATAGCACTCAAGAAACATAGGCCCGACTGGACGAAGACGACAGCGCGGAGGACGGGTCGGACGAGGATGAGGACTCGTCGGAAGCGGAGCGGGAGCCCCGGCCACTACCGGAGCTCATCGAGCTGCTCGCGAGTCTGCCGAAGACGAACGGGCTGCGGGAACTGAGCGACGAAGAAGTCGTCGCCCTCGCCCAAGCGGGCAAGATCGCCGGCTACGCGCTCGAAAAAGTCCTCGCCCCCGCGCAAGAGCCCCTCGGCCTCGAGCGCGCTGTGCGCATCCGGCGCGCGCTCGTCTCGCGCGCCTCGCTCACGCAGACGCTCGAAGCGTCGCTGGTGCCCTTCGAGCGGTACGACTACGCCAAGGTGCTCGGCGCGTGCTGCGAGAACGTCGTGGGCTACATCCCGCTTCCGCTCGGCATCGCCGGGCCGCTCACCATCGACGGCGTGTCCTTCCACATCCCGATGGCCACGGCCGAGGGCACGCTCGTCGCGTCGACGTCGCGCGGCGCGAAGGCGCTTAATGCCGGCGGAGGCGTTACGACCGTGCTCACGCAGGACGCCATGACGCGCGGACCCGCGATCGACTTCCCCTCGATCGTCGAGGCTGCGCGCGCAAAGGCGTGGATCGCGAGCCCCGAGGGCCACGGCGCGCTGAAGCAGGCGTTCGAGAGCACGTCGCGCTTTGCGCGCCTGACGAGCCTCAAGACGGCGATGGCGGGGCGCACGCTGTTCGTGCGCTTTGCGACCGCGACGGGCGACGCGATGGGGATGAACATGATCTCCAAGGGCACGGAGAAGGCGCTCGAGGTGATGCAGGGCGAGTTCCCCGAGATGGTCGTTCTCGCGCTGAGCGGGAACTACTGCACGGACAAGAAGCCCGCCGCCATGAACTGGATCGAGGGCCGTGGTAAGAGCGTCGTCGCTGAAGCGGTTATCCCCGGTAAGGTCGTGAAGAGCGTGCTCAAGACCACCGTCGACGCGCTGTGCAACTTGAACACCAAGAAGAACCTCGTCGGCAGCGCGATGGCGGGTTCCATCGGCGGGTTCAACGCGCATGCGGCGAATATCCTTACTGCCATCTTCTTGGCGACCGGCCAGGACCCCGCGCAGAATGTCGTCAGCTCAAACTGCATGACACTCATGGAGCCGTGAGTCTTTTTCTCTTCCTTTTTCTCTGTGCATTGTACTAAGCACCCTGAGCAGAACAAACGACGGCCAAGACCTCCTCATGACGGTCTCCATGCCCTCCATCGAGGTCGGCACGGTCGGCGGCGGAACCGTTCTCGGGCCCCAAGGCGCTGTGCTCGAGATGCTCGGCCTCCGCGGCGCGCACCCGACGCGTCCGGGGCAGAACTCTCAGGGCCTCGCTCGGGTGATTGCCGCGTCCGTCATGGCGGGCGAGCTCTCGCTCATGAGCGCCCTCGCCGCCGGTCACCTCATCCGCGCGCACATGGTACACAACCGCTCCGCCCCGCCCACACCCTCCGTCTCCCGCCCTGCGACGCCCGGCCTCGAGCTCCCCGTTGCCGGGTCGTTACCTGAGGCGCCCGGCAAGCCCGCGCTGGTGACCCTGACACCCGCGCTGACTCCGTCACATTCGACCGCGAGCTTACCGCCATATTCGAGGACGTAGGGAGTGCGGACGCCTCTGACTGTTTATTGATTAAATGCGTGGGGCTTGCCCCCGCGATAATTGATTTCCGCCTCGCTCGTGTTTAGAGAGCGGGCGCGAACTGTATATAGTATCCTACATACGCAAATGCACCTAATTGTGCGAACTGTGTTTTTATAAACAAGACATTCGTTTTTTCCTTCGCGTCCCTTATCGTTATCCGCTTGGTCAGTATCAACACGAGGCCGGACAGTACAATGAAAACGCGCAACAGCGGGGTGGCAGGAGACCTATCGATATCATTATGGGTCCACTGGTTCTTTCACTTCTTTGCACAAACGGATCAGCCTGATCAGAAGCTTCGATGTAAATATGGAAGGCCTCCTTTTGGACTTGCTAGACCGGCCGTTTGGGCTCGCTACTATAAAGCCTGCGTGATATATGGATAGGCGTTCTCAGCCTTCTGTGAGTAGAGCGGCCGCTAATACTTAGTATGATAGATAGCCCGGCAATTATGGGTCGTAGCGGCCGCACGTTCATTCAGACAAGTAGATCGTTGTAGTGAATAACCAGGGTGCGCGTAATGTACATTGAGTTTTGTCGTTAAGCCGCGGCAGGAACAAAACTACGTAGAAGCCGGGGAAAGCGAAGGCCAAGAGTATCGAGATCTTTTGGATCTGCATTGGGGAGTGGGGACGGCGCCCTTTGGATCCGATATCATCTTCATTGATTCTATAATTTTCTCGATGCGAGGTCTGTCAGTGATGCCTGGTGCCCATGCAGCTGTCACGAGCTCCCACAAGGTATCCGACATAGCTGCTGGCCGTGCTGGTCGTTCTCCGTCCCTTACTTTCAGCATGACGGTGATGTCTTGCGGAACCTCCGAGAAGGGGCGTCTCCCGGTGAGCAATTTTGCCTTCAGTCAGCAGAGAATCATGGACAATGTAGCTGTTCGGCACCTCAAGGCAAACGCAAGCAAAGGCGTACACGTCGCTCGCCGGCGTCCGCACGAATCTCTCGCAGCCGAATAACGTCGGGTCGATGAGCTCCGGCGCAAACCATCGCACACTTCCTGCATGGTTGCTGGAAGTGCCCAATGCACCACTTGTGTCGGAGATAACATCGTCGATGACGCGGGTTAAACCAAAGTCTGCGAGACACGCGTTCCCATCGTCTGACACTAGGATATTCGTCCCCCGTAGGTCGCCGTGCACAATCTTCATTGAGTGCAAGTAACCCAGACCTTCTGTTATCTGCAGGAGCTCCAAAGAAAATTGTATGTGGGATGTGGTTTATATTCCGAGAGCAGACTTACCATCTTCTGGACATCCCCGCGCCCACGGTCCTTCAGAAATTTCAGGACCGTGCCATACTCCATCCAGGGTGAGACCATGCAAAAAGACGACGGAAATGTATCGCGATCTATACCAATCAATGGGAGTATGTACTGGTGGCGGAGTGTCTGCCAAACGAGGGCCTCTCGGCAAAATTGCTGGTCAACTATAAGCAAGATCCGCATTGTGTAGACGGTAAATTTACCAAACGACTCCTCGAGTCAGTGTCTTCCTGAAATCTCCTGAGACGCTTCAAAGCGACCGGGCGCCCACCGGACATTGCGCGATAAATGTCTGAAAAGCCACCACAGACTGTCGCGTATTCACGACGGTCGGTGACGCGAGCGATAAAAAGCGATGAAGGGAGTAGGCCACGCGCTTCCGAAAGTCGGATGATTAGCCGCCGAGCGTCGAAAGTACGACCACTTGTCAAAGACCCTCTGTCGGGTACCTACGAATCCGATGAGCAGACCTCATAACCTCATAATATGACACGCACATCCTGGACGGCGTCCATGAAAGACTGGGTGGGGCCGCTTTCGAGAGCCAAGACTGCCCGCTTTGCATTGCGCGAACCAAGGACAGCAAGAAGCGAGGTACAAATCCGCTGGTCGCAGGCCCGGAGCGCATCATCAAGAGACCCGCCAGTAGTATCCAATAACACGCGTTTTTGCTCTTGGTTGGAAAGCACCGCAGTGACCGCGGCTTCGGCTCGGAGGCGCCTCTTCTTGAGGATGGCGATGAGCTCCTCGTGGCGCTGCTTGGCTTCTTTCTGCGGGGGATATCAGATGTGTATCTGACGGAGACGGAAGACCTTTCCGCACCTGCATCTCTGCCATGGTCATGGCAGCAATGATCCCAGACTGGACCTGAGTATCCCTGTTAGGCATATACAGAGTCGTTCGGTCGAGGACGACGTACTCCGAAGACGTCCAGTGCGTGCTTGAGGCCCTCAACGCACTCCTTGATGAGGTCCGCGTCGTCCATGGAGCGGAAGATGATCCGAATGAGACCAGGCTTGACCTGGTTGCGCACAAAGATCAGGATTTTATCGAGCGTCCTGTAGAATGCAAGTTGGAGGTGTGCCAAATGGGAGGTGTGCTAGATCGGGCACGTACTCCGAGTACTGAACGATACTGCGAACCATGGCCGTTGTCAGGTCTGCGTCTGAGTCGCGGCAGATATTGATGATAGCGCAGACGAGCTCGTGGGCCCGCTCTGTCAGCTTCATACAAGCTGACGCGAAATTCAATATTATTTTCTCGGGGACATTGATTCTGCAATGCAGACAAACATGATTTGTTATGTCTCGCTCTCTAAGCGATACAGGGCAACATCAGTAAAAGCCACAGATGCTCGTGGGGCTTCGTGGAGGAAAGAGTAGCGCACCTGAACCGCCTCCATAATGAGTAGCGAAACCCTGGGAATGCCCTGGATGCAGGGCTGACCGGATACATTGCCAATATCTTTGAGAAGCGTCGCCGCCACAGTCCCGTATTGCAGAATGCGATCCTTGTTCGATGCGCGGCGGATTTGGACCATGGTGGTGCGATGGGAAAATTAAACAGCCACGGCGAGAGGTCGAAATCCAAAATAATTGTCCGGATCACACGGAGCCAAAAGTCAACAGTTGTGGTGATATAGCTGTAAGAAATCGGCGATACAGAGGCCCAGCAATGCCACAGCTCAAAAAACAGAAACTTGCAACGGAAGGTAAGCTGGAGAGTTTATTGTGCAGCGCTGCAGCGGACGAGTCGAGTCTCCCATTTACCGAACTTCAGGCTTGAACCTTCGAGCGCCACACACTAATAAGAGCAGAATCGGACATGAGAGAAACAAGAAGGAGAAACGGAATAAAACATCCCAACATTGATTCATTAATGTGATCACTGTGATCCATTGATGGCATCACCGACTATCCCGCGTCATTCCTCGATTCTCTCCATCTAAGTAGCACCGCGCATAAGTACTCAGTCGGGCATGGCAGAGACGATAACCACCCCGCCATTCACCGGAATCTACAACTTTCGCGACGTGGGACGCGTCGTGAATTCCCTAGGCGGCAAGAAGCTCCTTCACGAAAAATTCATCTACCGCTCCGGACGTCTCGACGACGCCACCCCCGCCGACCGCGACAAGCTCGCGTCGTCTGAAGCCCACGGCGTGCAAACTGTGATAGATTTGCGCACGAAGTCCGAGCACATAAAGCGAGCGCAAACGTCTCAGAAGAAGAACCGGGATCGCGTCAAACTGAAGACGGAGCCTACGGTCGCAGAGAAGGATCCATGGGATACCATCTACATCAATTTCGTCGGAAGAAAATTCGAGATGAACCTTTTGAAGCAGCTGAGGTGGTGGCAGTTAATGTGCGACAGACAATCCAGACCTATCCTCTGCTTCACTGACTTGAATACAGATGGTTTCTGACACTGATTATCTTCCAGTTCAGAATGGCTGCCATCCACGTCCTCGGAAGAAACGTACTCTCACCAATGGGTAACCTTCACGAACCGCTCCACGCAGCTTCACCTGCTGACAGCTCAAAGGTTTACTCGGCCTGAGCAAAGACTCATTGCGCTTTTGCCAAGCAGAAATCCGCCAGGCGCTCGATGTGTACACGGACTTCAAGTCCTACCCCATCCTCCTGCATTGCACGCAAGGCAAGGACCGATCCGGCCTAGTCGTCATGCTTATCCTCTTCGTTCTCGGTGTACCACTGGACCAAATCAAAGCAGACTACGCTCTCTCCAATGAGGGCCTTGATCCAGTACGGGAATCCATGATGGCAGAGGTAGAAGAGATTGGAATGGACATCAATTATACCAAAGCTCCGCCCGAAGTTGTACAGACTGTCTGGGATTTCTTACATGAGGAATACGGCGGCGTAGACGAATATCTGGATCTCATTGGGTTTGGAGAGCAGAAACGACAGACCTTACGGAAACTGTTACTCGTAGAGGGAGATTCAATATGATATTTGTACGCACATTCCAAACTCGCATCATATCTTCTACAAACGTATACTACAAGCGCCACACGCGCGTCTCTCGCAACCGCCAAGCGACGCCGCACACAGTGAGCGCGTAAATCGAGAGGACGCTCATCGATGTCATCGTGCGAGCGTACATCGTCTGCATCGACAGGTTTACGACGCCGGTGAGTAGATTCGCCTGCATTTAACTTAGATTATAACCAGATTCCGGAACAACATGAGGACGCGACGCACAAAGAGGAACAGAGGCAACGCATTCTTGTTCACCGCCTCCAGGAGCGCCGGCGCGCGCGCGCTGGCTTCGAAGTTCGGCGGCGGCGGTATGGCCGCCGGGGGCTTGAGCTTGGATCTTGTCCCCAGTACGGGATAGAAAACCATGTCAAGCACTAGGTACCCGAGGAGGAAGCTCGTGTTGAAGGCCGTGATCCAAAGAGCGTATGGCAGGTTCGCCTATCCGTCGATCCGTCAGGATACGAAGTGAGGAGTGAGGACGTCATGCGTACCGTCTGCCGTGATACGCCCTCGTCTATGCGGAGCAGACTCGTGAGGCCAAGGAGGGCCCACCACACGATGGCGTAGCTCGCGAGTTCGATGGCGCCCTTGTCATTTTGCCGCGGGGCGCTGAGCTCAGCGGGGGTGGAACGGCCCTGGAGCAGACGGCGGAAGAAGCCGGGTGAGGGAGGGAGGATTAGCGTGCCGACGGAGAGGCCGAGGAGGTAGATCGACAGATATCCTGCGTTCGATTCAGTCCCGCTCAATTGGCAAGAAGGGTAAGACGGACCTGCAAGGGAGGCGATCCCTTCCTTGTTGGCACTAATCAGACTTATGCGGGGTGCGGTGCGGACATATTCTTTTAACCCAAAGACGGAGAGGGCTAGCTGCTGCACTAATAGACGCTGAGTGAAAAATAGGTGTCACCGGAGACAAACGTACGAATACCGACGCCGACGCCTAACAGCGATGCAGGAACGACACGGATGAGGGGGTGTAGCAGAACCTGGAACACCGGAAGTAGGGCGAGCGTGAGGAAGAAGTTCCAGTGCGTTCCATACTCCGTCTCATGTTCCTGGATCGGATGAGCCAAGAAGTTGAGTAAGAAGTGGGGGAACACACGGGATATTCTGTGCCCTTGACCAACAAAACGCGTACGACCCCCAGCACAATGATAGGGAATGTCTTCCGTACCACGGTCGTCAATTTCGAGAGTAGCGGTGCGCTGAGGTGGGCGGGGTCTTTCAGCAAGGGGATGGCTGATGCCACGCCGTTCGAGAATACGAACGAGCCCACGCCGAGGTCCATCTGCACAAGGACATGTCAGAAACGCCATCGTGTAGTAGTGGACGATTGTCAAAGCTAATCGTTCCGAGCAAAAAACGTACCAACGAGACACCATAAGACTCGCACTTGGCGAGATCGCGAGGGAACACCGGAAAGTCCACTGCGAGGATGCCGAGGATGGTCATCAGCATCATATGCGCGCGATACGTGGTAAGGGCGGGCAGCGGCGTCAAACTGCCCACCCTCAGCGTCTGCTTTGGCCCGGAGCCTGGCATCTGACTAGGGCTCCTCCCCGAGGCCGGCATAGGCATAATCGCGCTTGTAGGAGGCGATGTGCGCAACAATACGAGCGCAGTCGGCACAAGTAAAATGAACGAGAGGAGTGTCGGCGAATTGGCGAACAGGGTCATGGAGAGCAGGAGAGGGAGTGCAAGCAGGGTCCATTCTACCAGGAAGGGGATCGCACGGGGACCATAGACGCGTGTTTTGAGGGTAGAATACAGTGTTAGGGAGGCCTATGCTATTTCGCGTCAAAATCAAGACGGAGATTGGGATTTGAAGCCAACCAAAGCGACGGAAGAGATAAGGTTGACATGGGTGACGCTTGAGCCAGTCAGACCGGAGACTGAATGTTCCTTGAAGTCCTTGTAAGAGCTCATCGTCGTTGTAGAAGCGATCACAAAGTCTTTTCGGTCTTTCGGCCGAAACGTGATCGTGCATCTTGTCCTGCCCACTCCTGTGACTACATAGCAAAGTACTCACAGTTTCTGAGCCGCGTCGCCGGTGCTCAACGGGTTCCCTCGTCTAGTTGCCTCGCCTACAGCTCGAAGCGGCTGACCAAGACTTGACCAAGACCTCGGCTCACTCAGCAGAACTGGCATGGGCGGCCACTGTGGCATTTCCGTCAGTCGCTGGAGCGGAACACCGCGCTCCTGTCTTGAAAGGGGGTCCCGCCAACGTCCTCAAAAAAAAAAATTGGCCCCACGTCCTAACTAATTTCCTCGATTTATCTGGTCACTGGTACTGTCTCACTGGCGTCGTACAAACGACTTGAGGAAAGAAAAAAATTAAAGGGAAAGAAAAACGATTCGTCAGCCTTGGGCTTTTGTCATCCCGCTATCTTCATCCCGCAAGACTTAAGTCATCCCGCTATCTTGCAAGACTTAATCAGCAAAGCTGGCGCAATCAGTAGCTCTTGGTCTAAGTCAGAATCCTATTTAAATAGCTAGCTGCAACCGTTCCAATTCATAAAAATCCCTTCAACGACATGTCTTCTCCCCTCGTTGCATTCATCATCGGAGCCGGCAAAAACGTCGGCCAAAACACAGCGGCCGCGCTAAAAGCCAAAGGTTACAAGGTCGCCATCGGCTCCCGCAAACCTGTCATCGACCAGGTTAAGAAGGACGGACATTTCCCTGTGGCCATCGACGCGCAGAGCGTCGAAAGCGTTCAGAAGGCATTTGCCCAGATCAATAAAGAGCTCGGGCCGCCCAACGTTGTCATTTTCAACGGTATGTTTTTCTTCGAGAGGAAATGAAAGGACCGTATTGATCTATGCACTTTAGCCTCGACCTTCGTCAAAGCGCCTATTCCCGCAGACCCCCTAACTCTTTCTGTCGAGAACTTCAGGCTGCAAACGGACTTTACTGTGTCGGTGTATGCTGCCGCGCAGGAGGCCCTCAAGGGGTTCCGCTCAGACACCCACAAGAACTCGCTGAAGACCTTCATTATAACCGGAAATCCCCTTCCTTGGATCCCCGTCGACGACCCCGTCTGGCTCGGTGGTAGCGTCCTGAAACTCATTGAGTGGCGTCTAGCGGGGATCTTCGCTCTGGCTTACGCCAAGGAGAACATTCGGTGGGTGGCCAGTTGGCAATTTGGACCCAGTGTGTCTGACTTGTTCATCTTGGTGTAGGTTCTATTTTGCCAGTCTCGTGGGCGACAAGGGCGGCATTGTCGAGCCGCTCTCTTCTTTCTTCACGAGCGGCCCTCAGCATGCGCAGGTGTATACAGACCTGATCACCCGAGCGGACCACGAAGATTGGGATTACAGGTTCGTGTCTTTCATCCGTTTGTGGAACGAGATTATTCATCTTCTGCAGATTCACTCTCGATGCTAAGAAGTGGACCAAGTAAATACATATTAGCCTCGTTATTTTAGGCATGAAAATATTACAAGTGTCCGAAGCCTCTAAACTCCGTTCGGACGTTTCCTAGGGCTGAAGGCCCGACTTGACTCTCGTTGACTTAAGCGAAGTGGTGGGGCGCGGCACGCTCCTGTAACTATGCAGTAGGCTATTTACTTGGTCCACTTCTTCGTATCCAGAGTGAATCTGCAAAATAAATTTAAAACGGTTCGTTCCACAGATAGTGAAAGACACGAACCTGTAATCCCAATCCTCCTGGTCTGCCCGGGTGATCAGGTCCAAATACACCTGCGCATGCTGAGGACCGCTCGTGGAGAACAATGAGAGAGGCTCGATGATACCACCTTTCTCGCCCACGAGAGTGGCAAAGTAGAACCTACACCGAGCAGAATGAAGTTAGGCACACTCGGTCCAAACGGTCGAGTCTCCACCCACCGAATTTGCTCCTTAGCGTAAGCCAGAGCGAAGATCTCCGCCAGACGCCACTCGATGATTTTCTGGACGCTGAGGCCGAGCCAGAGGGGATCGTCGACGGGAATCCAAGGAAGAGCGTTTCCGGTTATGATGAAGGTCTTCAGCGCGCCCTTGTGGATGTCTGAGCGGAATCCCTTGAGGGCCTCCTGCGCCGCAGCATACACTGACACAGCAAGGTCCGTCTGCGCCTTGAAAGACTCCAGAGGAAGGGTCATAGGGTCCGCGGGAGTAGGCGGTTGGGTAAAGCTTACAGCTAGAGCAAATACATTAACCTAGTCCTGCCATTTCCTATCGAAAAAAACCTACCGTTGAAGACGACAACATTTGGCGGCCCGAGCTCTTTATTGACCTGGGCAAATGCCTTCTGAACGCTTTCGGTGCTCTGCGCGTCGATGGCCACGGGGAAATAACCGTCCTTTTCAACCTGGTCGATGACAGGCTTGCGGGAGCCGAGGGCGACCTTGTAACCTTTGGCTTTGAGCGCGGCCGCTGTGCTTTCGCCGACGTTTTTGCCAGCTCCGATGATAAATGCAACGAGGGGAGAAGACTCAGAAGACATGTCGTGGAAGAGACTTTTATGAATAGGAAAGCTTGCAGCTAGCTAGCTATTCAAATAGCCTTCTGAAGCAGACCGAGAGCTCAATTGGGCCACTGATTGCGCCAACTATGCTGATTAAGTCTGGTACGGGATATGACAAAAGGCTGACCCAGGCTGACGAATCGTTTTTCTTTTCCCAGGTCATTGCGATGATGGAGATGGTAGCGATCGATTAAAGCTCTCTAAACCTCTGAAAACCGTGAACGCCTCCAGGCCCAGTTTTTTTTTTTCGTGGACATAGGGCCAAACTTGCTGAGGACGTTGAAGGACTCCTATCCTAGGCTTCCAACAGTGGAGCGCCGCCACGATGTTCCGCCAACAACAGATATCCTTGCAGAAATGTGCCACAGTCGCCGTACGCGCCCAGTTCTGCTGAGTGAGCTTGAGGGAGCCGGTTCAGCCGAGTCTTGGTCAAGTCTCACACGGTAGTCAGCAGTTGTAAGCGAGGCAAGTCGAGGCAACAGAGGCCCAACGTTAAGACAAGGGACCTGTGTGAGTACTGGCATCGCAAAACAGGACAACTTGAAAGTTGGAGGGACAAGAAAATAGATCATGACGATGGCCACGCGCCCGTTTCGACCGAAAGACCGAAAGACCGAAAAACTTCAAAAAGACTCAGACTCAGCATTCCACAACTACCCGTCCCTATTTATTTAATATTTTGTACCAATCTGACAGCGAACTGCAGTGTCGCTATCGCGTCTTTTGGCCGTTATGTGGCCGTCCTTTTCCTTTTTCAAGGGAGGGCGAATCGGTTCAGCTGAGGCTCGCTTCCCGAGGTGTGTTATTAGGCCCAATGCAAAGCCAGGGAATCGATTAATGTTCTCCAGCCGAGATGTAAAATGTAATAGTGCACAGAATACAATTCACAGAGGACGACGAGCACAATACCTTTACCTCACTTTATCTCCTCCGAGTCAGGGCAGCTAGAGGTACTAGATAGTAGCAAGATAGTAGGGCAAATGTGGCACTGGTATATACCCATTGGTATAGTGGTCCGTTAGGGGAGCTGCTAGAATGACTTGAGACGGATATAGAGGGGACCACAGGGTACGAACCGTTCGCCAGTCCTTGAACGGATAAAATCCCCATGCTCTCGAGGATATTTCGCGCATGTGCCCTCGGGTGTCCGTCGCAGCGATCATCGTCCCAAGGACGAGACAATACCAAGAGGTTCTCCCCACTGCAATCGCGTTCGTCGTGCGGTGTGATGGATGACTTTTGAGCACTCACAGGTTGCCCTCAACTTCTATTCACAGACAGGCCGAGCCGCATATTCAATGCGTGCAATCGGCTCTCAAGAATCCGAACGTCGTCCAGAGTAGGGCGTGTTTTGTCAGCGACGTCGGCCCCGGCCGTGAGGCGGGAGAGCATGTCTTCGAGCCCCTCCATCTTGCGCTTTTCGCTGAGTTCCTCGTTCTCGTCCATCGGATCATCGCCGTCGGGCAGGTGCTCCCGAGCATGCGCTTCCGCCTCGAGATCGCGCGGCACGACATCCGTGAACCGCACAACAGCCAATCCTGCTGCAATAGCGCGCGCTTCCGCCAGCATCGACTCTTTTTCTGCGTGCTGGCACAGACTGGAGTTGAGGAACGCGACCAACGCTGAGGAACTCCCGCGTAGGAACCCAAGCTCCCGCCCCAGCGGCGCACCGACGCTTGCGAAACCGTCGTCGAACCCCTCTTGCAATGCGGATTCTTTCCCCGCTGTGATGCCCTCACGATAGCCCGCCTATGCATCAAGGGATTACGCTGGGATGTGGAACGAAAAGGCAGGGGGTGTTACGTTGGTGAATTCGGAGGAGATTTTGGTCCATTCGATGTCCCTGGATGTTTCCTGGGTCGCTTCTTCATCCCATGGTGAGTCCATATGCATTGTAAGATTTAGCTGGGCTGCGGCTAAAAGGTAAGATGATCGAGAAACGGTGTGGCTGTACACCAAAGACCACCAAACACAACTACGCTTGCGTCCTAATTAGGAAGTTGCCGCCCAGATCGCGAGAAACTGAATCAAGAGTCTTGTAAATGGAGAAAGTATATTTCCGTAGGTTAAACAGCTGAAAGAGCGAGAAAAAATGCATGACGTGATCCACAAAATTCCAGCGTTGGGTGTGTTGGGCGTTACTGATTCGAATGCGTCCTCTAGCGTCTTACACCCTCTCGGGAGGAAGAGAAGGGTCTCAGTGTCAAGCTTATCGTGGCTATCCACCGGCTTGACACACCAGAGCACGCTGAGATTGAGCTCATTTGCGCAGGCTGTGAATCAGCGTAGAATACGGAGCGGGCAGCACAAGGTTCGGCGTACTTCAATTCCTTCCACCTTGTATCGCTTTCTTGTCGTTGCGTTCGCCGAGTTGTACGTGGCCCATGGGCATAAGCGTCCACTGGCAGGTATCGGGGACGGTGGAAACAATTGGAAGGTAAAACTCAGAAATTTTCTAGAACTTGGAACACAACGCAACAACACTGGGCCGGCAGTGCTTGGGGGGTCCACGAGGAAAATAAATACACCATTTCGGAGGGAACATATGCACATGATGGTAAGTTGTAGTCCAAGACAGAGTCGAAGACACAGTTGTTTGAGTAACCGTCAAAGCTGCATCCCAGCTTACAACATGTTTGTGGCAATTCTTGGCGGTTGTTATTGGACTGGATCGAAACCGTCAGGGTCGGAACAAAAACCATGCAGCCAGGTTCAAGTTCAGAGCACACGGCGAGCAGGGAAGACAGCTAAAGCTGTGCAGCACCGCCACATCTAAGCGTTCTTTACTTTTTGAGTCTTTTTCTGAAGTGACTCGGTTTGTGACTCGTTTGGACTTGCTCTTCATCGATAGACTAGAAAAGGCGGCCCGGATTGGCAAGATCACAATACTCCGTGTTTTGCGAGAGAGGCGACTCTTTTCGCGTCTACTGTCAAACATGGCCACCGTCACCGTGCCCGCAGACGGCAAGCCCATCGAGATCGTCCAAGTACGCCATGCTTTCTGTGTCCTGGATTTGGTCTCATCTGTCCCAAGACAGCGAAGCGCGACCATTTGATCGCCTTGGAGAAAAAATACCAGGCGCTTTGGGCCGAGGAGAAAGTATTCGAGGTCAACGCTCCCGATGTCGCCGACGTGCCAGGATTGTCACCCGCCGAGATCCGTGAGAAGCACCCCAAATGGTTCGGGACGTTCCCCTACCCGTACATGAACGGTAGCCTGCACCTGGGCCACGCGTTCACCATCTCCAAGATCGAGTTCAACGCCGGCTACCAACGCATGTTGGGCAAACGCGTCCTGTACCCTCACGGATTCCATGTTACGGGCCTGCCGATCAAGGTGCGTGGTCTGCACCTTCGCCTCCATTCCGCAATTAACGCGATCTTGTAGGCATCCGCCGACAAACTCATTCGTGAGATGGAAATGTTTGGCCCGGATTTCGAAAATTTCGAGGCCGTACAACAGAAACTAGACGAAGAAGCGGAAGAGAAGGAGAAGGTCGTCGTCGTAAAGGACGGCCCCGTCGACAAGTCCAAAGGCAAAAAGGGCAAGCTCAACGCAAAATCCACCGGCCACGTCTATCAATTTCAAATCCTACAATCCATCAACATTCCGACCGCCGACATCAAGCTGTTCGCGGACCCCCAGCAATGGCTCAAGTATTTCCCTCCCATCGCAATCGTGCGTGTTTTTTTCGTTCCAATGCCCCTCTTAACCTTAATGCACAGGAAGACCACACCGCGTTTGGTTCGCGGATCGACTGGCGGCGGAAATTCTTGACGACCCCGGCAAACCCCTACTACGATACGTTCGTGCGATGGCAGATGAACAAGCTGCACAAGCTGGGCAAGATCAAGTTTGGGGAGCGGTACACCATCTACAGCCCGAAGGACGGCCAGCCCTGCATGGACCACGACCGCTCTGACGGCGAGGCGCTCGGCCCGCAGGAGTACACCGCCATCAAAATGGAGGTCGCAGAGTGGGGCGCCGCCGCGAAGGAGGCTAATATCGAAGGCAAGGTCGGCGGGCGCACGGTGTTCTTGGTCGCGGCGACTCTGCGGCCAGAGACGATGTACGGCCAGACGAACTGCTTCGTCGGCACCGCGATCAAGTACGGCGTGTTCGCGATGAGCGACTCCGAGGCGTTCGTGTGCACGTACCGCGCCGCGCGCAACATGGCGTTCCAGGGCATCTCCAAGACGCGCGGCGACATCAGCCAGCTGCTCGAGATCGACGGCGCGAAGCTCGTCGGCACGCGCGTCAAGGCGCCGTTTGCGATCAACCCTGAGGTGTACGTGCTGCCCATGGACAACGTGCTGCCGACCAAGGGCACGGGCGTCGTGACCTCCGTCCCGTCCGACTCGCCCGACGACTGCGCGACGCTGGCGGACTTGGTGAAGAAGCCTGCCTTTTACGACATCGAGGCCGCCTGGGCGTCCATCGCCCCCGTGCCCGTCATTAACGTGCCGGAATACGGCGACATGGTCGCGCCGGCGCTGTTGAAGAGCATGAAGATCCAGTCGCAGAAGGACGTGAAGCAGCTGGCGGAGGCGAAGGACATCGCGTACAAGGAGGGCTTCTACAACGGCACCATGTTGGTCGGAGAGTTCAAGGGCATGAAGGTCGAGGAGGCGAAGCCTCGGGTGCGCGAGCGCATGATCGAAGCTGGGTTGGCGATGGCGTACGCGGAGCCCGAGGGTCTGGTCATCAGCCGGAGTACGGACGAGTGTGTTGTTGCGCTGATGGACCAGTGGTACTTGGACTACGGAGAGGCAGCATGGCGCGCGGAGACGGAAGGGTGCGTTTCGTTATGTATATGGGAGTGACTCGGCTGACGATATTCTCCAGCTTGGTCAAGCGTATGGAGCTGTACCAGCCCGAGACCAGGCATTCCTTCGAGAAGACGCTGGCGTGGCTGAATCAGTGGGCGTGTGCGCGGACGTACGGTTTGGGCTCACAGCTACCTTGGGACCCGCAATTCTTGGTCGAGTCCCTCAGCGATTCGACCATCTACATGAGCTACTATACTGTCGCCCAGCTGCTGCATGGTCAGTTTCCCACCTCCTTCTCCTACCTGTCCAGTTTCTAACGTCCTTGCAGAGAACAGTGTAGATGGTACGAAACCGGGACCCTTGGGAATAACCCCAGATCAAATGACGGACGAGATCTGGGAGTACATATTCTGCGACGGGCCGTTCCCGTCTCCCTCACCCCTACCTCAAGCGAAGGCCGACGCCCTGAAGCACGAATTCAACTACTTCTACCCGATGGACATCCGTTCGTCCGCAAAGGATTTGGTCCCTAACCACCTGACCTTCTGTCTGTACAACCACGTCGCCTTGTTCTCGGAGGACAAGTGGCCGCGAAGCATACGGACGAACGGACTGCTGATGCTGAACGGGAAGAAGATGTCAAAGAGTACTGGCAACTCTCTGACCTTGAGAGAGTCCATCAACAAGTTTGGCGCCGATGCGACACGGTTGACTTTGGCTGATGCGGGAGACGGTGTGGAGGACGCGAACTTTGACGAGAAGAGCGCTAACGCGAACATTCTACGGGTGCACACCCTGGTGCAATGGTGTGAGGTTCGTTTTTTGTCCCCTCTTCGCCGACCGCCACTGACGTTTGGTTCAGGAAATGGTCCAAGAGCAGCCCAATCTGCGCCAAGGGCCGAAAAATCTGTACCACGACTTGGTGTTTGAGCAAGAGATCAACGAGCTGATCAACATCACTCAGGGACATTATGTAGCGTGAGCACCTTTTCATATTCGTGGAATCTTCAGCTTGAACTCTGTACCCGCAGTACGAACTACAAGGATGCTCTGAAGTACGGCTTCTACGAGCTGCAGACGGCGCGCGACTGGTACCGGGAGGTCACGTCTGATGTCGGGATGCATAACGAGCTGGTCATGTACTGGATTCGCGTCGCAGCGTTGCTGATCACTCCCATCGCTCCCCACTTCGCCGAACACCTCTGGAGGACCGTCTTGAAGTCGCCGACGTCCATCCAGCTTGCGCTGTGGCCCACGCCGCCCACCGCCGTCGATGTCGCCGTGATCGAGTCGGGGGTGTACATGCGCGGGACGATCAAGACGATCCGCGATGCGGAGGCATCGCTGGTGAAGATGATGAACAAGTCCAAGGCGAAGGCCGGGAAGGACGCAGCGCCGGCCAAGCCCAAGTACGACCCCAAGCTGCCGAAAAGCGTTCGTGTCTACGTCGCAACGACATTCCCTGAGTGGCAGGACGCTTGCGTCCAGGTTGTGAAGGACGCGTACGACGAGGCCACTGACAGTGTGGACAACGCAAAGGTCCGGACGCTGTTGACGGAGCGCGGGCTGATCAAGGACAAGCGCGCGATGCCGTTCATTCAGGATTTCAAAGTATGACTTGCTTTTTCCCCCGCTTACGATCGTCGACTTATACTCGCTTATTAGAAACGGATGGCTCAGTTTGGTGCGCAGACCGCCTTCCGCCGCACTCTACCGTTCTCGGAGCAAGACGTGCTGTCCGAGATCATTCCTTACCTGAAGAAATCCCTGAACCTGGTGGACGTCGAGGTCTACTCGATCGTGGATGCTCTGGCAAAACAAGAGGAAGGGTTTACAAAGAGTATCATCGACACTTCGGAACCTGGAAACCCTGCTGTTGAATATCGGAATGTGTAGATTTACAGGAATCGATTTGGGTTTTGCTTAGATACGATGTGCCCGATTCAAGCCAAGACGGAACCCAACCGGGCCTGTAACGCGGACGCAACATATACCCACACTCCTGCAACCAAGGCTGTTGTTTGCACCACCGTCTTTCGAGCAAGTGGAGGTCCCCAGAAAAGGCAAACTCGGGTCATTCGTCCACCATCTGACTTGGATTCTAGAGTCTGGTTTGAGAATCCGGGGCCTGTCGAGATACAGCCACAATATCTGCATGTTCTTGGGCAGAAGACATCGACTCTTTCCCTAGGTGTACGTCCGCGATACGTCCGCTGCAGGTCCGAGCACAACGCCGTCACCTTGCTTTCTGTTTTAACTCGTGCATTGTATTACATATTTGGGCGCCAAACCACTTCGTACATCACTATACAAGCAATTCCCTGGCTTGGGTTTCGCTTTACTTTGAGCCAAGGAGAATGTCATAGTGCCTATGGGGTTTATGTTAGCTAAAGTCGTGGGTGTGAGCGGGTCGTAGTACCCCGGCCTGAGTCGTGGGTGTGAGCGAATGAGCCGCAGGGATGATACAATACACACCTGAAAAGCAACAGGATGGGCGGCAAATCCTTGTCCATCGCGTCACTTGGGGAGATGACGGTGAACACGTCCGCCTCCTGGACGTCGCCCTGGACATGGCTGCTCAGCGTCGCGAGCTTGAGCGTGATCCGCAGGGCATTGCACAGTGCCATCATGGGGATGTGGTCTGAGAGGAGAGATGTTAAATGTGTATAGATGTTTGCTGGATGCGCGCAGACACACCGGCCTCCGAGTCGACGGCCTCCACTTGAGATTGGCAAAATGAGGCGATCTCCTGGTCGAATATGAAATCACGGTATGGGTCGGGGTTAGTACGGATTTCGGCCGACTGCGAACGGGTTTAACAAGAGCTCGATAACACGGGAATGGTCGTACTGCCAGGAGCCGGAAGTAGTACGAGACGTAGTCGGACACTTTGGAACAGTACAAGTCAGAAGGGACTTTAAGCGAAGGCATTATTGCATACCCTCCAGGAGCCTGTCCAATAGGTCCTCTGTCGTCAGAGCCGCACCAAAGTCCTCGACAAGCTGCATGAGCGTGAGCAGCTGCTCCGAAAACTCCTTGTGTATCTCGTCTTCAAACGCCAGCGTCAACGGGAGCTCCTTGGACGCGAGCACCTCCCGGAATCGTGCGACCGCCGCAGGGATGTCGGGCGCATGCAGCAGTCGGTCGAGGTAGGAGAACGCCACGGCTGCCTCAATGATTCAGAATCGCGCCAGCAGCATGCAATAAAATAAATCGTCACATCTGTAGAAGCAGTTCCCGTCCCGAGCAGCGCGACGGAACTCGGTATATCCGTGCTCCCGCAGCCAATCGATCTGGCGGACGACGCTCTGCGAACCATCGAGGTACTCGGCGCGGAGCTCGGTTATGGGCGTGATCTCCGCGATGAGCTTGGTACGCGTTGACGGATTATTGAGCATTTTCTAGACAATTCGAGGATCGGCATACGCGACGATGTACATGGGCAGCACATACCTCGGTTAGTTGGGCGATTTCTGCCTCGCTGAGCGATGATAATGCTGGACATCAGTACCCTCTGCATGAACACCCAGAATGCTTGTTCTATATCGCGCGACGCACGGGTGTTCTCGTCTATTTCGCGTGCGGGCGGGGCCTCACCGGGCTCAACTTCCGGGAGCTCCGAGCTGCGTATTCTCGCTGCAGTGAGCAATTACCGCCACTGTGGCCTGAAGAAAGCTGGCAAACGAACGTGCAGCCGGCGCATCCTCAAACTCGGCGGGCTCCAAGTTGGTCATTGGGGTTTGTTCAATATTGCGAACACTGTAAGACAATAACTGGCAGTGTACGCAAGGTTGGAGCAAAGCAAGAAGTAGTCGACACAGCCACAAACGCGTAAGGATTTACCAATTGCAATTACAATGCAAAAGTACAAGATACAATTGGGAGGCACAACGCGGCCAATACAGACACAAAGAAAAGCTCGTCCGGTACCTCAATCGTCCATGTCGATATCCTCTGGCTCCATCTCAATCACCCTCCCATCATCCGCGCTCATCTCGTCGTCTGAGCCCTGGTACTCCTCGCACGTTTTAATCACGAAAGCTCGCTGTTCCGCTGTAAAATCTCGGCTGTTACACATGCGGTCAGAGGCAAGGACTTGGTGGGTGAAAGAAATGTGCATACAAGTTATTGGCAAAGGTCGCCAGGCCGTCGGCACTTTCGATCATGCCGGTACCCACAAGCGCTTTCACGCGACTGGGCAGGTCCCATCTGTTGTATGCAGGTGAATAAAATCCCAAGGCTGTTGACAAGAGAACGCAAAAAGGCACGGACTTCGCTGCCGGGGTCTTGTACTTCGTGTGAACGCGAGCTGGAGGCCACTGTTTGGCCGGTGACCCGCCGCTTGATACGTTAGACTTCTTCGCTTTCCGTCGGGCTTTCTGAAGAACGAGTCAGCACCACAGAGTTCCTTCACTTGCGGGATCGGTGCTTGCTTACCTTGATATCCTTGGTTCTCTCTTGCTCGATCTTGCTGTCCACGAGAAGGTCCGTGTTCTTATGCGTGTACATCCCCCGCATAGCCGCCTTGTCGCCGGTTTGCGGATTCGGCACTACAGTGAAATTTAAAGATGTGCGGATTTATGAAAGCGGATATCACTGACTGTCGTCGAAGAGGAGGGCCCCAAGCCCCTTGAGGTCACTCTGCGAGCATGATTAGCGGACGAAAGGATCAAATAGCGTCACTCACGTGATCCTTGTCCAACTTGGTCTCGACCTCGAGAATGTCAATGTCGCTCTTTTTCTTGGCCTTCACTTTCGACGCATCCATGCTCTCCAGGGCCCAATCCAATTCGGCCAAATGAGCCTTCTCAATCTGCACAGAGATGTAAGAGGACTACGAAGAACTCGAGTGAAAGGCCGTACCGCAGTCTTGGTTGAAAGCCCGCCCTCATGCAGCTTGAAGATATTCTGCAAGCCAAACAGTTCTCCCTGATTAGACTTGTCACCCTGGACACCGGCAAAGTACCTAAAGGCCAATAAGTATGGTGTCACGGCAATGCGTCCTGTTACGCACCGGGTCTGGATGCTGGCTTCGTATCCAATTTTCATCTGCTGCTGCTTGTACACTTGGCGCGCGTAGATCAACTCCTCGACCGACCCTGCCCCGAGTAGGCGGAAAACGGAGACATCACGCGTTTGGCCAAACCGGAAGGCGCGGTCCATGGCTTGAAGATCGTGTGCGGGGTCTGAGGACGTTTTAGCTCGTTTCAGCGATGGATCAAAACGGGGACATACTCCAGTTGGGATCTACAGATCAAAAGGTTAGCGTTAAATGCAAACTTCAACAAGGGAGTTGTTTCGCACCGAAAATGACAACTTTATTGGCGGCTACGAAGAGATTAGGACCCATACATACAGGAAAAGAGAGAAGGGAGGAGCCTACCTGTCAAGTTCAACCCTGTACCTCCAGCCATCGTGGAGATTAGGAATACGAAAATGTTTGGTTTCCGTTGAAATTCATCGATGATCGCCATACCTGTCGGGGTGACAAGATAAGACTCCCTGCAGCACAGAAAACACAGGCACTCACGGTCCTTTTGTTTGGTGCTGCCATCTAACGTAAGGTACTTATAACCTAATCTTTGTCAACCTTGCGCCAGCGGAGAGTAAAGGAACGCCCATTACTTTCTACGTTCAGCCGGTGCGACAGCATTTCCAGTAATTTGACGGATTTGGTGAATATGAGGACTTTGTTCGTGGGATCAACATTGGGATCACCACGCCACTCCTTCAAGAGACCCAGTAGTACCTGGATGGAGATTCGGGTCGGAGACGAATCAAGAATGGGACGTTCGAGATACTGACTGTCCATTTGCCACAGAGCTTCGGGTCCATTATGCCCATTTTGTAGCTAGGCGCATTCCCACGCGGGTAAGCGATTTCAGACCATTCACGATTCCGGGCCAACTGGGTGAACAATAAATATAGTAGCGTGTGAATATTGACGATCCGTACCTGTTCAGGAGTATCGTTCGGGCCTAAAAATAGTGAGACAGCGTTCAAGCGAAGAAAGAAGGGGCCGGACATGGCAATACAAGCGCCAGGTGGTTCGATAATTTGATCAGAACGGACATGAACTGGAATATAGCGGCAGGATTGAATGGAACACAGCAATGTTTCTGCCTATTAGAACCCATGTATCAACGAAGTGAACCACACAAAAGAAGGGTAACCTACGGTTCGCCTGACCCGCAGTCGCACGGATCGTCCCTATGAATTACTGCCTGTAACTCGTCCATGGCAAGAATTCTCTTGTATACCCTGATTTGTGAAGGGGTTAGAGGACAGAACACTATTTCATCGGTCTTTTTCGGTAACTGGGAGACTATCAGACGGCCGAAATGATGAAAGTAAAATAAGATCGCACTTGATGAGCTATAACATCCTTTGTTCTGCAGGACGCATGAGCTCCAGTCCTCTGAGCCAAGGGTAGTCGTACCGTCTCAAGAAAAATCGAGGCAAAATCTTGTCCACCAAAGTTTTGGAAACGTCCTGGAGATTGTGGTTAAAAAAGGACGAGCGACGAGCAACAGCGACGTACAAGTCTCCGGGTCTTCTGCTCGTCCGACGCAGTTGCGGATTGCCCTACTTTGAGCGGGTTCGAAATGAAGCTCCGCCATTGCTTAGCACTTCCCAACCTGCCGGGATTCGTCCAATCCAAAATCGTCCAGAGCTCGTCGTACGAGTTTTGGATCGCCGTCCCCGTGAGCCCGAACCGCCGGACACATTGGAATTCATTGTAAGCCACACTCGTCTTGGAGTTTGGATTCTTGACCGTGTGGACTTCATCTACGAAGATGCAGGTCCAAGCTAGCTCGTCCAGTAGTGCAATGTCGCGGCGAGCAAGATCAAGACTGGTGAGAACTTTGAAAAAGACGGATTCAGCTTAATGGTACAAGGCGCCGAATACACACTCACCGACATCGAGCCTGCCTTTCTTAAAATCTTCTAAAACCTCCTTGCGTTCTGCTTTGGTTCCGATGTATTTTCCCACTGGGTAAAGTGTAAGCGGACGGCGTCTGTAACCCAAACAAAAGCGCACCTTCGAAATAACCCCACTATCGGCAGAGTGAGCAGTGGACGATTGGCAGGGATAGGAGACCACGCACCGTCTGGAATTCCCGCTCCCAATTGCCCACGACGGTGGACGGCGCGATTATAAGACATGTCGGCCAAGTAGCGTTGGCGGGCGGTAGTGTTCTGCTCTTCTTCCAGGCCTTCCCTTCTTGGAGCTCGGCCACATGTTTTCGCCGTCGTTTGCGATCCGTTTTGATGCCCTCCTTTCCCATGATTGCGGAGAGGAACGAGATGACCTGAATAGTTTTTCCTGCCATGCAGTCAGTACAGATCCAGAATCGAAAAAGCGACCGAGACTCACCCTATGCAGATTCGAGGGGTGAATGAGAGTCAGCCTGAGCAGCAGTAAGGGTCACATACCAGGCCTAGAAGACAGTGAGCTGGGAGTGGCAATGAAGACGGAAGCAGGCTTACCCATGTCGTCACCAAGGAGGCCGCCACGACCCTCGTTGAAACGCTCCCAAAAGAACCTCACACCCTCGCGCTGATAGTCTCGTAGGTATGTGTTGATGGCTGCAGGCACTTGGATCTTCTGCGCTGCGTCCAGAACCATGGGACCAGGCAATGGCTGCCCTGGGGGAACATCAAACCCAGGACGGGGCTGAAAGAAATGTCAACGGGCATCAGGACCAAGGTAGATGAACGTGCCCGCATGTCTTCGGCTTCCTTGGCAGCAGCGGGCGATGGCGTGGGGGGAGGAAATTCGAAATCCGAGTCCGGCTCCGTCTTTTCTGAATCAGACTCGTTAACCGGTTCTTTGGGCTTGATCGGTTCTTTGGGTTTGGGTTTGGAGGACGGGGGAGTAAGTACTGGAATGGCTCATTAAGAAGTTTACAACAGATTAATGGGAAAGACGCACATGCAAGACACAGGTCCGAGGACGAGTCGGGCTCAGTCTCGGAACCGCTTTGTGGTGCTATGTTCAACGTGAGTACGGAGAAACAGAACACGAACGCTGGGATCATCGCACATTTCGAGCGTGGGGGAGGAGACTTCCGTTTCTGCACTATGAAGGGATGCTCGTTGCCCGAGTCCTCATCTGTTCGCGTAAGCCACAATTCCTCTGCGAAGAGTAGATGGCACACCAGTAGTTTCACCGCTTCCACATGCAGGCAAGGAAGTAGGGAGTTTGCGGTGCGCATATGCGGCAAAGCGGTTGACGGCGACCTTGTCGGCTTCATCGTCCGCCTCGCTTGCGTCTTCCGCGTCGTAGGTAGGTTCGTCTTCCGGGTCCGGCTCATCGTCCGAAGAGTCCGAATGAACGTCCGTGTTCTCTGAGAAAAGTTGAAGACCAGGGTTATGAGCGATGAAGAGGCTGAACGCACTGAAGAACTCGAGCAATGGATTATCTCCTGCGCTATTCGAACGCCCTTCTATGGCTCGGTTGAGCGTTCAAACGGGCAGATAACAGCACTCACGGGCCTTCCGCGAAACCACCTTCGTCTTCCGCCTCTTCTTGCCCGGCTTTTCAGCCTCGTCCGACTCGTCCATCGAGTCCCGTCCACGACGCTTCGCGCTTTTCTTCTTGGTTTTCTTCTCCTTCGGTTCCGTTGGAACAGGGCCCTCTTGGAAGTCAGAGTCCGAGTCCACTACTACAGACCTGTTACTTGATGCAGCGATACAAAAGAAAGCGCCTGACCTATCGGGTCCGCAACGGAATTGGAGTTCCCTAGAAAACCAGTAAATCATACGCAGAACAGCACAGGAGATAGTTACGCTTGGAGTAGACGGAGCCCTTCTTGGGCTTTTCATCTGCTTGCATTCAGTATTCGCGAGAGACTAGAAGATGGTGGCAGTCGCAACCGAAGATGCACGCTATCACGTGAGGGTATCGAGAATGATGCGACCAATTTACCCCTGTTGTGATTAGGTCAGCGGTGGACCAAATAATTTCTCGATGCGGGATTCGGCGTTCGAACTCAACTACGAGTGCGTCATGGAGGGGATGCTACCGAGTATCCAAAGTAACAGCGTGGACGACTGAGTGTCTTTTGGTCGGATTTCTGATTCAACTCAACCTGGCAAGTTGAAGACCTTTTCCTGTTGTCCGTTCCATAGAATGCGTGGCTCAGCGAGTGGGCTCTCCTTGAAGGCCATAAGCGTATAAACTTCAAAGATTCCCTGTGTACGCAGTTTCCCCCGGATTCAGACCAATCGAGGTCACAGGCTTCCTCCATGTCCTTCCCATACCTCCACGGGAACCTGCCGGATGAATGGGGTGCCAATACCACTGCGAAGCAAGCGGTTGTGTCTAAAAAAGCGTGGTATGGAGCAGCAATAAAATACTTGAAAACGCATCACAGAGCCGCCGAATATCCGGAGACGCCACCATCTCATTTATGCGCACCTGACATGGGAGCCAAGTGCAGTCTCATTCGCGCAAACTAGTCCGAGCCTCGTTTAATGGGACCAGCTTGGTCTCAACCTGCGCGATCGGCTACTCATTTACTGGAATTCCCAAATCGGGAAGCGGGCGTTGAGTAGCGGGATGCGGTCCGACATGGGCGATCCATCTCGCTTGGTTACCGAGAAGTTCCAAAGATGAGATCGTCAACCAAAAGAACTACATTAGATTCTACATTCGCGTACATACATTCAGGAAATACACACAGAGGCATAATTATCGTATAATCCTCAAAGCATTTCAAAGAAGGGGTATGTGGGTCCAAGATAAAGTCCGTGGCAACGGCGGCGCATCCGGACAAGGCCGCCCCACCACGCCGCCAAACGAGTCGTTAGTCGCACGCTGCTACTTGTTCAGCCCCTGCGGCCCGTGCAGCTTCGTGTGGCACCGGGCGCACAACGGCACGCCGTCATGATCCCTGAGACGGTTCGAGTCAAGGAGCGTGCTGCACTCGGTGCATCTCAAGCACCCCTTGTGGTAGATCTTGCCTACCGCCTTGACCTGAGGATCGTCAGCACAGTTTGTTTTACATCTGAGAGTGTTATACGCGCCTGCTCCGCAAAGAACACGCTCTTCGCGCAGCGCGCACACGCGGGATTGTTTGAACCGTAGCGCCGCGGGGAGGGGCTCCCGCCCGTGAGGGTGCGCACGATGGGCCGCGCGGGGGACTCGCCTTCGCCCGTCATGTGACGGCGCTGTACAGCGGCTGCGGCCGCGTAGCGCTCGGCAATGGGCGCCATTGCACGGTGCGTATTAGGATCGTCGCCCTCGGGGGACAGGATCTCGACGGAGTCGTCGCCTCCTGCGCCCGGAGAGCGCGTGGGGCTGAAAGCATCGCCATTGGAGGGCGACCCTGCCAGCGGGCTGCCCTCGGCTTCGTCCACGGTGGACGGCTTGCGTGGTGGGGTTGTTAAGGGCGGGGCGCGGTTGCTTATGTTGTGAGTACCGAATTCCTTTGCATGACACGATTTACTGTGGAAGATTATTACCATGAGCAGTCAGATTGAGAGCGCCTACCAATATGGCTACCACAAGGAGTGAGTTTCCAGGAAGTAACGCGGTATAAGTATGTGGCAACGAACCCGGTGATCGTGTTCCAGCAGCTTGAGCGAGTCAAGACGCTTCTTGCAAGTGAAGCAAGCGAGACATGGCTGAGTGGGCGAATTTGAGCAATTGATCGTGCATGTACTGGAATAAGCACCTTGTGGTAGAACTATAGGGGTCTTTGGTTGCCAATCGCAAGTCAAGGATTACAAGGGACTGTACCTTTCTGCCGGGGCCTATAATTTTCTCTGCTTCATAGACGACCTTGCTGCAGGTAGGACATTGTGGGGGAGCGGAGGCCATGAGAGGGAGTCAACGAGCTGTGCCAATGGCGACGGCTGGGCCATTTCGGGAAATTGCTTGCGGTTGCTTGTTCGAGTCACGGGCTGTCACGGGTCAGTCACTTTTTTCGCGGCCTGCACCACACCTCCACCTTTACCCTTTAGATTTCCTCCTTCCCGCTCGTCCCTTCAAAAGTACTACCGCCAACGACCACACAGGTATCTTTATCAATCGCGTCCATCTCCACCGTCTCAAACGTTCCTGAGCCAGCCATGTCCGACGATGAATCCCACAACCAGACCTTCGAGCATGTACGTTGCTTGTTTGTTGGCAGTTAATCCATGCTCACTCGACATAGGCGAGCGCTGGGGCGTCCTTGACGTTCCCCATGCAGTGCTCTGCCCTCCGCAAGAACGGTCACGTCGTCATCAAGGGTGAGTTCATTATCGCCATCTCTCCAGATCAGAGGATCGATGGCGTTCCCCAGGCCGTCCCTGCAAGATCATCGACATGTCCACCTCCAAGACTGGCAAGCACGGTCACGCCAAAGTCCATCTCATCGCCACCGATGTAAGCACCTCCATTCACTGGTCTTCTGCTCAAGCACGCTTACCCCGTCGGCTAGATCTTCACCGGTAAAAAGCTGGTATGACCCGTCTTGGCGCCCTTCTGTGCTGCCCTGACCTCCCGCCAGGAAGATATCTGCCCTTCCACCCACAACATGGACGTCCCCAACGTGACCCGTAACGAGTACCAGCTCGTGCGCCCTTCCCTCACGTGGACTCTTCGCCGACCCTAATCTTCGTTCAGGTCAACATTGAGGAGGGGGACGATAGCAACAAGGAGGGTTTCCTTAACCTCCTGACCCAGGACGGCAGCGCCAAGGACGACGTGAAGGTCCCCGAGGACAAGCCGGATGACAAAATTGGGAGCAACATGAAAAGGGACTTCAACGCCGGCAAGGACCTTCTCGTCACTGTCGTCAGCGCCATGGGCGAGGAGATGGTCAGTCACATCCCTGCTGCCTTGGCCTCGTTTTTTATCTCACACTTGCCACAGGCCCTCGCCTACAAAGAGATGCCCTCGTCCGGTTGATCTTTGGAGTCTCATTAATACTCGTTCGTCCTCGTCCTCTTTTCCTCCCTTGCCTCTTCTCACTCACTTCATTCACCCAGGTACATATATATTATCGCTGTCCCCGTCCCCGTCCCTCCTTCACTCACGACCACCGCCCACCCTCCCTCCTGCCATCCTCCGCCCCCCTTGCTGTGCTTACCCGGTCCTCGGAGACTCCTCCCCCCTCTTTCGCACGCACCTTTTTCTCATCTCCCCCATCTGTGTGACTAGGTAGTTAGCTGTAACACAAATATACTGAATCTCGTAGGAGCCCACTGGTGTAGCTTTCAGGCAGCCACTCGTTCGCGATCGTGCGCAGACTCGGAACAATGAATCATGAATACCGTTGACTCGACGCGGCCACGAAAACTGACTGTTTCGGTGAATGGTATATAATCTGCGGAGCCGGATGATCTCGATTTTTTGGCGGATCGGCGAGCGAAGGGTCACGGTGTTGGTTCTTAGCTGAGCGCGTACTTGCTTTCGGGCTTTGCAGTTGAAGGGCTGCGTATTCTCAGGTTATCCTTCATTGAAAGTCGTAATGAGACGCCAATCAATTCTCCTCTTCTGTCACAAGATAGGGGCTTTCTTGGCATATATTATGGCGGTCCCGTTCATACACCTTAGTCTTTCCTATCCGCAAGACAACCGAAGATGCTCCCCGACGACGACGACGAGCTCATCACCTACGAAGAGGTGCCCATTCCAGCCGCTCAGCTCGTCAGCCTGGATGCTAACGACCTGAACAGGCCCGCGCCGCGGCCGCAAACCTAAAGGCTGTGAAGCCGAAGCCGACGTTCTCCGTACGCGCGAGCATGCTGCGCGTGAATCACGTTGTCGTCATTAAAGGCGCGTCAACCCACGTCTTCGTTCAAGTGTCATATCCCCCGGGCTGAATGACCGGATGTTTTGTTTTTGTGTTTGTAGGCCGTCCGGTGCGAATCGTCGACTACAGCAAGTCGAAGGCTGGGCGCGGGACCAAAACGCATCTCATCGCGCGCGATGTGCGTGGTTCCGATTCACCTTAATAAAGACATTCCTCTCATGCAACGCAACGCAGATTTTCACCGACAAAAAATTGGTGGGTGCCCGCATTCCATTACCCTGCACTTTGTAGTCATTCTAGTGCCCCAACGAAAGGAGGACATCATAAATTCGATCCATTTCATCGACGCGCCCGTGCTGACGCGCGGAGAATACACGCTTGTGCGTCCGTTCACCCAATAAGTACTCCTGTGTATCTTCACATTTCGCAGGCCAACATCGATGCGCCCATCCTCAACCTCCTCACGGACGACGGCGAACCCAAAGACGACGTCAACGTTCCTAAAGGGCCCCTGGGCGCGCGCCTCGCGGCCGATTTCGCGGAGGGAAAGGACTTGCGCGTGTCGACGCTCGAGGCGTTGGGCGAGGAGCAGGTGAATATTTTCATTTTCCATCTGACCAGCAATGAGACTAACGTCTTATAATCAGGTTGTGGCGTACCAGGAGGCGATTGATTAAGACGATATTGCGCAGGCTTCTAGCCAACGCAAAAGATTGAGAGGAATGTAATATTGTAGTCTGCTCGACGTCCACTGTATTCACGCCACGAGAAGCAATCCGCACCCAGCTTGCTACTTCTCGCATACCTCGACTTGATTTGTAGTCGAAACTGAGTCCCGGAGCTTGAAGGTCTCAATCATGGAGAGTCGAGGCGGTCGGCATTTTCATGAGGCATCAAGTTGTGATCGGCAGAGAGGTACTGCAAATTGTTGAAAAAAACCACTGGGACTGGGCCCTGCCTCAATATGCATATGAGACGTGTACTTCGGGCCATCTTGTTGAACGTTCGAGTGACTCAAAATTCGAGGTGAGCGTTCGGTTCAACGTACTGTTGTATGCCAACGCCTTCGCCGTCTTTGACAAACACGACCACACCAACTCGACGCGTCGATGCATGATGCAGCCATGCACGATATCAGTTACTCTGTCCAATGACCAGTCCGCCGCCGCTGCATATCTCGGTCTTGCTGCCACCGATGCGCCAGATCGCCCCCAAAACGACCTCCTGGACTCGATTCGTTCTGCGCTTCGTGGCTCCGGTTCCGAACCACCAGAGACGAGACACTCGACCCTGGTGACCTCTCCCTGGGAAGAGGAGGAGATTACATGGAATTTAGATACGGTTGTGTGGAGCTCTGGCGGCGTGATGCGTAAAAAATGGACTTTCACCCAGGAGGGACAACACGTCCAATCCGCTACACTCGGCTGGCTGGAACAGAGCGGCTCTGAGTCTACCCAGTCTCATACTGTCGAAAATCTCGATTCTACCCCCCAGCCGTCCTCTGAGCGACCCACCTTTGGCCCGTTCGCCCGACACCATCAGAACCGCCAACCGCAGAGAAACAAAACGATACGAGTACCAGCCGTGTTCGTGTTCCTTCGCAGCATCGGCAGGATATTTCTCAAGAATGGCCTCGATTACACGTTCTCCATCCCATTTGTGGTCCGCAAGGCGTGGCCACTCTACCCTCACGGCGTGATGATCCAACGGAGCATGGAGGCGAGCGAACTAGAGGAAGCCGCGCTCACTGGGGAACCTCTGCTTCCCACCATCTTCTCCCTGACCAGCCCTTTCTCCGAGGCCGGGACGGTCGGCTTGACCTCAGGCATCATCGGCGGCTTCATGAGCGCACCCACGCTCAAGGACGAGGACGAAAACTCCAAGAAGCCGCTGAAAGCCGTTCCCTCCACCGAGAGCGTGGTGTGGGTTTCGCATCGAGGTCCCGGCGGAATCAATGATCTTCTGGTTACTGTGGATGCAGATAAACGACAGCTTTCCGTGTGGCGATACGTTTTTATCAAGCCTAAAGACACCCCAGTTCCCTTGGGACGAGCACGAGTAGCCCGTCATCGCCAGTCGCTGTCCGCAGCTACGACTCGACGGACATCCACCATGTTCTCAGACCTGGATCGTCTCCTCCCTCGTTCGCCAAAATCAGGGTCCCGCGACCCGAACCCATTACCGGATGTTCCTGTGCTCCCTCCCGACATGCCACCACTCTCCGCTCTCCCTGGCATGGCACCCGCGCTTTCCACCACAACCACCATGGCGTCGATTGGGTCGGGCACTTCGTCGCAATGGTCCGGTCCCCCCAGACCGCGTCGTAATTCTCTCACACGCAACGACCTGAGCATTACGATGGATCGAATGGCTCTGGGAGGAAAATCGGATGTAGAGGGTTCCCTGACCCCAATTGAGCATGGTAGAATGAAGGCGTCATATTGGATGGAAAGAATACACTCACAGGAGCTTGCGGCCGTCGAGTGAGTGCCTTTGCATCCCGGCTTTCTTTATTGACCATGTCCTACAGTAGTGATTGGCGCGACATTTCATGCTCGTTATTTGATGGACGCTGGGGTGGATCGTCGGAACGGTCCCTTTTGTCCATACATTTCCCTACTTCCAAATCCCTGCTTCTATTCAGCGTCTACGCCGGACAAGACAATATCCTCAACCTCAAGTACGTTTCGCAGATGCCTGCACTGGGCGCCGCAGCCCTTCGCATAACGCGGCGGTCCGTGTGGGATCTACTCGTCTTGAAGCCCGATCATGAACTCGTAGTGCTCACCCATGGGACCAAAGAGCTCCCGATCGCGATCAAGGTCAAGGTGTTCGACCCCGATACTGTCATGGACGTTGATGAGGCTCTGCCTGTTGAAGGCGTTGTCCAAGTTGTTGGTCTCAAACACGACTCGTTCCATTCCGCCACCCTGATCTTCGAAGACGATCGTCAGCGAACCCACGAGCAGTCCGTTTGCATCGATTTGACTGCCGCGGACTATCTCACGCAGCAAACCCTGCACGTTTTGGCGCTTACCTTGCCCGAAGATATTTTCTTCGAGCTGCATCGGAATTTCTTGGAGGGTTGGTCGGGTCGCGGTTACCTCACCTCCGATGGAGTCGACTTTGAATGTTTTACGTCGGCCCTCTGCCGCACATTCGAGCTTCGTTCTTTCGCAGACTCGGCTCTGGGCGGAGACCTCTGGTCGTCACTTGCGAAATCTCCTTCCCACGACCGATTCCGCGAGGACGCCGCACTGCGGACTCTCATCCGGCCGATTACTTCGCTGAATGTGTTCCCGTCGGATGCGCCCCTACAAACTCCAGAGCGGAAAGCTTTACTCGCGCCTATCCTGTATGCGTTGCACATTCTTGGCGAGGATCTGCGGCTCAGCATCGATCACTATAAAGCTCTCACCAAATTGGCACCCGTTATATGTATGGTCGCGCAAGTGATTCGGCCGGAATGGGCGGATTATTGGAAGCGGTTGTGTCCGGACGCGATGGCGGGGTGGCCACAACCGACAATAAGCGGTTTGTCTTCGTATTCGCTGCTCTACGCTTATGCTAACTTCCATCGCAGACCATCAAGTCGATGACCGACTTCCGGTATGGCCGCCCGATGTTTCTGCGATCTTGTACGGCCGGATTAGCAACCCTGATTGGCAAGTACCGTGGCCCGACACCCAGTACATGGCCACTCGATTCCACCTCGTTCCCTCCTTCGCTTTTGGGCGCATTGAGCCCCTTAGCACTCTTAGCAAGCTCACCTCACTCTCCAAATGTTTGGCGGATAGCTCGGAACCGTCGAGCCAAAAGCGTGCGGAGAACGCCATCCTTCGAATGGTCGAGCTGCGGATCGGACCCGAGTTCCTCAATCGCCTACCTCTTGGTGTGCTGTCGCCCATCCGAGAAGCGGCGAGGACCTGCCAACTCGCGCCTCCCAGTGACTGGCCATTGGAGGCTTATCGTGTCGTTGGGCGAAATGACGTAGCAGCTTCTGCCAGCCAAGCGCCCGACCTCCTCTTCGGTGATGGATACAAATCCGTCAAGGAGTTTATTGTATGCCATTTTGAATGTCCATCAATTTCCCTCTTTGACGCTAGTTCTTAGGATCCATCCCACTCGCGTTTGACCATCGGAGAGATCGCCGCTGATGCCAAGGTTGCTGGCTCCGGAGAAGTGCAAGCAGTGTCGGGTGTTGAGCTGGACCTCGACGATTTCACAGATATACGATTCGGACAGGATCGTAGGTTGGAAGAAGTTGCGCGGATGTTGTGTTCTTCCAACATCTCATCTGTCAGGGTTATGGAGCGACCGGAATTGAAGTTCGTCACCAGTCACCTTCTTGGCCTGCGCTAACGTCTAAACAGCGAGCACGACCAAGCCAAGGAGCACCAACACCAGGTTCTGCGGATAGCGGAGCGAACGCTTGCGCTCCCGTATGGTCGCGCAATGTTCACGTTCGGGTCGCTTCCCACTGTCACCAGGGAGGCGTACATCATCCCGAAGATGGAGTTCACCATCCGCCTGCAGCCGCTCAACCTCACCGTCGCGCCAGAGGCCGGAAAGCTCCACGCCGAATCTTTGAGCTGGGGAGATTTCCACAACGGAGTTGCCGCGGGATTGCGCATCTCGCCCTCCGCCAGTGGCGTCGAAAGCTCGTGGATTGCGTTCAATAAACCGGCGGAACTGACGCCGGAGCACGCTGGGTTCCTTTTCGGTTTGGGGCTGACGGGGCATTTGAAGGAGATGCTGACTTGGCATACTTTCGGGTATTTGACGCCCAAGCACGATCTGACCTCCATTGGCGTTTTGTTGGGGCTCTCGGCAGCCAACGTCGGAAGTGGGGACCAACATGTGACGAAGCTGCTCGCCGTTCACACACCTGCTCTGCTGCCCACGCCGAGCGTCGACCTCAACGTCCCGCTCATGACGCAGGCTGCGGGGATATCCGGCGTCGGGCTTCTCTACATGGGAACAAAGAATCGACGCATGGCGGAAGTCTGCTTGAACGAAATCAGCCGGCGCGACCTAGTGCAACCCGATTTGAGCAACGAGTACAGGGAGGCGTACACGCTTTCTGCCGCGCTCTCGTTTGGGATGATTATGCTCGGCAAGGGGAGCATGATTCCCGCCGACATGGCGCTGCTGAGCAGACTGAATGTGCTGATCCACGGCGAAGCGAAGTCGGTGGTCAGCAAGAAGGGGTCGTCGTTCGACATCAATCTCACCTCGCCTGCAGCGACGCTGGGTCTTGGGTTGATGTACCTACGCACTGAACGGCAAGACGTCGCAGATATGCTCACCATTCCCGACACGGTGCTTGCGCTGAACCGCATCCAGCCGAGCTTTTTGTTGATGCGCGTGCTGGCGAAGGCGTTGATTATGTGGAATGCGGTCGCACCGACGTCCGAGTGGCAGGGGGCGCAAATTCCGACTGCCATTAAGGATGCGGTGGACAATCGCACCAAGCACGGGAAGCCGATGGACGACGCGTTGGAATTGGCGTATTATAATATTTTGGCCGCGTCTTGTTTTGTCATCGGGCTGAAGTTTGCCGGGACTGCAAGGCAGGAAGCGTACATGATGATCATTCGGTATTTCGACTTGTTCACGCGGATGGTTTATTCGAACAGTGCGTACTGGTTTGTGTGCGTTGCTATTATACTGACCCATTAACTCAGGCCAAGCATTCGACCATAAGATCCGAAGGTCCGCCGTGCGCGATGGGCTCAACCTGATTTCCATCTCCCTCAGCATGGTTATGGCGGGAACGGGCGAGATATCGTGCCTACGGCGCCTTCGTTTCGCATACGGGATGTACCACCAGACGATGTACCACCCCGCCTTCAAGTATGGCATTCACGTCGCCACCCACATGTCCCTGGGCCTCCTTTTTCTCGGTGGTGGTCGATTTACCCTCGGGACCTCTGATGCCGCCATTGCATGCATGGTCACGGCGTTCTTCCCCCGCGCACACCACATGTCTTCCGACAACAAAAGCTTCCTCCAGGCGCTCCGCCACCTCTGGGTCCTCGCGATCGAGCCGCGGTGTTTGATCGCCCGCGATGTGGAGACGACCGAGGTCGTTTACCTGCCCGTGAAAATCACCGTCAATGACGGGAAGGAAGTCGGAACGACACAGCTGATATCCCCGACTCTCATTCCCGATCTAGATAAACTTGCAGCTATACGCGTTGACACGCCGCGTTATTGGCCTTTCCATTTCGACACTGCGAATATCCCGCGACACAAGGAGAGTCTCCTGCGGAGCCAGACGCTGTATGTGAAGCGGCGGACGGCGTTTCTCAGCTACACCGAAGATCCCCGAGGGAGTCGCAGCCTGTTCGTCAGGTCGCGGTCGTCCACGGGCGAAGCAGCGACGCTCGACTTTCCGCAGCTCACGGATACCAAGGTGCATCCTGCGGGCGACCTGTCCGAGTTCATCACGTCTTTTTCGAACGACATTCTCTTCCTGGCCTTCGCGGACCACATGGCGCGTGAGCAAGGAGAGACGGACGCCGAGCGCCTTCTGCACACGTATTGTCACGCCAATTTGCTGGATAGCATTTTACAGGGAAAGCCCCAGACTCTGCAGTCACATCTGACGCTGTACCGGTATCGCATGATGGCGCCGAGCTCGCGGTACTTCAACATGCACCTGCAGGACTTGCGGTTCGCGGCGGACTTTTACAGCAAGATATACGACCGGCGGTTCAGTGGCCGTAAGGAGAACAACTTCAGGATAGCTCTGATTCGCGACAGTACCGTATCTGGTGCGCTGTACGCGCTCGACAAGCAACTAGACGTTGTGCGAACAAGGCCGGAGTTCCTTGCGGCGCTGAGGGAGTATGCGCGGGGTGAGCCGGTGACGGTGGATGAGCGGGTGTCGCCAAACATCTCGCAGTTTCTTGCGTGGTATATGCTACGAAATAGCCTTCCGGTCTCGACGCTCTTGCTCGTCCTGAAAGATCTCGCAACGGAGGCGTACACACAATGTTCTGGGCTACCGCCGCCGGACGGCACTGACGACACAGTCACCTTGGAGCAGGGGATCAAAGAGGTTTTACTGGCGACGGGGACAAAATTAACGACGGCGCTGGGGTCAGGCTGGTCCGTGAGGTCGCTGAACGAGGTTCTCGCGGTGTGGAAGTAAAAAAGACTTTTTGTATTTCTTGATATTACATAATAAATTTGCCTCTGTTTCTCTCGTTCTCTCCCGCACATCAGGCGTCGGTGCACCCTCGCCTCGCTCCTCTCCCACTCCATAGACCCCCACAAAACAGTCTCCTTCATAGTCCTATCCCATAGGACGTCCCTTTCTTTGTCTGTAGCCCACGATGAATGCGACCGACCTCCTCGCAAACACACTCTCCGCAGGTGCGTGCCACTCTCCATTCGCGCGTTTTCTCCGCCGGACCTCACTCATTCTTTCTTCCATCTCTGTCCGTAGATGCGAGTACGCGTCAAGATGCTACCCTAAAGCTTGAGAATGCTTCCCGGGACAACTACGTACGTTCTTCACCCATCCCCTTGTCCCTTGCTCATCCAGCCCGCGACCATGTAGCCGGAATACATGCTCATGCTCTCATCGGTCCTGGTGGATGAGAACTCACCTCTACACGTCCGAAATGCGGCAGGTTTGGCCCTGAAAAACACCTTGACTGCCCGCGTACGCCTTTTCTTTCCATTTTTGATTTTTCGCGTATCCATGTCTTTCTCCAGGAATCCGGAAGGTCGACAGAGTATGCCAACCGATGGATGAATCTGAGCACCGAGGCCAAGACAAAGATCAAGAATGACGCCCTTCTGACATTGGGCTCCTCCTCCCAAAAGGCCGGTGCGTTCGCGTCTCAGGTCGTTGCCGCCATCGCCGCTGTAGAGCTCCCTGTCGGCCATTGGGGAGATCTCATTGAAATCTTGTTGGGATTCATCAACACCGGGACGAATGTCAATCTGCGCATTGCTACCCTTCAGACGATCGGTTTCATCTGCGAATCGATAGTGAGTGCCATCATAAGTTTCTACTGCAACACTGACGTTTCCGTCGCCAGAAACCTGAAATTCTCACCCTGCGTGCCAATGAAATCCTCACTGCCGTCATTCACGGTGCGCGGAAGGACGAACCATCCCAAGAGGTTCAATTGGCTGCGATCCATGCCCTTTATAATTCCCTTGAGTTCGTGCGCGACAACTTTGAGCGCGAGGTTGGTCCCACTCGCCGTCGATATAGACTTGTACTGATAGTGCGGTCAGGGCGAGCGAAACTATATTATGCAGGTTGTATGCGAAGCAACCCAAAATTCAGCAGTCGCCGTTCAGGTGGGAGCATTTGAGTGTCTAGTGCGAATCATGGGTTTGTACTACGATAAAATGAGCTTTTATATGGAGCAAGCACTGTTCGGGGTCAGTTTTAATTTTTTCTTGTTTCCGATCGGAGCCTAAAATTCGAGACAGCTGACTGTGGTGGGAATGAAACACCCTGACGAACGAGTCGCTTTGCAGGCGGTCGAATTTTGGTCGACGGTCTGTGAGGAGGAGACAGATCTCGCCATCGAGGCTCAAGAGGTCGGTGTTTTTTGCGTTGTTCGTCGAATTGAATCTAACTTATATCAAAGGCGCATGAATATGGAGAATCGCCCGAGACCGAGTCGAAAAATTTCGCCAAAGTCGCTTTACCGGAAATTGTCCCCGTTCTTCTCCTGCTGCTAACCAAGCAAGAAGAACTTGCCGAAGAAGATGAATGGAACGTCTCAATGGCCGCCGGCACTTGTCTTTCCCTCCTAGCCGGTGCTGTACAAGATGCCATTGTCCCGGCCGTGATTCCTTTCATCGAGGCTCACATCAAGTCCACCGACTGGCACCACCGTGAAGCCGCCGTCATGACCTTCGGCTCTATCCTGGAGGGCCCTGACCCAATTGTCCTCACACCCCTCGTCACTCAGGCACTCCCTCTCCTCATCGACATGATGTCGGACACCAACGCCGACGTCAAAGACACCGTCGCATGGACACTTGGTCGGATATGCGATCTTCTTATCCAGACCATCAAGCCCGATGTGCATCTTCACGCTTTGGTGTCTGGGCTCGTCGGTGGCTTAGCGGACGAACATCCGCGCATCGTCTCAAACTGCTGTTGGGCGCTGATGAATTTGGCGGAACAGCTTGGCAACTTCGACAGCGAGCCAGAGCAACCTGTCCAGACCGGACCCCTTTCGCCCTATACGGAAGGCGTTGTGCAGGCGCTCCTGCGCGTCACGGAGAGGTTCGTCTTTTCGTCCTTTGCGGGTCGTCTTCATCGCTTACTACTTTTCGTAGCGCGGGCAATGAGCATAACTTCAGAACGGCCGCATACGAAGCAATCTCGGCGTACCTGAGCGGGGCTGCTCTCGACTCTATCCCTGTGGTGCAAAATACGGTTATTGCCATCCTACAGAGAATGGAACAGCTGTTAGCGATGCAGGTGCGTGGATTGTCCGGCTTTCCAGCATCGCCTCATGTGGTCTTCGTTGCAGAACCAAATACTCGGTGTTGACGACCGCAACAACTGGAATGAGCTACAGAGCAATTTCTGCAGCGTGGTCATGGTATGTCTCTACAGCGAATTCCCTTCAATGCGCTGAGGAACTTTAGGCTGTAATCCGGAAACTTAACGCCGGAATCCAGCCCCTGGCGGACCGTATCATGACCCTGGTCTTGCAGCTCATTCAATCCGCGGGTAAGACCTCAACTGTCCTTGAGGACGCCTTCCTCGTCGTTGGTGCCCTTGCAGTTGGTCGGTGTTTATCCGTGTTGTTTTGGCTGTCATTGACCCGCATTTCTAATAGCCCTGGAAACCAACTTTTTGCCGTACATCCAAGCGTTCCTGCCGTACCTGTACCCTGCTCTTAAGGCCCATGAAGACACCCAGCTTTGCACGGTTGCCGTTGGCATCATCGGCGATATCGCGCGTGCTCTTGGTCCTCAGGCTGCGCAATACGCGAACCAGTTCATGACGGTCCTCCTTGAGAACCTTCAGAGTGAGGTGCTCAACCGCAATGTGAAGATCACCATCTTGAGCGGCTTTGGGGACATTGCGATTGCGATTGGGCCGTCCTTTGAACCTTTCTTGGACACCACTATGAGCGTGCTGCGGCAAGCAGGCGCTTTGCAACCGAATCCTGTAGGTTTCTTCCTCTTTCCTGTGTTGGACGGTGACTCATTTGTGTTTCTAGCTTGACTACGATCTTATGGATTATGTTGGACAGCTCCGGGAGGGGATCCTAGAGGCGTATACCGGACTTGTCGGTGGCTTCAAGGGCACCGAGAAGGGTTTGTGCAAATCTTTTACTTACTCGCCGTGGCTGATAATCCGCTCTTATCAGTTTCCGTCCTGCTTCCTTATATCGAGTCTATCCTTGACTTGATCCACCGCTGCTCTGTGGACGAGGAGCGGACGGACGCACAAATGAAGCTGTCTTATGGTCTCATCGGCGATTTGGCCGAGGCGCTCCAGGGCAGTCCCCAGTTGAAGCAGATGCTGCTCAAGCCATGGATTGCCTCGGAACTGCGGACGAAGCATCGGATGCCACAGGAGACGAACAAGACCCGACGATGGGCGCGAGAGGTTCGTCACTTTTTTGGCCAGGGAGACTTTTCTGACTCGCGTTTCAAGATGGTCAAGCTAGCTACGCAATAGACATTTTCCCTGCGCTCCCCACCTCTTCGCGCCCTCTTTCCTTTCTTTCCTACTTCGGTACCTCAATCTCTCTCCTCGCGCGCATGCAATCTATATCCCAAGCCATCTCAAGGAGGCATCACTCACGATTTGCATGATTAGACGGCGGCTGGCTAATTACATCACATCGTACTTTACATTCCCATCTTATCTCTCTCTCTCGACATGCCGAGCCAGCCACTCACGTTTTTACACGCCGTCCGCTTACCTGTTTCCTTTTGTTTTCTGTCTCTGCGCCCGCACACCACTCCTGTATCAAGCTACTTGTCCCTGTTGCACTGCCTATTCCTCACACCCGCTCATCTTATTATTGTCCATCCTTTAAAGAGCAATGAGATTGGAGGTTTTTTCACTCTTCGATTTCAAGGACGTTTTTTTCGCTTGATATGTTGGCACATTGGTGTCTTTTTTATGTTCTTGGGTTTGGGTTCCCTCTGTATCGCATAGAGTCTAGAAGTGTTGTCCACCAAATTTGAAAGGAATTATCATGAATTCGGTCTTAGTAGGCTCAATACGAGATGAGGGTGCCAACAGCAGCTCACGATCCGTGTTCTTCTCAAATTGGGAATACATATCCAGATAAATAAATGGTAGGCGCGATTCAAATCCTGCGTTTACACTCCTATAATCACGGGGGCGGCGCCTCCAGTCGAAGTTATTGTGACCAAGTCGGGCCTGCCTTTTGTAGCGATGGTAAGTGAAAACTGGCCACCTCCCTGGGCGGTCATCGCCTGCGGTGAGACATTATCGACGCCGGTAATAGCCATAAAGAGTTTGGCTGTAGGACTGGTCGTAAGAGCGGTCACAGAAGTCATTGTCATTCCTGGAAAAGAAATCTTGAATCAAGACAGCCTGAGAACAAGCTCATATCAAGTATGTACTGACCCTTCTGGTTCCTCGTCGACGCTGCAAGAATTTCGATTACATCTGGAGGCCCACCATTCGGCCCCGTGGCTGATGAGGTCGGCGCACTCGAGGTCGTGGAGGAAGGCGGTGGGCATGATGTTGTTCCCGGCGCGATGTTTCCGGGCCATGGAGATAATTGACCAACGATCGTCGGTGTGGGAGGCGGGCTAGCTAGATAGTTGCCGAACTCGAGTGGCCCCGATCCCATAGCGAGGAAAGGAATCTGCTCAAATTGGTTCGGCACCTCATGCGCCCCGTACGAGATGAGCTCCGGGAATATGAATGTGAATATGGGCTGTATAAATTGGCCGGCGACGATGCCTTTGGGACCGTCCTTTGGCAAAGATATGAGAGGTGATTTCAAGTAAGAAAAAAGAAAACACGTACAGCGATCCCATTGCTGTAGCGGAAGCCAACATTGCGAGTGGCCGGCGATGCGTCCGCCTTCCCCAAACGGAAGACAGATTTTCCAATAGGGGCGGTACCTTCGGGCTCCACCAGGAGCAGAGGGCGTTCTGAGGTTATTCCAGTGCACGGATCAACGTCCATGGCAAACCATTCGATGGTTGTTGAGGGATCCGAAGCCTGAGCAATAGTTAGGGAACATTATTGCTCGAAAACACAATCGACATACTATGGCTGTGGCGCCTAGTTCGCATTCGTTATAAGTCCACCAATTTCAATTATGTAGGAAACACGAACGAGTCTCGTCTGTTTCGAGGGTTGGGTCAGCAACTACGATTGCATATTGAGCAGCCTCCACGCCGATATAGGCTGGCTTCGTCCCAGGAGCGGTATAAATGCCCAAATTAGCCTCCAACGAATAGACTGCAAGGATACCGTCCTCAATCTTGGTGCCGCTGAAGGTGATATAGTCTCCAACAACAAGGGGCACCATGACACTGGGGTCGAGCCCTCCAGGGACCACAACGGTGGGATCGGGGAAAGTACTGCGAGAAATGAATCGTGTAGTATGGAAGAAGCCTGGGCCCTTCTTGTACTCACAAGGAAGTTTGGTAAATTCCATTCCCATCTACCGGACTGAAGAATGGTCGGGAACCCTTCTGCAGATATAATACCGTATGACACTTACCGGTTTGTCAACGGGCACTCTGAATCAGTACTGTTGCGCGGAATGCACATAGGAACACCCTGCATCGGAACTTGGTCAAACAACGAGAAGAGTGAATTATCTTCGCATACCGTTGAGGAGCGGATCGATGGGTTGTCGGCATCAACCGTCCACAAAGGGTTTTCCGTGTATGCATATCCAAAGCGCCCAATCGGGCTAGATTTTTATTGTTCAGTTAGCCTCAGATAATTTTTGGCCCACATACTCGTTGAGAACGCATTGCAGAGTATCAACCCAGAAATGCCCGGTGGTATAGTCTATCTCAGTGATAAAACCTTGCAGAAATTGCACAGACTCTTGAATAATGAAGATTAACCCGGCAATCCGTTCTCCGCGAACGATGTTTCCAAAAATCTCCAACATGGTTGAGATCATCTGTACCCACGAAACCAAAAGACGCTCACCGTAGTTTCCCAAGAAACGCTGCCAAGTAATGGCAAGTTAGGCGTGGTATTATTGTTGGCATCTACGGTGAACATCTCGGACCATGCGCAAGTGATGGACGGCAGAGTGAGAAGAGTGTTCTGACGATTATGTTGAATTTACGAAAGAATCAGTGTATCGTTTCAACCCCGACCTTTGGCACGGTAATCTTGAGACCATTCACAGTGATAGATCCACCGGCCAAGGGGCCGCCGCCGACATCCAGGGTCATACTGTCGGGTCATGGGGGTATGTTGAAAGGACATTCGATAAAGACGTACTCGTCGATGGTGCCAAGGAGGTTGAATGGACTCGGATCATAGGTTTGTGCAGTTGCTGTCTGGCAGTAGACAGCATCAGCGAGAACGAGCAATGCTAGTGCACGGCGGAGCACAAGCCCAAAGTCAAAAAACATGGCAGGCTCCAGTGGCAATCGCACTAGGAAGAAGCGTCCTTTATGTATCTGGAACAGGCCGAATTGTTCGTCGAAAAGGAGGAACAGATTGTATGAATCGACGCGGCTGCGAAACAGAGAACCCGGATTTGCTTTCGGGACGTTCTGCCATTCGGTCGCAAGGTTCATCTCACTAGAAAATACAATGCATCTATTCTCAAGGAACAGCCAAGAATAAGAAACGAGGGGAGATTTTGATCGAAGAACCATCCGATTGACTGTGGTTCGCTGTCCGGAGATAGTTCTTAGAAAGTCCCCTACCATGCTTGTAAAAATAGCTTTGCAAAATCCCAGGCCAACCCAATACGTACTGAGGTTCGAAAAGACAGTCAAGTACGAGGATCTGGAGTTCGCATTTCAACGCCCGCTTAGGATAGCGTGATAATATCAAACCCGAGAATTTGTCCGACCATGGTTGGCAAACCAATCTGAACCAGATAGTCGTTTATTTGCCAGGGGGTCCAGGTACGATCTCGAAATGGATTCGGGAAACTTGAACAGGCCCAGGTACAATCTCGAGTCTCAAGAAAGTACGGGAATTTGCCGGTGCCGTTGGGGTTGAACTTGACCAAACTGGGTGCTGGTATAGGACCATAGGTTACGGCTTTCGGTACCTAGAAAAACCGTGAGAGCTACAGATGGATGCAGATTATTATATTACCTGCTTCTCCCACGGAATCGCTATTCCTGGGAGAATTAGTGAAAAAGTGGAGAGTTGCGCGGTGGTTGCATGCGGGAGTGGCATGAAGATAACGAATCACGCTGAAAGGCACGCAGAAGAATAATATACCATGGTCTTTAGATCAAAACGCGACGAGTCAGGATCTCCTCCGAGGTAGTATGGGAAGGCGGAACGAAATGCCGACGGCCATCGTCGATGTAGCGAAGTTCTTCGGTCCTGCCAAGAATCGAGAGTGACGCAGAAACAGCGGAAACGAGATGGCTGCCATTGAAGGGTTAAAGCGAGAAATGAACCAAGTAACCAGCAGATTGCTTGCCCGCTCCCTAGCTACGTGTCCATAGAATCAGGATTCAATTATGCAGGACGAACCAGCGCTCAGGTCCCCACTCGACAGTCGATCCAACCTCCCACCCTCGACACTCCTCAGGCAAGTAACTCATCGTAGTGCCACTGGCATCCGGATCCGCACCAAGTGAGGTAGAATATTCCCGGGTCCATTCGCCTTCTCCAGAGCCTGTTTTTTGAGCCTGCCAAGCCCAGAACTCGCCGTGGACCGTTCTCCCGAGTGCAAGTTGCCATGCTCCCACCCGCGCACGCCAAACAGATCCGTCGGCACTCCGCACAAACACGCCTCCGTCGTGCTCTTCATCGCGCCAGATCTCCTCGTACGGGGTCAAGATCCCTGTTGCTGGATTGACCATCTCGCCCGCTTCTAGCGTCCTTCCGCCCGGTAGAGAGGTGTTGATCCCGACATCGACCACATCTAAGGGACTCTGGTGCGACACAATCGAGTTTAGACTTCAATTTGCGGACAAGCACCGATAGAGCGATTTACGAGCGTGCGGGAGTCGATGTGGTGCGTGAATTTCGTAGAATTAGGTTCCACTGTCGAGTGAGAGCCTCAGAATTCGATGGCAGCAAGTTGGATTTCAATACCAGAAGAGCGATAGCCTGCGAACGCCCAGTCGAGTTCGCCGCTTTCCTTGTCAAACCGAACGTCGAGAAACACGCCGCTCTTGAGGGCGGTCAGCACAATCGTCTGGGTCGGCTCAGAGGCATCGTCGGGAAGCCAGCGAATGGATTCGCGATACGAGATGGACACCATGTTGAAGCTTGGTCTTGTGTCATCTTTTGATGACTTCCCATTTCCACGGTTCGCGAATTTGAACCGGTTGTGCCACCTTGCTGCTCGAGTGTTTAGTGCAGTGCATCGCATAAGCTTCAAAATTTGTATGTTAGGATGTACAAAAAACTATTGAGCGAGATGTGAGAGGAGAGTAGTGCATCGACGAGAGAGACAGATGAGGGAAAATGACACGAAAACGAGAAAAGCAAGGACAAGAAAAAAGGGAAAAGATTCCATCCATTTACGTCCATGGCGGGGACCTACTGCCAGTACTGCTGCTGCCTGCCCTGGTAGGGATAGAACTCGTTCTGCGCCTGCGAGTAGAGATGACCTTGCGGGCCCTGCTGGTGGTGCGCACTCTGTTGCGGGCCAGCGCCGCCCGTACCAACGCCGCTGACACCCGCGCCACCGACGCCACCGAAGCGGTTTCCTCCGTAGAATCCCTGCCCCTGCGGTGCGCCCTGCCCGCCCTGGCCCTGCTGCTGCCCCTGACCTTGGCCCTGCTGCACCCCGCCGCCGCGGGCCGCGCCGACACCAACGTCCTTCGCGTAGGGCTTATACGCGGACTCGGGCGAACGGCCACCCTGTCCTCCGCCCGGTTGCGGTCCACCGGCGGCGCCGCCCTGTCCACCGAGCCCCATGAAGCCCTGCGCACCACCACCATACAGAGGCTTCCCATACTCAGCACCACCGCCCTGCCCGAGCCCAAGTGTGTGTTGGGGCTGCTGGTGCGCGCCGTGGCCCTGCGATTGCTGCGCGTAGTCATCGTACCCGCCCTGCTGGTACAGCCCCTGCGCGGGCCCATACCCTCCGCCCTGTCCCTGCGCCTGCGCCTGGCCCTTCACGCCGAGACTCCCCTGCCCTTGTTGCCCAGGTGCGGGCGCATTGCCGGGACCTGGCGGGCCCGGGAACATCGTCGGGTACTTGACGAACGGCGGTGCGACACTGTATCCCGAGTTGTACGGCGCGCCGTAATACTGGTTCTGCGGGTACGGGTAGTAGTGGTAGGGCAGCGGCGGCGGGTAGCCTTGCTGGCCCTGTGGACCAGCAGCGGGTGGTGGCTGTTGCTGGCCCGCACCTTGTGGCGCCGCGTGCTGCTGCGCGGACTGACCGGCAGAAGGAGGAAGAGCTCCACTGTTCGGCTGCTGCTGCGGCGCTCCAGGGAGACCTTTGACATCCTCGTGCCCAAGGACGTTGCGGTTTCCGAACGCCGACTGCTGGTACGTTTCGTAGAAGCCCTGCAACAAATCCAATCAGTACAAAGATTAAGGGGCAAAGCATGCAGAATAAACTAACGCGTTGGTTATCAGCATGGCCGTAATCTTGCTGTCCAAACCCAGACAGGTGGGCACCTTGCTGGTGTTGGCCCTGACCGCCAAGCTGACCGAAGGCACCGTACGGTGTGTCCTGCGTCTGGCCCGCGGGCGGCGTTGGGGTGTGAAAGTACGGCGATGAAGCGGCGGGGGTTGGCTCGTTCCGGAAATAGTTCGAGTGCGCCGAAGTGGGTTGGTGCTGCGGGGTCGATTGTTGCTGGGACGGATCGATGTGGGTGGGGAGCCCGTGCTGTGCGTACTGGTGTTGGGCGTGCGATTGTTGGGGAAGATGCTGCTGCTGATGCTGCTGCTGTTGTTGTTGTTGCTGCTGCTGCTGCTGCTGTTGCTGCTGCTGTTGCAACTGCTGTTGCAGATGAGGAGGAATGTATCCTCCAGCCATGTGCTGCTGCATGTACGCTTGCTGCTGAGGCGTGAGCTGGTTAAGCTCTTGCTGCATAGCGGGCGATACCGGAGCCGGCTGGGCCAAGGCTTCTGCCAAGGGCACGACCTTCGGCGTTTGCGATAAAACGGGTTGCGAGACGGAGCTCGGCAGTGTATGTTGTGAAGGGACCTGAGGGGAAGTCTGCTGAGGGAGCCCTTGCTGGAAGAGCGCTGAGCCGAGTGATGCGGATGTAGGGGGCGGCACAGACGCCGGCGGAGGTTCGTGGTGCAGCTGGGCGGAGACTTGGGGTGGCGGGGGCGACTGCGACTGCGGCTCGGGGGCAGGCTCGGGTTCGGAACTTTATGGGGTGCTTAGACTTTGAATCTGACTAACTGACGGGAAGCACTTACGAGCTATCGAAAGAACTCTCCCCTCCAAGACTAAGACTTCCAAACTGCATGCCGACCTTTTCGATGCCGGAGCCGAATGAGCTGGGCATGACGACGGGCTGGTCGATCGTCTTGTAGCGAGCACTGCTCCGGTGGGAGGTCGAGGCTGGGCGAGCAGCACCAGCAGGTTTTAAGGACGGAGATGGAGAGGCGGCTGGCGGAGCTGGCTCAGGCTCTGACAAAGGAGCGACTGGTTCCTCGGAAGGTTCGGGAACTGGTGGTTCCTCGACCTCTGGCTCGGGGATCTGCTGCGATTCCGGTTTGGATTCTTCCGGTGGTTCATTCGCTGTGGAAGCCCAAACGTCGGCTGCGGATGTGGAGGGCTTGATGACAGGCGCCTCTTCCTCCCAGGCTTGAGGCTGAACGGTGGTCGGCTCCTCCCATCCGACTTCCTGTGATTCAGGCTCCGGTGCAGCGGGGGAAACAGTCGGAGGGGGTGCGATTGGGGCGGGGGCGGGAGGGGGCGGGGCGGGTTTTTCTTGGGGCCTATCTCGAGTTAGTTACGTGGCACCATACACCAAGAACTAAAACAAACCGTGCAATCTGAGCCCAAGACATTTTGGAAGTCATCGGGGTCTTTGACACTTTTGCCTGTGGCACAGCCGGAGACGAGGCAGCGGAACCGTTAACGTCGGTGTCGCCACCCCAGGTGGAGGTTGTGCTGGTGCCGCCCCAGGTCGAGGGAGTGGCCGTGGCGGAGGGTGTATCGGCCGTCTCTGCCCAGTTGGACGCTGGAGCTGGGTCAGACGAGTCGGTGCCCCAAGCGGCGGTCGTGTCGGGTGCCTTGTCCGTGGAGGGGGGGCCATCCGCCCAGGCGTTGGCGCTTGGTGAGTGTGCAGGAACGGCAGCGGCGTGGGTGTGGCCATTGGTCGGCGCCGCGCCGCCTCTGATCCCGCCGCGACTGCGCGGTGCAGCTCCGCCTCGTGTAGACCCGCCGCGACCGCCACGCGCGGCTCCCCGTCCGCCACGGAAGTCGCCACGCGAGGAAGAGAAGGACTCCTTGGAGACATGGGTCGGGGCGTGTCCCTTCTTGTCCTTTTTGCGCGTCACCGCCCCCCACTGCTCTGCATGGCCTGCGCGGCGTTAGAACGCTAGTAAGCAACAAAGGGTGTCATTACCTTCACTGATTCTAGTGGCGGCCAGCTCGACGTCGCCAGCGACTTCTGACAAGAGCGACTGGAGGTCTGACGGCGAAGGGTGAGGCGCGTCAAAAAAAATCGGCTGCGTGGAAAACACACCATCGTTTGACCAAGAGGGAAAGAGTTCTTGGAGCTGGCGGGCTTGTGTACGGTACTTTGTGTTGTCGGCGGTGGCTGCAGGCGCAGGGGCCCCGATGGCGGTTTTATAGGACATTTCAGCGCGAGATGGAAGGAGGGCGTGTGAGTACCCGTGTTAAATAAACACAGCCAAATATATGCCCCAATATAGGTCACAGCCCCTATTATCGTTCATCCGTGGACTCTAATTTATGACACCCAGGCGTCCATCTCATCATCATGTCCTTCACACAGTCCTCGCAACGAGAACAACCTTGAGTCAGCGCTGTGACGACTGCCTGAAATACATAAGTATGGCAATCTGGCAACATCACTGCCAGCAGCATCGCACATGCCAGTGTGGCGCTTTGAATGACGGTTGGGAGGCACCCAAAAAATGCTTGCTGGAGACGAGAAGGAAACCGGAGACCTGTCAGCCTGAGTGGTAGGTGCCGAACATGATTCTGTACTCAACTGACTTTGAACACCATTTGGCACGAACAAGGAGGATTGGGATACCCGGATTTTTTTAGTAAGTGCTGAGACCGACAAAATTGACGGAGACCGACAAATTTGGCGGGCATCAGAAACGCGTCTAAGTGGATTCATTGAAGAAACAAAAGGGCTCGATACGCATCTGCGCCGGAAGTAAAGACTTGAGGTAGGAAAATTTGTCGTTCAACACTGAATATTACGGGACGAAAATTACATCCGTCGCTGCATCTATTTTGTTTTCAGAAAGCGGCGAGTGCCAGCGCAGGAATCTTGAGAAGTTGTATGCCCCAAAAGTGTAATTGTGCCTACCTTGACATTCATGTACTTGCACTCCATTAACACCGTCTGATGCAAAGTCACAGGCTGTGTGTTATACACAATAGAGCCCGCCCCAAAGTGCAGAATTGGACCAACCATCTGGCAGATGGAGTCACGCTAGGGCAAGCTACATGGAAGAGAATGCAACTTACGCACGGAGAAAAAACATCGACCTCAAATCGCGCCGGATATGACTTCTCCACGTCGCCCGCAAAATTCGGGTACCACGCGACTTCAAAGCTTGTATAACGTCCCTGCCGTCAGGGAGCCGCGGGAGTCGCGGGATCCCGAGTATCGGTACAACGTCGGTGGCTGAAAAGCAAGAGGCGACGGCGCAGGGATCAAATTCCCTGTTTTGTTCCCTTCGAGATCCCCTCACTGGGTATTTACACCAAAGTATGCGAGACACGGTAGAGCATCCCGAAAAGAAAACAGCAAAGCCGTTACGTGGAAGCAGGTACTTACACAGCCAGACGTTCGGATGACTGAGGGGTAAATCAGAGAAATCAAACGCCGCTTGATTCGAATCATGAGCGACGCACATATTTGATTGACCTAGATTCAAAATATTTCTAACATGTGGAGCGCTAAATTCAAGTCAGCTCTCGCACATCGCTCTCGACGGGTAACCTATGTTCATTTCTTGGACCTGCTCTTCACACTATCTCGAGTCCCAGGCACGCGAGACTCGGCAGTTTCGTTGATGGCCACATGGCTGACCACCAAACACGTACGGCATTCCGTTTATGAATCATGTTGATGTCGCCTCTCTCTCTTAACCCCCACCATCGTCTTACCAAGTTCCCTTCGTCTTGCCCTTCCAATGGCTTTCCACTCCTTTATCACCTCAAGCAACCTCCTCAAGTTTCTCCGGACTGGGTTCATGCCATCTACAAGCCCTTCGCAAATGACCATCAAGAGTCAACTCGACCTCAAGTATTTCGTGCCTCGCAATCGGCGACCCTCAGACCCAATGCCTCCCCCATGTGCCCTCAAGTTGCCAAGACACTTTGTCGCCATACCGCACCGTTCTCCTTCTCAAGATTACCTTCAAAAACAGCCCTGTCCTCGCAATTCTTCTGACTCTGATCTTGTTACTGGGTCTTCTGGGTCAACGTCGACGGAAGGAGGTACATGGCGGGGGGGGATCGGCTTATCAGTGGTGTGGTGAGTTCCGATTCTGTTCTTCCGCTACTCGAGTACCACTAACACCATTTTCAGGAATCGGCTGTGATTTGCAATTCGTCAGACTGTGTCGCTTTACAGTATCAATATGTACACGTACACCTGAATAATGGCTTCTACATTCTACATTTTGTGAGCACGACACCAGTACGAGGAGCCTAAGCGACAGCCGGGCAGATCACACAGTGACAGAGCCGGGGCTAGACCGGGTCACGTGCCGCGTTGGGTTAACCGCCGCACAAAACCTTTTTGAACGTGGGTTAAACGGTCGATAATAGCCCAGGAGGCCTATATGCAAAGCTCACTCAAGGTTCAGTTTATTTTGCATCTGGGTCAAACTCCGTAGAAATAACTCTTGCTTAAAAAGTTGACCCTCCTGTGTAGTTGTCGAAAGGTTAACACAATTATGTAACAGAGAAGCGGGAAATTCCGATCGCTTCCCACGCCTTGAATTCAACTTGAACTTCAACCACCGGATTTTTACTGGACTTCAACCACCAGATTTTATTGGAACTATTCAACGACGCGAACATTCAGTTTGCTTTTTGACCGTTTCGGACTAGTTCCTGCTGAGAATGATGACACGCGATCTGGATACACGGTCCAAGACTCAAGTTCAGTCCCCGAGGCGGCCCATCTTGAAAAGAGTGATCCTGTTGCCCCTTTCTTCCCCAGCTCCTCGTTTCCTGCCCCGTAATGGATGAACGTCGATAAAATCACCTAGATCTTATGTTTCTTCTGTCCACGCCATGCAGCGGATTACATCAATTCAACCCAAGTTCAACATGGCCGCCTGGCGAAATGGTATCGCGTCTGACTACGACTTGCGATGCAGTAATACGTATCAGGAGATTGCAGGTCCGAGACCTGCGGTGGTCAATCTTTTGCTATTCTTACGGCGCAGAAATTCCTTCTTTTTGGTCTACAATGCATCCCTGTTGGAAAGAAAAACTGGGAAAAAATGATGGGGGGAAAAATGGCAAAAATCGACTAAGTCGAAAGGGGGAACGGACTTGTGTTTTTTCGCCTCGTTTGCGAGGATGAGGTGCAGCAGATCTGAAGAGCAGCTGAGAAGATGTTGGGTGGGGTAAATACCGTTTGTTTTGTTGAACGGTGAGAAAAAACTCGAATGCACTTCGCAAAGGGGTTGAATAGATCAGAAAACAATTGGTAAACAGCAGCTGTAACCGATGACGGTCTGAAAGCCGTGACTTGAGAGCCCTTGAAGTTTTTCCACCATGTGCTTCCACCATTGCGGGACGTGGCACACAGACTTGGATCCCATATTCCCCTCGCGCAAGACACGCTACACCATCGAATCATACATCGATTTCGTCTTGTTTTCTGCACAGTACTCGCACACCATAACGAAAACGTCCGTCCGCTCGGTCAAATACTGTCGCACCCGCGGACCGCCTGGCATGAGCTACCCCTTCCTCATCATTCGCCTACGCCACCCCGAATTCTGGAACTGCGGGAGCCTCATGAAGCTGGAGGGCGAGACGCTCCTAGTCGGCGTAGAGGCGCGGGGTGACTCTCCCGAAAGGAAGTGCTGCTTAACGATGGGGAAGGCCGACCAGTCGGTCCGCGCACTGGTGGGTACTTGGCGGTACCACACATTGGAGACAGTGTCGTTTCCCTACGAATCGCCGGAACTGGCGGAAATACTCACCCTTGTGGAGCTTGCGGACCAGCAAGATCGCACGCGCGAAGGCTTCCCTGAGGTCCTCTTCTTCGCGATCAAAAACCTCTTCGAATTTGGGAAAATTACAAGGGGTGTGAAGAATGGATCGACTGACGCGGCGCATCGAGACGAGGCGAAAATCGCTGTTGTCGACGCCTTCCCTGCACGGCGGGAGAAATATGTTTGCTTCGGCCGTGGCATTTTTCGCATCCTTGCTGTGAGTTGAAAATTTCCTTGGACACAAGCGTGCGAGCTAATTTCGCCTTTTTTTAAAGAAAGATCCCGAGGGACCGGACGCTGAGGCTGAGGAATTGGAAGCCGAGGATGAAATATCTGTGGAGTGTGCTCTCGAGGCTTGGATTCGGAGGGTGCTCTCACTATCCAGACAGATTTGGAGTGTGCTCGGGAACGAGTGAAATTCTTGGAGGAGAGAGTTTGTGCACTTACCGCCCTCAATGCCGCCAACACTTTGCAAGCTAATAATGTCTGAAGAAACATGGGTTGCTGTTGACGAAGGCGCTCAAACGCCCAACCTAATAACTGGGCAACGGGACGGGGGGAGACCATTTTCACATTATGATCATGTTGCGATTTAGATGTGCCGGCTTTTCCCCAGGATCGTGCTGAAGAAAGAAAATGCTTGAACTAGACTGAGAGAGCATAGACCTTGAGGTAGCCCTTCTCCATACAATACCGGCCGTTGTGCGGAATATCTTGCCGCATATTGCTGAGTTCAACTCGCATTACGTTACTTTCAAACTTGAACTCCCACGGTTCAACCTCAACCTCAACCATTCCGGATTTCCATTGGAACGAGTGCACAAGCGCTCCGCTCATGAGACTACTTGGATATCGATGACAACAAGAACGTTTAAGTCGGGCATCCCGGGCTCGTTCCCATTCAACGCAAGCGTATGTACTGAAGTTCGGCAAAGTGCGGCGCGGCGATCTTCGGCGTTCATGCCATCTTGACATGTAAGTCCCCGTTGTGTACACAGTCAAATGGCTATAAGTAACTCGTGTTCAATCGCGTTTGCCTGCTTTCCTTGTTTCCCCGCATCTTCTTCATGCAAAAAAAAAAAATTAGCTTGACGATGCCGATTTTGGAGCTCACCACCAACGTCAAGGTACTTTTCTTTTCCCAAGACGCATCCATTTCATTATTGATTGTGGACAAAAGGTTGCGGACCCGAAAGCGTTTTCCCTAGCGCTGAACAAGGTCCGTCCGCCCGTCCGCCGTGAGCACAGCTTGCTGAACGCTAACCCCGAGTAATGTAGGCAGCGGCGGCGGCGCTGGGGAAGGACGGCTACGTGACTGTGAGCTACACCTACAACGAGACCGTCACGTTCGCGGGGACCCACGAGCCTGCGTTCCTCCTCCGCGTCGTAAGCTCAAATCATTTCTCCCCAACGCACCCGCTCACGGTTTCAATTAAACCGCTGGCAGACGACGCTGGACAACGGGACCGAGAAGAACGAGGTGTTTAGCAAGACGCTATTTGCGCACCTGGAGGAGGCGCTCGGCGCGCCTGCGGATCGTGGATACATGTACGCCGGTTTGGCGATGTATGATGTCCCTGTCAGCTCATTTGGTTCCCAGCATCTTCAACGATCCCGGACGAATCAACCTTGGGTACGTCGTTTGACTTTGCGTGCATCCGTATTGTTGATTTTTGTGTCTTTGCATAGGTACAAGGGAACCACTTTTGCGACGCTCTTCAAGTAGCGGGATGCCGAATCTGTCTGTACTATAGTTGTAGCACAGCACACCAGAGAGTGGCTCTTGAACAAAATGAGAAGAAAGCCGAAGAGACGCAATTTGATTCAACAGCAGTCGCGAATGGTTTCGGACATTTTACTGTCCCGGATCAGGCATTATCGGAGAGCGCTGTCTGGAGAACGCAAAAGTGCGATCTGTTCAAAGCACGCCCGGCGGGTTTCGTAGTCCATGCAAGACGTCAAATCGTAAGACCAGCAACGAGAACGGTCGAAAAACAGTCATAGAACGGTTGAAATGCATGCTTGCAAGAGTCTCAACCAAGATTAGCTAAGATGGGCTCCGAGTCGGACCGCGATGAGTACCAAGTGACAGCTGACAAGATTGCGGTGCTTTGGCGGGAATGTTTTTAGCATGCTGGAACGAGGCATAATTAGGGCGGGGACCAAGCGGGGACTAGGATGTTGTGGTGGAAGACAAGTCTGTGCAATTTAATTTGATCGTTGCAGTTGTTTGGCTGGCCCGTCTCTCAGCTGAGCTATATGGCTCGACAGGTCTGAACGACTATCTCGCATTTCACGCAGGCAAGACAGTACAGGCTTGAGCCATGGCAGCCACTGCGAAACGGGGCAGGCCGCCCAATCTCACCTTCCAACCCCCGCCCAGAGCCCCCACCATCGAGCTCGAGTCGCCCCAGCCCCTGGAATTCGACGACGACGAAGGCCTTGACCTCGCCGCCGATACCGGGCTCGACTCCCCCGATCCCCTCTCCGACGAGGATGATCCAGACATTACAAAATCCCTGGAGCGTTTGGAAAAGTTGCGTCGAGATGTGAGTTCTTGTCATGCCAAGGTGCTCGTGACGGTTAACCTGTTCTCCATAGGTCCAGAAGAATCTTCGTCTGCGTCCTATACGCTCGAACGGCTCGCTGCCAAAGGTCCAGCTAGGCGACACGTCTCCCTGGGATCCATCCAACAGCCCGCAATCTAGCATCTCCTCGTACTTTACTCCCCATGGCGAGGGCCCTCTCAGCGCAAGATTCGTCGGTTCGACACCCCCACCTCCCGCTGCCCCTCGGATACCGCAGGCGATCGAGCCGGGAATGCTGTATCATCGGCTCTGTGCGCCCAGACGACCACTTTTGATCGATATCCGTCCTCCCGCTGCACATCACGCCTTCCACATCCGCCATAGCATCAACCTCGCGATACCCTCTCTCATCCTCAAGCGCTCCAAAAAGACTCCCTTCCAGTCCCTCGACGCTCTACGCCAGTATGTTACCACGGAGCAGGGAAAGCGCGACTGGGACATCCTCATGAGCCCGGGTGGGCCATGGGACGGCGACGTGGTTGTCTACGCCGAGGAGGAGGACAAGTCTCTTCTGCCTGTCGTAGGCCCGCTGCTGACGTACGGAGGCGTCGATTATCTCAAGGGTGGCATCTCGTCAGCGGGCCATCATCCCGATCTCGAGACGCTAATCCTGTCCGGCGGAGAGGCTGAAAGTCAGACAGGGCTATTCCAGCTCGACACCAATGCTGCACTCCGCTCCACAGCGCTCCCCGAGATCGACTCGCGCTCCTCCCTCGACATGTCCTCGTCGACCCTCGGCGCGTCCCTCGCGACTCTCAACCTCGGCCTCAACTCATCCCAACCACCCCGTTCCCCTCTTCCCCCACGATCCCCCATGCCGCCACCACGATCCCCTCTCCCTCTCATGTCCTCAGTGATGTCCACGCGGTCCGCTCAGCACGTAGATATCGTGGACGGATCGCCCTCCCCACCCCCCTCCCAAGCCGGCTTCCGTCGCCCCCCTCCCCCACCACGGCGCCCCTCTGCGCCCAATCTCCGGAAGCTCGACACCAAGTCCACAGAGCGTCTCAAGCTCTCGGTGCGCACCATGCCGGTCAAATCTGCAACAACCGCGCTCGCCCCGCCGTCCCCGCAGGCCACTTCCTCGTCGCCCTCGACGCCATGGAGCCTCTCCTCCCCCATCTCCGGCGAGTTCCCCACCGCGTACTTCACCCCGCCGCACACCCCCGGCACCCCCCGCGGCCCGGCCGGCTTCAGCTTTGCGCGGGGGTTCGGCGACCCTCCCGCGACCGCGCGCCCCGACGACCCACCCACGACCGAGGAGCCGTTCGCCGAGTTCGCGATCAGCACGATCCTGCCCAACTTCCTGTTCCTCGGGCCCGAGCTCACGACGCCCGAGCACGTCGCGGAGCTGCAGAGCCTCGGCGTGCGCCGCATCCTCAACATCGCGGCCGAGTGCGACGACGACCACGGGCTGCAGCTGCGCACGGTGTTTGAAAAGTACGTCAAGATCCCGATGCGCGACACGGTTGAGGAGGAGAACATCGCGCGCGGGGTGCGCGAGGTGTGCGAGATTCTGGGTAAGCTGAGCCGCTGCATTTCGCTTTCGCACGAGGACTGATTGCAACGCAGACGACGCGCGACTGCACTCCGCAGCGACGTATGTGCACTGCAAGGCGGGGAAGAGCCGCTCTGTGACGGCGGTCATGGCATACCTCATCCATGCGAACCACTGGACGCTCTCGCGCGCGTACGCGTTCGTGCTCGAGCGGCGGAAGGGCATCAGCCCGAACATCGGGTTCGTCTCGGAGCTCATGACGTTCGAGGAGGAGGAGCTGGGCGGGAAGAGCGTCGGCGTGCAGCCGTCCACGGCTGAGGACGGGGGCGGTGGCGGTAATCACGGACCGGGCGGCGGACACGGGCACAACGCGAACTACGGCGTCGCGGCGGGCGGGCGGCGCGGTGGGCATGTGCGGGAGAGTTTACCGCCCGCGTTCTCGCAGACGCAGTCGTTCTCCGCGACGCCGGACAACCAGCAGTTCGTGCCCGGGACGGACGACGAGGCGATTGGGAATGTGGGGCAGGAGATGGAGGTCAGGGATGCGGCGGGGAGGTATCGTCATGCAAGGCGGGCACCGGTGGACGAGAACACGCTGCAGCCGATGCGGCGCGTGAGCAAGGCGGGGCTGGAGAGCTCGGCGTACGGGTACAACGGCTCGTGACACCGGCGCAGCGATGGGTCGCTCAGGCGGCTTAGTGCAGCTTGGGAGCTGCTTTTCCGGCCCGCCGCGTGCGGTTGCATACATACCCGTTACCTCGACGCGCGCCTGCTTCCCGCGCATACGCGGCGCGCGTCCATGGCACGTCCGTCTTCTCCATTGTACATACACCCGACCCGCTGCGGGCACCGGGATCCGATTTATTTCGCTACAGTAACATATGCGTTTCTCCTTGGTCAAGGGTAACATTTATTGAAGCAGGTTATATATAGTTCATTTTTTCTGTGGATTTCATTCGGTGCGGGCAACGGCGATCTGAGAACTTCATCAAAAATGCCTGGATGCTTCAGTATCTGCGTTCTCCAAACACGACATGGATTACGGATTTCATCTTGGCCCAACGATGACCCAAAATCTTTCATCGAAAATGGGCATTGCCAAATTGGGATGTGGGCGTTGAGTACGGATCTCGGTCCGGAGGCTCACCGAGCGGACCAAAAAATAACGAGCGGAATAGCATTTGCTCTCGACCGCAACAATGCATCGAATACTCGCGAAATCGAATGCAACGTCTCCAGATACTGGCATCCGCCGTCTGCACAAGCAATGTATAGCGTCGAGCGAGACTCTCACGGAGCGCAATCGGAACCGAAGGCGTGGCAGATCAGCACACGAGGCCAGTCTTTGAAGTCGAGACGATGAATCTTGCAACACACCACCGTTGGCTATGCTCAGCCTATGGCTCTCGGAACCTAGACCTAGTCAACAATTGCGTTCCACTTAAAGACCCTTTCCTGCTCCAACCCCGGGCCCCTTTGCAGCGTCGCAACCAAACCCCGGGAGCTGAGAAGGCACAAGGAATTGGAAATTCAACGTGCAACTGTCTCTTAACCGCGCTACCGGTAACCAGCGGTCTTTAGTCGACGTCTTCCGACTGACTCGACTCGGTCGATGGTGATAAAAATTGACATGTCAAGAACTCAGCTGATTCTTATCCGGAGATTCTAGTGAGGGGTGACTAGATTCATTGCAGTGGAGCCTGCAAAACGCCCTCCTAAATTTCTCTCGATTTTAGGAGGCTTGGCATTGATAAAGATCGGGATCGCTTGTCCTTCGCCAAATAAGGGATCATGAACTAGAAAATGCACCCAAATTTTGGACTCCTTGTCTTTCTGACCTGCTCTTCGACATGGTGCTGCTCATCGCCCACATAAGCGTCGGCCAGGTGTGTTCTGCTTATCTCATTGTGCGCCGCTAGCTAAACGCCATCTCGGCCGCAACCGTGATAAATATTATCATCGCGTTCCTTCAATATACGCTCGCGCTCGCCATCGTCGCCCTCCTCATCTACTTCATCCCGCCAGTCAACCCCGCATTGGCCTGGAATGTTATCGGGAAGAAACTTCACACCTCACTATGGCCGACCCTTTTGCGCACGGAGTCGCTGCGTGGGACGGGGTTTCGCGTCGCGTTCTTCTCGTACCTTTCTCTCGTGACCACAATCCTCGTCGTCATCGCAGGCATCGTCATGCCCCTCGGGCTCAGCGCTGGAGCCGATCTCCACGCTCCTCTGAAGACTGCCCCAGCGTCGTTCATCGAGGATACGTCGCCACTGGGTCTTGCGACATCCCCACGGCCTAACTACGTCTATGGACGCGTATGCGGCGCCTTCGGACCTGTGCCTTGTCCCGGAAATGCGGTGAACACGACTACCATCCCTGCGGATATAGTTAGCAGATTCAACGCGACGCCCTATGGCCCGTTCGGGATGCAGGTGTGTTCATCCTCTGGCTGTCTTCCCGGTCTTTGACGACCGTCTTGCAGTTCAGACGGTACTATGACGGAATCGCCGGTCAGTGCCGAGTTCATTTGGAGCATGATCACAAATACTGACTTTGGTGCGCAGGTTACAACTACTCGATATCAATTCCGCAGTTCGCGACGACCGAATCCCTTATCTTGCGCTCTGGCATATTCGCGGCCGGAGGTGTCATCGTTGATCTCGACAATCCTGGGATAGGACTGTGGAACCACACCTTGCCTTCGGGCACTTCTCGTGGTGCGGTCTGGTCTGAAGATGTGCTATGGCTGTACGTCCTGTTTGTCTCGCATTTTTCGTTGCACCCTCATGGTGGGAAACCTAGGGAGCCTGTATCTTCGTGTGTGGATACGAACCTGACCGTGGATTACACCCTGCACGACGCGAGCGCTTCTGCAAACTCGGTCCAGAGTTACAGCCTAGTGGACCACGGGGGATTCTACAATCTCACGAGCGAATATCCGGCACTCAACAGGGATGGGCAAAATATGGATCTGCAGCAGCACGCCTACAAAGGTGCTGTGTTGAGTAACTTCTACACCATGCTCAACCTCGGTAACTTGACGAGAAACGAATCCTATGCGGGTTCGTCTGGTTTCCTCTCTCTTCCAACGCCTGAACTGAAGTTGCCCCAGGCAGGGCGTTCCCGGTCAATTCTTCCCGCACGTCATTCACGGCTGGCAAAACGCAAACGCTCAATATGCTCTATCTGGGTGCCGTCACCACTGCGGACAATGACACTATCACCGGCGGGGACTTGATTACAGCGTGTCAGGGATACGGGGGCCAGGATAGCGTCAATATCTCAAATGTCGCGGTATGTGCGTTCATTCTAGCTTATCTGTAGCTTGTGATTTGACGTAGAAGAATCCAGGTTCATTGCAGCCTGTACCTTGGGCCGCCGCAGCGTACAGATGGCGGTGACCCGCGGCTACCGGCAGATAATTCGACGTGGTCGCAGCGGCTGTTCGGGTGTGCGAGCGGAACCAGGGCTCGTATGCAGCGCATCAACTTTTCTTTCAACGGGACGATGGATCTGGGTTCGCTGACAATGAAGCGCCAGAACATAGACACACCGGTGCTTTGGGCCACGGAGGTTACTTCCCTGAACTTGACGGATGTCGATTTGCTGTGGGGACGCGTCCCGGACTCGATGGAGGGAGACGCTGCACTCCAAACCATCCGCAGCGACGTGTTCTATGTGCCTGCTGGTGCGACGGACCTGTGGGGGCTCACGACGGGGGGCATGCCCAGTGTTTTACCCGCGCTGGCCTGGAGCACCATCGGGAACCTTTTAGGCTCACCTGCGGTTGTCGACTATTCCGGCATATCGAACTACGCTTTGCTGCGCAAATTCCAGCAACTCATCCTTGCCGACCCAGGTGAGTCTCCAGATCTTTTTCTCTTTCTTTCGCAACCTGAATTCATCCTCAGTGACTGGCGCTGCACAAATCCAGAAGATCATGTGGACGGACATGATGGCCAACAACATGCTCGGTTCGGATTCCCGCACCTCACTGCTGATCGGAGAAAATGTCTCGGCTGTTGCGTACGACCTGCGATATGCCATACCAGCAGCCATCCTCTTCCTGCTCTGGATCCCCACATTCGCCGGTGCCCTCTTCGTGCTCGTCACGGGCCTCTTGAAGGTCTCGTACGTGCGGTATCTTCTGACGCACACCGCGTCGGGTAGGATCGCATTGGGTGATTCGGCGCTGCGTCCGATGAATAACGGGCCCGGACCTGGATATATGACGCCCACCACACCGATGCTCGGCGGCGCGCGCAATGAAGATGAGACGCACTGGGCAAAGGGTCCCGGCCGCACTCCCGTGGTTGTGGATCACTCGGGCTCGGGCCCTTTCGAGTACGGGAAGGGGGACTTTGCAGCCGTTGCGACGCATGAGCGATGAGATCCGCGCATAGACGACCAATAATGTATCTTGTAAATCGTTCGTAGTCTCATACCTCACCGAGCCTTACTCGCACGTTCTGAAGGCGACCCGATAATAATTATCCTACTAATTATGCTACTCCTCACACAAGCCTATAAGAAGTCTACCCTCCTTCCGAACCAGCTTCGCCCTCGGGCTGCCGCCCACGTCTAAGTAGCCTCCTCCCTTGTCCCCGCTCAATGACGAGGGCCATCTACCTTCCCCTTCGAGCTTGTAGTCGAGCGCAGCTCCACCATCAGTTTGCGCACCTGCTCTTCAAGCGGCTTCAGGCCGCGGCCGCGATGCGTTGCCAGGTTTTTCGTCTACGACCCAGGTTGTGTCAACCGTCCGGAGTCCGGATCCTCAGCCTCAGCGTTCTGATTCCTCAGCCTCGGTGTCAGCCTCGGTATCCGCCATTGGTTCCTCGCGAAGTTCTTCCTGAGCGACACGATCAGCTCGCACGCTTGTGCCTAGAGATTTTCTCGGCCCTAGTACTATCCGTCCCGATGGGTCTGATAATTCCCGTTGGGTCTGATAATTTTTTTTCTCAGCCTCCTCTGGTTCGCTTTCCCTCCGGTTTTTTACGGAATACCATTTTATAGTAGTACTCTACGCCTGTGTAAAAGGGCTAAGGGATTGAGGGAGAGGAACCTATTGAAAATTAATTGCCGATCCATCAAGTCGACGATATTTGTGTAATGTTTGTGCAATGAACCTTTCCCTGTCTTGACTCCTCACCGTGAGGACCCAACAAAATTTCAGGCTTGTATTTCATACAGGATCATTACTCCTGTCTCCTCAGTTTTATTCCCCAGCCATCCGTTGTGGTGTTCTGGGGAGTTTCAATCTCGATGTGACGGGTGTGACGGGTCGTGACAAGAGGTGTCCCTCCCCAGAACACCACAACGAATCCCCTGAAAAAAATGTGAGGAGACAGAAGTGTTCATATAGTATGAAAGATATGCCTCAAACTTTTCTGGGGCCTCACGGTGAATCGTCAAGACAGAGAAAGGTTCGTTAAACAAAACTTACACAAACATCATCGAGTTGATCGATCGGCAATTAGTTTTGAATAGGTTCCTCTACCTCAATCCCTTCGGTTTTTTGCACAGGTGTAGAGTACTACTATAAAATGGTATTCCATAAAAAACCGGAGGGAAAGCGAACCAGAGGAGGCTGAGAAAAAAGATTATCAGACCCAACGGGAATTATCAGACCCATCGGGACGGATAGTACCATATTGGCATGAGAAGACGTGTTTCTGCATGCGATCCCGGCGCGCAGGGAAAGCGTCGATGACCGCAGCTTTAGCTTCGTCAAGATGGGCCAAAGCCGCCGCGTCGCCTGATCCCTTCTTCACACCCCTCGGTATTTTCCCTTTGAAGAGGGTTTTCAACGCCAAGAAGAAGACTTCAGGGAACCCTGCGCGCGTGCAGTCTTGTTGTTTTGCAAGCTCCGCAAGTGTGAGTATATCCACCAGTTTCGGTGGCAACTCACGACCGTCTTGGGGAAATGACACTGTCTGCAATGTGTCGTAGCGCCAAGTACCCACTAGTGCGCGAACGGTCTGGTCGGCCTTCCCCATCGTTAAACAACACTTCTTTTCGGGAGAGTACGCCCACTAATTGCATCTCGCCCTCTGGCTTCATGAGGCTCCCGCAGTTCCAAAATTCGGGGTGCCATAGCCGAACGATGATGAATGGGTAGCTGTTCGAACCGCGGGTGCGACAGTATTTGACCGAGGAGACGGTCGTTTTCGTTGTGGCGGACCAATGTTGGATGGTAAAGAAGGACTGGATGTATGATTCAATGGTGTAGCGTCTCTTGCACTGGGGGAATATGGTATCGAAGTCTGGGTGCCACAGCCCACAGTGGTGGAAGGAATGGATGCACATGGATGGAAGATTGAAGTCGCAGTTTCACACTGACGGCCCCTTGAGGTGACCCCTATAAGTATTGACAACCTCCTTATCAAAGCACCCATTCCGAAGACGAGCAGGTTGTACAACGAATGAGATTCGGTATGAACGAACTCCTCTCTGGCTGGGCTGGAATACTTTGGACTTCCTGCGTCAGACCGAGTCGGACCGACTCAACGCCCGCGTCCCAATTTAGCAATTCAAGGAAGTGTCGAATTAGCCAGACACAATGGACAAGTCTTCGAGCTCCAACGACCCCAAGAATGTGTCAAGTCACCTCAAGAGCCTTTAGTGCAAAACGATTCAAACAATCTCAAGTTCACACAAGACGAATTTTTTTCAGCGCGGTTATTCAATTTTTTTTTGCATTTTACAATTAGACGCCATATTGGAGTACTTAATTTGAAACAAGCCCGGTGCCCCCCTGCACCCGCCCCCCGTTCCCGCCTCGCCCATCCCCACCGAGACCAGCCCAGTTGTCGTAAATGTCATGCTCCGCTGGCCGGAGGTGGTTCTAAGAATCGTGAGAGTCGTGCTCCGCCAGGGAGGTTGTCGTGCCTCCGAAGAGGGTGGTCGTTGCGTGTCGTGATGGGTCGTACTCCGCCAGGGAGATCGTCGTGCCTCCGAAGAGGGTAGTCGTAATGCGTCGTGGGTGGGTCGTGCTCCCGAGGGAGGTGGTCGTGGGTAGGGCGTCGGGGTCGTGCTCCCGAAGGAGGTGGTCGTGGTTGGGTCGTCCGAGTCGTGAGTTGTCGTACTCCGCTGCGGAGTGGTCGTGAGAGGTCGTACCCCGCTGCGGGGTGGTCGTGAGGTCGCCGAGGCCGAGAAGAGGAAACACGCATTAGGGCAGAGAGAGAGACGGAGAGGCAGAATTAGAGGGAGGAAGAACGCATTAGAGTGGCGTGGTATCGCCAGAGTAGAGTGAAAGAGGGTGGAAGATAGAAAAGCCAAGGTGTCGGTGCCCCCGTCCTACGCGGTCAAATCGAGCCTCCTCAACTGCCCGCATCTGACGTCGACGCGTGCCCTCCGCAAAACGAGGCGTCGAAGGTAGCGCCCGAGAGAGAAATTTGGCGGCGGCGGAACGGATAGAATCGGCCCCATGGGAGTTGAACAGGTCCTGACTCGAGCAAAGTCGGGCGTTGGCGCGGGGCGGGGGCTGGGGGGACGTTTGCTCTCCTTGCTGCCGCGTGGCGGGTCGGGCGCACGGGTGTTTGAGGCTGATGAGGGCCGACGGACGAAGAACGAGGCAATCCTGACGAGCACCGACGACGCCTTGCGGTTGGCCTGGGGGCGCGAGGGACTGTTGTTGGCCTTGGGCGTGGCGTGCTTCCGGCTGAACTCGGTGGGCGCGCGAAAGACCAGTGGCTCGACAAGGGCGCGAGACTCTGACGGCGGGACGAAAGGCATCGGCCCCGAGATGAGTGCCTTCAGAGCGGCGGTGTCGGCGTCCGGACGGGGTGCGGCGGTCTTGTTGAACAGAGAGGGGAGGGACCAGCACCGAGCGCTTGACGATGCCGAAGAGGGTGCGGGTTGGAGAGCGCGGGCGGAGCAGCTAGACGCGGTGCCTTGAGAGGTGTTGTCGGGCTTGTCGTCGAGAGGAACGTCGACGAACGACGACTCTGCGTCGGCCTTGACTGGTTGCGGCTTGACGAGCTCGCTCTTGCGCGGTTCCGGTTCCGACACAGCCTTGAAGTTAGCGACATCCTTCGCGCAGTCCTTGACCTTCTTGCCCCCGAAAATCTTGACAACACCCGAGAACCACCTCTTCACCGGCCCCGGCGGTAGCTTGAAAAAGCCATCTTTCGCCCATGCAAACGCGTCCCCGTCCTCCCCGCCGCTGCCGATGGGCAGACCGGCCCCCGACGCCACGAGCTCCCGCTTGCTCGGCTCCCTCGGTACGAAAGCCTCCCTCGGCGCCCACGGCGCAACGCCCTCGTGTCTTGCGGCGGCCTCCCAGTCGACCCCGATGAAATAAGGGTGCGCCTTAGCCTGCACGATTGTTGTGCGCGTGGTCGGGTTCTTGCTCAACAGGCCAAGGATCAGGTCCTGCGCTAAGATCGGGACGTTGGCGGCAGGAAGGAAGATGACGGGGTCCTTCGCGTACGCTTCGTGCAGCTCCTGGTGAGTGTCCGTGTTCTCCCCGAAGGGCAGATGCCCGGTGAACATTTTGAACAGGAGTAGACCGAGCGCCCAAGTGTCGGCGTCGTAGGCGTACGGCGTGCCCGCGTGTTGAGCGGGGGACATCCAGTTCAAAGTCCCGCAGCGCTCACGAGTTGTGGAGGCTTCCGCCGGAGCTTTCAGGAACGAGCCGGAAGACGCATCAGGATCAGCCTCGAAACAAACTTCAGCCGAGTCGTCCGTCGTCGTCGTCGTCGCAGAACCGAGGAACTTGGCAAGCCCGAAGTCGCCAAGGACGATGTGCCCTTCTTGTGTGAGGAAAACATTAGCCGGCTTGATGTCGCGATGAACCACGCCCAAGTCGTGGAGGGTCTTGATAGCGAGAACCAATTCAGACGCGTGTGCAAGAACCCGATCCGCCGAGAAACATTGACCGTTCACGAGCTGGCTGGAGAGATCTTTTCCGGCGCACCAAGTCTAGAATACACGTTAGGACTGATCGATATGGGCGAGAGCGAGGAGAACTCACAGTTGCCATGTAGTAATTCGTCGAATCGGACCAACTTGCGGCGAGTGGGAGGAGAGAGGCGGGGGCGTCGGGGAGCTGTGCAATCCTTTCCATAACGTCTTTCTCCTGGCGGATGTCGGCGCCGTCAAACCTCCTTGGTGCAACCTTCAGCGCATAATGCATCTTCGTAACCTTTTCGCGCACGAGGACGACCTCCGAGGAGGCGCCTTTACCGAGCCTCAGTAACTGCTCAAAGTCGGCAAGGGACGGGATGCGATCGCCGGAAACGAGGGTGGGAGCCGGGGAGGCGACGGGGGTAGGGGCGGCGGCGACCTGCGGGGGACGTCAGCAACGGCGACGAGAACAATAGACGGACGCGTACCTTGTGCACAGAATTAACAGCTGTAATAGACGAATTAGTTAAGGTGGAAGTAGGTGACTCGATCTAGAAGGTCGGGTCAGCAAATCACACAGGAACAGGGCATACGACGACGTACACCAACTGAAACCTTAGAGATATTGGAAAGCATAATAACAGTAGGAGACTTGAGGAGGGTCTTGAGAGTCTTGAGGATGGCAGTGGGGAGTAGGAGGATGTGGGCGAAAGACGCAGGAAACTGAAGAATCCTACAGCCCCATGCTGTTCATTTATACCTGAGCCAGCATTCTTGGAGCCCCTCGCCGGTGGCGCCCAGGGGTCTCCCGCGCTGCATTCTGAATTTTCTCCTGTGTGTCGCGATCGGGAATGCATTCGCGTAGGTCAGATGGGCGCGAAGACCAGGACGATGATGGGCACGCCGCACGCCGCACGCGTCGGGCTGGGTGGCTGAGGGTGGTCAGAGATACACATATCGACGTAGAGAGCACTCAATTTGGGGCAGGGCTAGCTGAAAACCCTCAGGAAAAGCCCAAAGCCACTGCGAAGTCCTGCATTTTTCGTGGTCTGCATTCTCGATCGCGGCCTGTGGCGCTAGGGGCTGGCCTCCATTCGATCCTAGGGATCGGGCTGTGTCGACGGAGAATGGACGCGTCGGCGGGGTTGGGCGCGTCGACGAGCGCGTCGACGACGAGAGGAGGAAAGGTGAGGAAGGCGGTGATGGCGGTCACGACAGCACGACAGCGGCAGAAAGTGATCCGAAGCACCAAGCAGAACCAAGCACTACTACGCCCGCGTCCCGAATAAGAAATCCCGCCGAAATGTCAAAGTTTATCGACATCCCACCGGGCTTCTTTCACCTTTTGTGTGTTCAGTGACAGAGATTGCCTGTTTATCAGGGCGTCACTTCAATTCGACCGTAAAAAGCACTGGTCCCATCTTGACATCTGTAGGCATCCTTCAGTCCCGATCGCGATGCCTCATGCGCGTGAAGTCTTCGGATTGGGCAGCCATGGATTTAGCATTCACAGCTGAAGTGTCCCCGCGATGTCGGACTTGACATCCGCTTGATTTAGTGCATCGCGCTGCTTGTGGTTACGGTTCAGAAACGATAAGGACAACGATGAAACAACACACCTTACACCTCCCTGCTGACAAAAAAAATCCACCACCAGTGACTCCGTTCACCCGTTTCCTACTGCTTCGACTATCGATTTTTCCCACGTACGAGTCGCACACCGCATCGTTCCATCCTTGCGCCTCGGCCCAACCTCGAGGCTCGCTCCGATAGAGGCCGCGGTTCCGAGTTCGATACGAGGGGTGTGGGCGGAGAAAAATGCGCCACGCGTCGACGAACGCGTTAACGTTGAAGGGAGAGAGGCACGCGACCACGGCAGAAACTTGGAAGGTGATCCGACGCACCAAAGAGAGCCAAGCACCACTACGCCCGCGTCCCGAATTGGAAACTCCGTCGCAATGCCATGTTAGCATCCCCGCGGAGGCGGCCTTTCTTTTTCTGTGTGCTGAGTGAGAGACTGCGCGTCTATCAGCTTCGATTCTGCCGTAAAGACTGACTTGTAGCGCATGGGCCGGCTGGTGAAATCTGTCACTATCCTCCAGTCACGATGTCTCTTACGTGCGAGGTCTTTGGCTGTCTTTGGGCAGAGCAGCCGGAAATTTCGCAGGTTTTCCGATGTAGGATCCCGCGACGTTGAACTTCAGTGTCTCACTGGCATCGACTCGATCAGTGTCTTGCGCTGCCTCTGCGCCTTTGCACGTCGCTGCGCCGACAAGTCCATTCCATTGCGGGCGTCGACGGAAAGGGACGCGTCGACAAGCCAGTGGAAGAGAGCAAAGCACCACCGCACGGCAGAAAGTGATCCGCACCACAGAGAACCAAGCACCACTACGCCCGCGTCCCGAATTGGAAATTCTGTTTGCGATTGTCATTCTTAGCATCCCCGCGGGCCCGGGGTTTCCTTTAGTTGTCTCCTGCCCTCTCCTGCCGATTGACAGAGACCGCGCGTTTATCAAGGTTCGCTTCGATTCGGCCGTGTGAAGCGCATGCGGCAGGTCCCATGTTGAAATCTGTCAATATCCTCCAGTCGGGATGCCTTTTACGCGCGAGGTTTCTGACTAGGAGACCCAAAAATCTGGCAGGTACAAATTCCGGATGTAGGATCCCCGCGACGTCGAACTTCACATGGAGTCGATCGCCAGCTGCATGTGCTGCCTCTGCGCCTTTGCACGTCGCTGCCGCCGACAAGTCCATTCCGAGCTACGGGCTGAGTCGACGGAGGGACGCCTTGAACTTGAAGAGAGCAAAGCAGCAACGCGGCCACAGCAGAAAGTGATCCGACGCACCAAGTAGAACCAGGCAACACTACGCCCGCGTCCAGAATAGGAAACCCCGCCGAAATGTCAAAGGTTCTTGACACACCCGCAGAGGCGGTGTTCCCTTTTCTGTGTGCTGACAGAGATTGCGCGTCTATCAGGGCGTCGCTGCGATTCGATCGCAAAAACTGAGGTGTAGCACATGAGCCGGCTGGTATCGTGTGTTAAAGTCTGTAAACCTTCAGTCACGATGTCTCTTACGTGCGAGGTCTTTGACTTAGGCAGCCAGACCTTTCGCAGGTTCGCAGATATAGTATCCCCGCGATGTCGAAGTTCACATCGACTGGATGAGTACCTTGCCCTGCCTCTGCGCAGAGCTACGACGCCGACAAGTCCAAGTTACGGGCTGTGTGGAAAGAGACGCGTTGAAGAGCTCGTTGAACGGTCGTCGCAGGTGGAAGTGACGAGTGATCGACGCACCAAAGAGAACCAAGCACCACTACGCCCACGTCCCAAAGTGGAAACTCCGTTGCGATCTTATCTTGCCATCCCCGCGGAGACCCGGCGTTTCCTTTCACCGTCTCCTGTGTGCCGATTGACATAGATCTTGCATCTGTTTGCGGGAAATCGAACTTGTCTCGCATGAACCGGATGGTCCCATGTTGGAATCTGTTAAGATCTCGAAGTCACGATGCCTGTAGCGTGCCAGCTGAGCATTCAGAAACGTTCCATGTTAACAGATGTAGAATCGCCGCGATGGTGAATTTCCAATGTAGCCAAAAGCACCATGTGCGATTACTGTTCCCGACGGACGACGTCAACGGGGTTCCTAAGTCCTTATCGCGCGCGCGTCAGAGCTTGGCATGACGCGAGAACGCGCGTGATTTATATATTTTGAGTGTGACCTGCGTGACATCGCACTTTTCTGCGATGGACAACGATGTTGGGACAGCGCACAAACCCAAGCGGACATTTGGCAAGCACCCGCGCATAGTCGACTCGCCCGCATACGACGCATCCGAGGAGGACAACGACCCTGCGTCCGACGACAGCCACACCCAACCAGTCCTCCCCTCCGTGCCCCCCAGACTCACCCCCCGCCCCCATCCAAAGCCCACCGCCCGCGCAGCAGCCCGCCACCACCTCGCATCCAGCCTTTTGTCTGACTCGGACGGCATCGATTCCCCCACATACGACGGCGACATCGAGTCCAGCGCAACCGCAGGCCCCGCATCCACCGCCTCGTCCCGCCAGACCCACCACCACCACGCGTCCTCCACCTCCACATTCGACGCCCAGCTCCCCGCCCCCTCCCCCGCGTCCACCCCCACCGACATCCCCGTCCCCGCTCGCACGCCCGCGAAGAAGGACGCCCAGGGCCACCCCGTGTTCCTCTCCCCCGCCCCACTGCAGACGACGCAGGAGCCCGCCGTCGCCGCCGTCTCCAAGGCCGCGTTCAACCCCGCTGCGCTCGCCCCCGCCGACATCCAGGCGTTCGTGCAAAAGGCCATCGACGGCGAGGCCTGGCGCAAGTACAAGATCAACCAGCCGCCCACCGACCGCCCCGTGCGCATCTACGCCGATGGTGCGCGGTCCCTTTCGTTGTTTTAACTCGTTTCTGACCTGGAGAACAGGCGTGTACGATCTGTTCCACTTCGGGTGCGTTCATAACATTCAGCAGCCTACTGTAATTGACGATACAAAAGACACGCGCTGCAGCTGCGCCAAGCCAAGCTCGCCTTCCCCTCCGTCTACCTCCTCGTCGGCGTAAACTCGGACGAGCAGGTCCGCGAGCACAAGGCCCGCGGCGTCATGACCCACGCCGAGCGGTGCGTCCCCCATCTTATTTTTACTTACACCCATCCTGACGTCAACGAATCTAGTCTCGAAGCCGCGCGCCACTGCCGCTGGGTAGACGAGATCGTCGCCGACGCGCCGTGGATCATCGACCAGGCGTTCATCGACAAGTACCAGATCGACTACGTCGCGCACGACGAGGAGCCGTATGGCGCCGCGGGGCATGAGGATGTGTATGAGCTTGTTAAGAGTCTTGGTGTGTTTTTGCTCTTTGCTTCCATCCTTCCTTTCGTCCCTTCCTCCGTCCTTCCTTCCCTCTTGCTCTCTTCCCCGCCTCCCTTCCCCTTCTGCCTTTCCTTTGTTCCTCCAATCCACCAAAAAAAAAAAAAAAAAAGAAGTGAAAACTAAACTCGATCCGCAGGCAAATTCATCCCCACGCGGCGCACGCCGGGCGTCTCGACGTCAGAGCTGCTGGAGCGCATCGTGAGCGGGTATAGGCACCGCGCGTTTGATGCGAAGTTGGTTAAGATGGTGGGTGTTTTTTGGTTTTCATTCCCTCCCTCCCATCTCTCTTCTCCTTCTTTATTTAACAACTTCTCCTTGCCTCACCCCTTCTACTTTTTCACTTGCTCTTGCTTCGTTCCCCCGCCCCCATAAAAAAAACTGACACCTCAAAGGGCCACGCAGAACTCCGCGCGGAGGGCAGCGACTACGACGAGAGCCGCGTCGGGAGCCGGGGGGAGAGCCGGGTTGCGAGTCCGACTTTTGGGTCGAAGGAGGGGTCGCCTGCTCAGCCTGGGTCGCCTGTTAAGCCTGGGTCGCCTGTTAAGCCTGGATCGCCCACGAAGGAGGGGGAGGGGGAGGGGGGGTCGCCTGCTAAGCCTGGGTCGCCGGGGAAGTTGGGATCGCCTACGAAGTTGGGGGTTTGTTAGATGCGTGGTTGGGATGTGGTGCGGTGAGCGTTGGGGATGGGGGCGTAGGTGGGGATTGGGCGGATGGGCGCAGGGAGGGAGGGTGGATGAGGGAGGTGGAGCTTAATCACTCCGCGTCGAGCAGGGCAGGGGCAGGGCGGGGCGGGGCGTACCATACACACTAGCGGCGCTTACATAGAGGAGCGGAGACGAAGGAAGGAAGAACGGGAGGAGGCGACGAAGAAGAGAAGGGAGGGAGAGAAGGGGGAAAGAGAAGTAAAGTAGTTTTGTTGTTGTACTGGTTTACTTATTCCATTGTGATTCGACTCGGAGCTTGGAATAAATGGGGACAGGAGGAGGAGGAGGAGGATTGCCTGTGCGGTCCCAAATTGAAACAGGGATAGATGCTACGGCCAGTGCATCATGAGGAGTTTTTTTGCCGCGAGGGAGTGGATCCGAGTGAGGGATCAGCGCTCAGCAGAGACACTGGCAGGGTTCGCACATCCGAGTTTATGCTCAGACTGACGCGATGTAGAGCCTCATTCGGCACTGCGAGTAACGAACGAGTGCGCCGAAGTTCCACTGTGCGGACCCGGACTCGCGAAAAATGAGCGAACTGCGTCGCGGGCAAGGCTCGAATCGAAAAATACGCATATGCCTTAGAGTTCTTGTGAGTGAATCGTCGTCGTGTGACCCCGAGTCGGTCTGAGTGAATTCCAGACCCAATACTTAGAGGAAGATGCAATAAAAGGCTCCAGATAATCGCGCAGGCAAGAAACTCGGACTCGAAGCCCAGAGTCAGACGGTGATCGCAGATCGTAGCATGGCATTTAGCTGTGGGGGAGTCACAGACTTCCAGACAGCGCAGAGACTCGAACGGTGCGCCGTTGGTGGAGGCAAAGCAAGAGCAAGGCGCAAGTGCTTTGACCGTGTGGGAATGATCACGGCCCGTTCCGAACTTGTCAGCGACGTTCCACAACCATGTCTGACAAAAATTGCTCGCACTGAAGCTGCAAAGTTATCCGAACGAGAAAGTGGCAAAAACGCAAAGCTATGAATGTCGGCCAATGGCAACATTCACAGTATGTCGCGTCGCGCAAGTGTCGGAACGTTCCGAACGATGTTCATGATCACGCTGCATTCACGCTGGGCGCGCCAGACAGTCGTTGTTGAGCTGCTAATCGTTCAATACTCCGGCAAGACACTGACATCCGGCCATATGCATGGACGGCGATAGCTTCACGGACCCACCATGTCAGGCAACTTCAACGTCAAGTTTCAGGCTCGTGGTAAGACAGCGGGGACCCTCGACTGCGCACACAACCCTTGCCTACTGTCTTGCCTTTCTTCCTGACACAATGACCGATTCTACAGCTCCATCCGTGCCCGAGAGCCCCTCCACCTTGCCAGACTCGCCAACAGACGACCCCGAAAAGGCATCTACGGTCACGATCGCCGCGGTTGAGTTTGTACTCCCGGAAGGCGGGCGCGAAGCGTGGTTGACGATGGCCGGCGCGTAAGTATCTGCTATCGCTGCTTCGAGACTTGGGATACTCAACAGTGCATCGATAGGTGGATGGTTCAATTTTGCACGTTTGGGTAATTTCATTCCATTCGATCAATCTTTGAATCGAAGACGTTGAAACTAAAACGGACAGCTACATCAATGCATTCGGTGTATACCAAGGTGAATTCGATGTTTTATCACGATAAACTCTGCTGAGCAGTTGTATCCAGACTACTACACCCGTGTGTTTCTCACTAACAAAACTGCGGCGGATGTAAGGTATCTATAATCATTCTTCTCTGAGCGGTGTAGGTTGACAGGTTTTCCAGCTGGGTAGGAAGCTTCCAGCTTGCCATCAACTACGCGTTGGGCGTCCTAGTCGGGCGCGCCGTCGATGCGGGATACTTGTGCGTGTTGACCGTATCAACTTCCGTTTCCGATCCACTCATCCGAGCTGCTGTAGTCACCACATGATGCTCATAGGCTCCACACTATACGTCCTATGCATATTCCTGCTCTCCCTCGCGCAGCCAGGCCACTTCTACCAGGTCTTCCTCGCGCAGGCAGTCGGCATGGGCGTATTCCCCGCCCTGATCTTTCTCCCGTCGTTCACCATCGTGAGCCACCACTTCAAGCGCCGCAGAGCCCTCGCCATGGGCATCGTCACGTCCGGTGCCGCCTGCGGCGGGGTCGCCTTCCCGATTATGTTGAACCAGATCGGCGAACACGCTGATTTCACCACGGCTATTCGCGCATCGGGCGGGCTCGTCGGGGCGATGCTCTTGTTCGCGAATCTCACGATGAAGACACGGCTGCCGTCGAAAGTTCAAGGCGGGAAGGGGCCGGATGAAAAATCCGTCGACTGGAAGAGTATGCTCACCGATGTAGGGTATCTGTCGGCGCTCGCTGGGTCGGTGTTCCACAATTTGGTCGAACCAATGGTTCAACTTTTTCAGGGCATTCTTCACGAGCCTGGGCCTGTTTTTCCCGTGTGCGTCACCGTTCGGGATTTTGTTCGGTCCCTGACTCTTCCTGAGGTTAGTTTTTTATTTGCAGCTCTACGCAGTGACCAACGGCGTCGACAAGCAACTTGCATTTTATCTGGTAACTCATTGAAAGAGAATCCACCATCCGTGCTGATTTCAACTTCCTCCCCCCAGCTAACTCTTCTCAACGGCGGAAGCGTTATCGGGCGCCTAGTCAACAACTCAATATCTCCTCGTGTCGGTTCCTTCAATTTGGTCGTCTCCTCGCTCTATGGATGCGCCATCCTCATCTTCGTCATGATCAAAATCAAAACATTCGCAGGACTCGCGGTTTTCGCCGTCTTGTATGGATTCACGTCTGGTGCCTGTGCGTGTTCGATTTTCTTCCGAGGGCTGCTCCGTTCTAAGAGATTGTGTCTACAAGATGCGTCGTTGATGCCCACCAATTTCGTCGGGTTCAGTAATCATCCAGGAGAATACGGGTAAATTGGTTCCTAGCTGTGCGTTGAATGTATGAGACTCAATAGAATGTGCAGTGTTCGCCTGGGCATCGCATTCACTGTCGTTGCTCCCGCTATGCTCGTGGGCAATCCGATCTCCGGAGCGCTGTTGGGACCGACCGGAGAGTTCACTTGGACACCGACCCTTGTTTTCAACGGAGTACGTTTTCGTGTTGAATCCGAGGAAATTATTTACTCAATAATGATTGATCCTTGTATGTAGGTTCAAGTCGCAGCGGGCGCGACGTTCATACTTATTGCGCGGATCCTTTACATCAAGCGCAAGGGCACCGGCCAGTTCGTGTAGTCTATAGCATCACCGCCTACATTCTACTAGTAGTACCATTCAAGTACGTAGAGTTGAACATACCGGTCAGACAATGTATTCTCGTCACTGCGTAAGAAAAGGGCGCCGGTGGACGTGGGTAGGTGGTCGATGCTTTGGACTCCAGAGTACAGGAAGAGCAAAAAGGCTGGAGATCTTGCTGCACAGCGGGTGGTATTGATGTTCGACTGACGTCATCATATACTTCACCGGATACTCCGGGCCGAACCTCCGAAAAGACTCGCCCTTACCCCTCATGTCGTCCCCCACAAAAAGGAAACGCGCCTTAGCCCTCGAATGCCCCTCCACCTGCGACTTCACTGCTTTCGGCTGCGACGACGAGGAAGCGTTCAAGGTCTGCGATGGAATCCTGGCTTGGTTGTGCGAACCAGCCAGCCTCGCACAAGTCGCTGATAGATCGATATTTCTCGAGCGGTTGATCTACTACAAACGAGGGCTCAATATGGGCGAAGCAGAAAGATTCAAGCGAGTAAAATCCGAGAAATTGCCCTCCTTTTCGGACATCCAGTGGGACGACATAACACAACTCTACAAGCTGGGCTCCAGCTATGAGACTATACCGCGCCGCTCCCAGCTTGCTACATGCTACCTCCCATTCACTCTTCATCGCAAGATCAAGTGTGCAGGGTGGACCAAGATGGACGTCAACGGCGACGTCGCGGTTCAACTGAAGGAGGCGGGAATAGTCAACATCGCGTCCTACGTGCGTTCTAGTTCTTACGAACTTTCTGCCCACATCGGTGCTTCCCAACCTAACGCGGGAGTCTATCCTTAGGCAATCGAAGCCGTCTTGGCCCTCTTTTCAGGCCGAATCATTAACAAGAGCGTCCCGGGGACACCGATCTCCTCCGGTGGACGCGTGGAATTCCAGGTCTTATCCTTGGTTGCTCCCCCTATGGTTGATGCTGACAGTCTGAACTCCAGCTCTACACCATCGGGAATATTCTCGTAGTAGTGTGCAAATTTAAAAAGCTCGGACTCACCAACAACGATGCAGCCCAACTTTTTGCTAAAATGATTTGCAAGTCCCGTTTTCAACAATAATTTACAATTATGTTTACGCACGCTTTTAGCCGCCGCCGAGGCCAACCAATCCCACGACCAGGATGTTCATGGCATGTTGAGCAACCTCGAGTAGTACGTTTTCCCCCTCTGCCTTTCTTCCGTCATAATGATGGAGTTCTTTCTTTGGGACAGTCATCACTTCTACACCTACTCCCCCGCTACGAAGACTATCACGATGGGGCCAGTCTTTACGACTGCGTCAAAGGACCGGCTCGAACGCCTGAATTACATGGTGGATGGTAAGTTTATTATTTCTTTGGAACGAGAGGATATTCGTTGATTGTTGCGGCCTATTAGTTGTTAATTATCTATTCACCATCTGTCTCGACAGCTTTATCACATTCGTTCGAGCTTCGAGGAAGCTCAGCGTTACCCGGCAGGATGTGAGTACATCCGTTTAACCATGTGTTATGCGTCGATGATATCTGTACATCGATGTCCATCCCTCTTTGTTCCCAACACCAATAGGTCGGTAGGTACTGATGTCGATTTGGTTGCAGGTTTCTGACGTATCGTCCATGTATCCCCAAAGGGTGGCGGACCTCCAGCCAGCCGAGGTAGGCGGTCCAAGGTTGTGTATCTATGAGGCTGTTGATAATCCACCACCCAGGTTGACGACGCGGATGGTACTGTGGACAACGCGGTCCCCGCTTCACGTCCTTCAACACTCAAATGGGAGAAGAGTGACGAGATCCTCCGCAAAGCGCAGACCCTTTTCAAAGCTGCAGCGGGAGAAGTCATCACTGTTGAGTCGATCAACACACGCGGTTCTGAAGGGTTGAGCCTCCTCCAACACGCGTACACTCCCATCTATCTTCATCTAACGGGATGATATTGATGGTACCAGTTTACAAGAGATCCCAAGACTCTCATCTACGGACGGAAAAAGTGGCCCCAAAAATCTTGCTGAGCTAGTCGCCTTAATCGACAACGACTCGAACTTCAATGAGAGTTGGCAGGCTGCGAAGTGGCAGCGAGACGCCGCAGAAAAGTCACAAAAGGCGAGCGGGTAGGAGAGGGAGATCATGTAATTGTATTGTTTTTACCTGGTATTCCTGGTACCTGACTATGGTTCCAGGTGCTGTCATCTCGAAGATGTCCTCAGGCTCTGCCGTACGCGCATGTGGATTTACAGTCCGTCGTGTTCATTGATGATTCAGACATAGCTGTCGACGTGCAAAATTTTCACGAGCACTGATATATTGAACCGTTGCTTTGACTTTACTGTTTTTCGATCGAAAAAAAGCTCGCCGCGGCGTTGCACCGAAATGCATGCAAACGATCAGCTCTGTAAGCCACGGCGCGCCATGTGGGAGGGAATGAGCGAAAGTGAACCCGAATGAATATGACACTGGCTAAGAGCATTTGGATCTTGAAAGGCCACTGATCAGTGATGTGGATCCGGGCCATGTCTCGGTATGCGTATGTTGGAGGCGGATACCAGGACATGCCCGGAGGGCCTTCAGAACATGTTCAGTGCTGAGCGTAGAATAAAATAAATGGTGACCTTGAATGGATATATCTCGCGGAAGATTGGCCAAGCTATGCTCAACGTACATGCACAATCATGCTATGCTAAGTAGTAGCCAGTGCCAGGCCGATTCAAGTTGCATACTTGAAGGAGGAGGACTTGAGAGTTTACGTTGGGCCGTAAATAGTGGGTCTGAAAATGTGAAACAACTCCAAAATGTTAGTAGCCGCGGCGTTGTTGGACCGACCGGAGGTTTCACTTGGATACCAACTCTTGTTTTCAACGGAGTACGTCTTCATGTTGGATCTGAGACGACCAGCCCGTATGGTAGATTCGCCTGACCGAGACCACTCCCTTCTTGTAGCAATTAAACCGTACATACCGGCCAGACAATTAATTCTTGTAACAGAAGGGCGCACGTGGACGTGGATAGGTGCTCGATGCTGAGGACTCCGGAGTACAAGAAAAGTAGAAAGGCAGGACATCTGGCGTAACCGGATCAATAACCAGCGCTGTCATCGCGTCGACAGCACAGGGAACTGTATATTTCGACTGGATGTGTTAGCCTCCAGCCTCATCGGTGGTTGTCTCCGACAACACAATGATCTCCGGTCGGCCACCCCGCTTCGGGAGCGGCTTACTCGGGCGAGCAAGCAACACCCGTTTTGGAAGGGGTTCGGAAGTGCGACCCAGGTTTGGCGCACCTGAGTCGTCTGATTCAGCAGCGGATGATGCGGAATCGTCGGTGTTTGTCAAGGTGGATGCATTGTAAATGCACAACATTAAGAAATACACATACCAGAGGAGCTTTCGTCCGAGTCCTCCTCCATGCCATCCTCATCCTCGTCGGAGCTCTCGTCCGATTCGGATTCTCCTTCTCGTCCTGTCCGATCCTCGAATACCCCAAGCCCCAGATTCTGTTTCTGGTAAGACTTCGTTTACACGATCGGAACGAAAGGCGGACAAACCATTTGTATGACCTTCTCATCTCCATCCACGTTTTCGATATCCACACTGCGCGGGTCCATGGAGGCCTTCTCTGCGAGTGCAGTATTCGACGCCTCAATCTGGGGCAAGAACGCCTGGACACGGGCCAGGACTAGAACACGTGAGAAAGGCAAAGGTGAGAAGGGCAAAGTGCGAGACGCGACGCGGCAGCATACGTTCGTTGAGAGATCCCTCGCTCCTTGGCACAGCATCTGACGGTCCAGCGGTGTTGAAAATATGCTCCATGCCGCGGCCAGCAGTATCAGCAGCAGCGGCCGGGGAGGTGGTGTTGAGTTGTTCAAGAATGCGTTCTGTGGGCTGTTATTAGCCGCAGAAAGTTTCGGTTTTTTTTTCGAGTAGCCTGACGGATTCTCTCAAGACGGGCATCAGCATCCTCGACCTCTATGGTTTCGCGTTGAGGTTGTTTTCCTTTGGTTTGGTTGAACTTCGACATGGTGGTCAAAGCGCGAAATTTGATGACGAAAAAGGGCACCGCTTTTGCACCGCCACATTGGAGCCTCACCTTTCCTTCGCGTCCAACCATGTCTGCCTTTGCATCCCTCGCTCTCTCCACAAAGTCCTCCTTCCAACCGGTCGTTGCCTTTATTGCCGATGGTTTGCGGCTTTTCGTTGGCCCCAATACAGCGGAAGAACCCGACATCGCGTCCACGCATCCAGGAGCAAATTTACGCGTTCCAGACGCAACGAAGACCATCTTTGAACCTCCCGACGTGTCTTTCTCGTTTCCCCTCATTATGGGCTCTATATTCGCGGTCGTGGCTCTTTGCCTCGCCGTCCTGAGCCTCAAGGGCGTCGCCGGCGCATCAGCACATTCCGGCGACGGATTTAAGGCTGGAAAAGGCGGGCCCGGCGACAATCCACCTGAACCAAACGACAGCCCACCTGGAGACACTTCTATCCGGGAAGTCAAAGGTACCCAGCGCGCCAACGGCCAAGTCACAAACGACGAAGAACCCCCACCGCCTCCGCCTCCCGGCGCCACCAGCGAAGCGGCCCACAGACTCCCCAACTGGTGGATCCAATTTCTGCTGTGGCTCTTCCAGCTGCTCCGGCGGACTCTCCGCCTGTTTTGGGCCTGGCGCTGGACGGCCATCCCGTCCGCCGTCGCATATCTCTTCGGCGACAAAATATTCTGGTCGTTCATCACTGCGCGCTGGGCGCAGACCGGCATTGCCTACACCTTGCAATGCGCCTTGTTTGGGTGGTTCCCATGGCACGGCCTCCACCCTGTCATCGCGCCCGGCCTCGACTTCGTGACCGACGACCCCGATGCTGTGGCCTCGCTCTACCCCAAAATGGCGCTCGTCGCTGCGCGCGCGCTCGAGTACCGCATTACGGGCGTGTACCCGTGGGGCAGCCTCCACCCCGCCGCGACGCTCAAGGTCCTCGCGGACAGCGCGCCGCTGGGGCTCAAGATCTGCGCCACTGCCTTGCCCGTCCTCTTCGCTGTCTCTATCCTACACCTCCTCGCCGGGGCCGCCACCGCGGTCCTACAATGGACGCTCGGGACTTCACGCGATACCGCCTCTGCGCTCGCCCTTAATCCGCCGCTGCTCGCTGCGTTCGCGCTCGGGCGGCGCGAGATTGGCGAGGCTGTCGTCGGCGGCTTGGCGAGCGGGGTGAATGGGTTTTCTTTGGGTGAGAATATTGTGCGTTGCGGATCCTTCTATCTTCATCCCTTTTTCTGACTGCGTCAGGTGTTGATTGGTTCGACGCTGACATTCTATGGCTTCGTCCATGCGTGCCGCTGCTGGGGTTTGGTGCGTCCACTCATTTTCATATTGCGCGTCCAGGTCCTGATTTGTTCTCTTACAGCCGTGGAACTGGCGCGTGCTTTCCCTGCCCGCGCCGCAACGACCTTGATTCTTTCCCTGAGATTTGCTTCGTCTATGTAGCTACTAGAGATCCTCTTTTCAACCGCTTTTGTATACCCTCTTTCGCACTACCATACCCGTCTTTATGTATCCTTTTGAATGAAATGTACCTTATTCTGATTCTCTGTTCCGTCTGATGTACACGACATTTGTGAAAGGAACTTGGGACGTTATTACACGAAATGCATAGAAGCAGGCAAGCGCTCCGAGAGTTGTACAAATCTGTTCAAGTCCGCTAGAGATACTGCACCTGGATAGACTGCAATCGAGGGTCAGGAGGAAAGACAACCTCTTGCGTGGTCCGCTCTCCTCTAGAATTTGCGGACTCATGGTACGTGAATCGAACCCTTGTCAACGGAGGAATATTGAGCAGCCGACAGACCTCCCAGCGGCCATTCAAGTTGTTCATCGCCTCCACACGAATGCGTCGCCTTTTCCATTCGGTCGTCGGTATGATTGATCCCTGCCCCCCGCCGCGCAACCCGATATAATAAACGGCGCGTCCGCTTGCAGGTGTTCCGGATAACGCGCGTGGTAGAAAATCGCCAACGGTCCGACGGTGACCTCTTTCACGACAGCATTGGGGGGAGGGGTTTCGGCCTGTAATGCATGCGCACGTTCAGTGGGGAAACGCATAAGAAGAAGGATGGAACGCACACCGGTCACAACGCCCGAGTCAAAGACCTCCTTGGACGTTCTGTAATATTCCACAGCCCCTAAGAATCCACCGAAGCTGCCGGCAATAGTATCGAACGCCTCCCGCCTCTGTTGCGCGGTCCAGTTGGGCTGTTGAGGGGCGATGTATTCGTCGACGTCGTCGGGCATGGAGGTAGGGTGTGACTGGGCAAGATGTGAGACATGCAGCGCGAACTGTCGGTGAATGAAAGTTGAAACTGACTGGCTGGACACGCGGCGCGGATTGGTACATGGTAAGAAAAAAGATGCACAGATAAGTTCGAGCACTTTGTGCCACTGCTTTGTGAGAGAAACTTGGTGTGTTGTTACACAAATGAGAGAAAAGTACAAGAATTGATCGAAAGAAAAGGAGGCGAGAGTTGGATATAAATTGGCTCGACGCAACACGAGGTGGAAAAAAACTTTGCACCGTTTAGTATTTCAGGTACTGAACAGGGATGGGTTCTCGAGGATTAGGAGGAAAGACAACCTCTTGCGTGGTCCGCTGTCCGTTCAACTCGTTGTATGTGAATCGAACCCGTGTCAACGGGGGAGGAAGGAGCATTCCGCAGTCTTTCCAATTGCCATTGTGCATGATCTCCACGCGAATGCCGTGCTTTGCCCAGTCTGTCGTCGGTATAATCGTTTTTTTCTCGCGCCACCCGATATAGGCGCTCCATAAGAATTGTGCGCCCGCGTCGCGGTGGTTCGGACCAGGGTGATAGAAAACCACCAACCGTCCGACGGTGACCTCTTTGACAACAGCGTTGGCGGGCGGGGCTTCGAGCTATAATGCACGTTCATCGGGGGACAACACACAGAAAAGGGGGGGGACGCACGCCGAGCACATTGCCAGCGTCAAAGGCCGCCTTGCACTTCCTATAATGCTTCACGGCCCCGTCGAATCCGCCGCAGACGTTGGACATCTCGTCAAAGGCCTTCCTAATCTGCTGCGCATCCCATGTAGGCTGGTAAGAGGCGATGAAACTATCGACATCGTCGGGCAGAGGCACCGCTTGAGGCGTCGTGCGTGGCTCGGAGCGCGACTGAGCAAGAGCTTCGAGGGAACTAACTGGTGAATGGGCGCGATGGGGAGACGGAGACTTGGACATGATGGTGGTTGAAATCGAGCTTGGTCGGTCACACGCTGATCCGACGGTGCAAGCGTTACAGTCACCGCTATGAGATCTCACCTCTCACCGTTTGCACTATGTTGCGGCGGCACTGCGGCCATTGCCTGTCGGCGGTTCTACTCGACTACGCTGTGGATTGTGGTCTGTCTGAGTCCCAAGTGTACAGCAATAGACTCCGCTCGAGGCTGCGAAAGAAATATGGGATGTACATACCAACCGGATAGACTAAAATCCACCGGAAAAAAGTCATATGGTCGAAGCATGAATCCGCTGGCAGTGGGTGCGATGCCGGGTTGACTAGAGCTACTGTAAGTACTGAACAGGGAAAGATTCCAATCGAGAGTCAGGAGGAAAGACAATCTCTCGTGTGGTTCGCTTTCCAGCCTCGTCGTACTTACGTGAAACGGACCCTTGTCAATGGAGTAACAAGAAGCATTCCGCAGGCCTGCCATTCGTCATTATGCAGGACCTCGACATGAATGCCTTCCCTTTTCCATTCGGTCGTCGGTATTATCGATTCCTGACCCTTCCCGCGCAACCCGATATAGGCGCTCCATAAAAACGCCGCGGCCCCTTCGAGGTGCTTCGGACCCGAGTGATAGAAGATGGTATATGGTCCGACTGTGGCCTCTTTGACGAGAACATTTGGGGGAGGGGTTTGGCCCTGCAATGCGCGTCAATTGTGAGGAACAAACAGAGGAGAAGAACGTACACCTATCATAGCGCCTGAATTGTAAAGCTCCATGGACTGCTTGTAATACTTCACGGCCTCGTCGAAGCCGCCGTTATTAAAGTTCACGACCATGTCGAAGGCCTGTTGTCTCTGCTCCAAGCTCCATGTTGGCTGTTGAGAGGCGATAAACTGATCGACGTCGTCGGGCAGACGCCTCGCGAGTGGCGCCGCGGCGCGTGGCATGGAGCGTGGCTGAGCAATGCGTGAGCTAGGCAGCGAGAACTTCGAGGGAAACTGACCGGTGGGTAGGCAGGAATCTGCTGCGTAATGGTGTCACCGTGGTGTGGTGGGCGAGTTCAACAATGAACTGGGTGTGAAGGGCCAGTGCTTCGCATAGCAGTACGAGTCCGGCACGTTTTGATCCGATCGCTGGTAAACCAAATTGTATGGACAACTTGAACTTTTTGAAGTGATAAGTATGGAAAAATTTGTCGCCTCTCAATGTTCGCCCGGTCGACGCATGCGCGTCGACCAGCTCACATTGAGAGGGGGTGCCAGGGGGAACTTCGACTTGAACTTGACTTGAACCGAGAGAATTTCTGAACGGGCCGGTAGACTGTTGCACGTGCGCGCAAGCAAAAGTGCACTGAAAATGATGGGAAAAATGGGGAGAATATACACGTGACTGCAAGGGAAACGCACTGAAAATGATGGGATTCAGTGAGGGAAACCATACACGTGATGAAAGCCAACAAATAACAAGTGCAACTTCAATCAAAAAACACTGAAAAGTTGCCAAAAAAGTGGCGGACAAGCCGCTGACAAGAACGAGTCTAAATAAATTTAGGACTCGTAACTGCTTACGTTAGGTCACGTGCGCTGATCCCTTCGGATCGTTTCCCACGGTTCAAAACGAGTTGAACATTTTCTCCCGATAAGCGCAGAGGATTGAAGCCTTTCAAAGGATGCAAAGGTACCAGCCGAATGTGAATTGGTTCGACATATGCAGTCATTCCCGTCGCGCTCTTGAAGAATCGAGGTCGCACAAGGGCTTTACTGTAATGGAGACAATTGCGGTGACGATGCCACAAAGACGAAGTTTTCTTGAAGCCGATGCCTAACTCTCGAGGTAGTACGTGAGCCAACCTTGTGTTGGGGCGGCCCTGAGTACGCGGCAAATATCTGGACAGCCGGATCTTTTGTTTGATTCCATTCCGCCTCTTCCTTCCAGCCCGGAATGTGGAAATCTGCAGTTTGGGCTGTCACTGATTAGAAACAGTGATTAAACAGTCAGGTAACTCCGCTACACCCGTGAAACACTCCATTTGAACATGTTGTACGATCACCGGGAAATGGAATAAAGAAACCAAAAATCCTTCTGTTTTGAATTATGTGACGTTCCGTCCGTCATAGGAAATTAAACAGTGTTACACCACAATGTTCAGATTGTTTTTATTAACTGGTTGAGTGAATTCTACACCAGCGATTTTCCAAGGGACCTCCTTGAACTGGGTCGGAAGATCCAATGTTTCGAACTCCAAATCCGAATGGAGGAATGCGGGATTATCCGGCTGGTTTGAAAGTCCGCGTCGGAGTTCAGATCTGCAGAAGGACTGCTTCTTTTTCCCAACGCACCACTGCAACAGTTACTGCAACGCTTTCAGACTCTTTCTTTTGGCTTTGGCGGCATAGTGAATCTTTCATCGGATTCTTGTGACAATCGGAGCATTCCCGTTCTTTCCTCAGTCTCAGGCTCAACTTGAACGCCTCACGAGTCGACACCGCCCGTTTGCCACCAGTCACCGCCGTACTCCAGGGACCGAGACGAGACGACTATCTGCTGTCGTCGCGCCACGCTGCGCAATGTTGGATAACCAATGATTGAGGGCCTGAATGTTATGCATCTGTCAGCCTCGGAATGACCTCCTCCTAAAAATCTTTCATCATTGATTCTCTCAAGCCAGCTGCCAGGTCCGGACATGACCCATTATTATCCCTTCGCTCGCACGGCACACATTCTCTAGGGCAATACGGACATCGTCAGCCGGCATCTATAGAGACGCGCTGCAACTGCGGCTGCTTTGGGTGTGGGTCAGCCCCCAAAAGGAATAAATCTTGAGTGTTTTATTACTTCGGTCCTTGACCTTAGTTTCACCAGAATGGTTTAGAGGATTCGTTGCAATCGTCTTCGCTGTCGCGGGAGAAACATTGATCCCGAAGATCGTACACCAACGTCCTGCCTTCGAATCCCCCGATTGGCCTCCCTCTACATCTAAAAATTTCCCCTGATTAAATCAGCCCCAGCGGTGCTATTTGACAAATTTACACATGTGAAGGTCTTTCCCGTTGTTACCACAGCGCTGTTTCCAATGACTCCCGACGAGGTCGCGACGCTGCGGTCGATTGGTCTCGCATTGGTCAAAGATTTCGTGGCAATCTTGAATGAAACAATTCTTCTCAGTGAGGATTTGAGTCTTCTTTTTCCGCATGGAACAATTCGTAATGCCGCCCTTTAGCTGTTTATGGTGTCTTGGTGTTGAAAACCACCTTGGTCTTACTGTATGCTTTTCGCGACCAAGTGGAATAAAGAGTACTTACCTGCACGTTCAATAGCCGTAAGGGCGGGCGGAAACGAAGTACACTACCCACCTTGCTCGCCATCCTTGTCATGTTTGCCATCTCAGTCATCCTTTGGGCTCTGGATATGGCGGATTTCATTATCGAGGTTAAACTCTCCTTCATCGACGATCCTGACCTCCCGATTGGTGCGAGACTGGGCAACGCCCTTTCGTCCATCTTTCCGAAGATAGCTGCAATTGACGCTCTTTACGCCTACATGGTTAGCTTTCCTTTGGTTTGCCATGGCGCTCCTGACCATGCTATGTGCAGTCCCTCATCGGGGACGCGATCATCATCTGGCGCGTCTGGAACCTGAAATCCTACTGTCGCCCCTGGGTAATCATAGTTCCCGTTGCTGTTCTGTTTGGCTCTTTGGGTGCGTTCTTAATCATCGAGCATTTGTGTAAATAACTCACCTTTTGTGTGGCTTCCAGTGGCTACTTTGATGCTGACTTATTGTGTCGCCACTGTCGGGATCGATATCGTTACTGGGACCTTTCAAAAGCCAGCCTTTTGCCAAAATGTTCAGACTGTAACGTACGTTATGGCATGCGCGACCACCGCGACCGCCACCATCTTCATAGCATTCACAACGTGGAACTTCCGCAAAGCCATTAAACCAATGCTGAGTAAAACTGGCGTGACCAACGGAGAAACCACATGCCGACGACGCTCTCCGGTGGAAAATGTACTACTCCTCCTGGTAGAGTCTGGCGTGCTCTACTTCCTTTTCTTCGTAAGGTCGTTCCTTCCTCGTCTGCGTCTTTCTGACTCTTCCTAGACAATCCAAGTCGTCGGAATTGTACCCAGAGTGCATGACTGGATTGAGACGCAGTCCGGAGTCGCCTTCGCTTTCGGGATGTATTCTTACTGCTCTAGCGTAATCGTGGTCAGTCTCATTATGCGTCGCTGAACCGAGATTAATTCCGATGTACCAGGGAATATACCCCACTGCTGTTGTTGTCCTCGCACATCTCCAAACCAGTGTGCTTGATGATGCAGCTTTGTCTCGCGTTTCGACACTCCGAATAGGGCAACCTGATGATACAAATGGATCTGACTCATGGCCAACACTTCAACTTGGAACAAAGCCTATTGAAAATGAGATCGAGCTCGTTACTGAGCTGCATTCTTCGCATGACGCTCGGTCGCAGAATCCAAAAGTAGCCGGGTCTTCGGAGTTGTGAACGTTTTGTTTGAACTTTGCGTTTTGTACCATTACGATAAGTTATGATTTTCTGCTTTTCAAAAACTACACAGAAAATTGCGTACCTTCTCCATTATGCCCTGTAGTCTTCGTTGGAAATTTATGGAAGTGTCTACATACATTCTTTCCCGCGACGGCAGCGATCTACTATGTGCCTCATTTGGGCTACCCATCAGCACAGCATTTCACAAACCTTGTCCCAAACCAATCCCAAACAAACATCTCCAGCTCTCAAATGGCAGATCGCGTGAGCCGCCTTTCCCTTCGCGCGTTTCTTCATATCGACTCAATGCCTAGGGACGTGGCGCAGCGAGAGGAAACCCCCGGGGTACCGGCGGCGGCAATTTTCGCGGCGGACGCCATGGTGGTCCTCAGGGATCCCTCCCGACGATGGACAAGCCCAAGCGCGAGGCCATCCTAGATCTGTCGAAGTATGTCAATGAGCGAATCAGAGTCAAGTTCACTGGTGGCCGGGAAGGTGTGTCCATCGTTTTCTCTATGTTCCGATAGCTGACCGTGTCGCGTCGCGTCCAGTAAGCGGCATACTCAAAGGTTACGACCAACTGTTAAACCTTGTACTGGACGAGGTGGAGGAGCAACTGCTCGGTGCGTCCAGTAACATGTCTAGCTCCCGTGCAATGCCTTATGCTGTTGTGCAGAACCTGAACCACACACTCGTGCGCTGGGACTGACAGTTCTCCGTGGGCCAACCATCACCCTTCTGAGCCCCGTCGACGGCTCAGAGGAGATTGCGAATCCTTTCTTGGGACAAGAGTAACGCCCACATACGCCCACGACCGCGCACCAGATTTCCTCGACTTCTCCCTGCCATCGCGCACGCATTGTATGATCATAGTAGATCAAGCCCGACGTGGACCGAGCTAGACTTCCGTATGTGCTCCGGGCCAATAAAAGAAGGAACATGCTTTTTGTCACTATTTTTCGAGTCTTTTTCTATTGTACCTATTTTATGAACCCCGGGCAAGCTCTCTTTCGCATAGATCTATCAAGTCTCAGCGATATCCACCGGTGTTGTTGGCGGAGGTCGCCGCGCGCGCGAGCTCGCTGTTGTACAGGTGGTTAATCAGAATTTCCAAGCAGAAAGGATATAAACAGACCTAAATGCAGACTCGACACACGACTTGATGTCCTTGTAGCTCACGACGAGACAGCTCTGCTCGTCACGCGAAACGAGCATGATGCGCTCGTCTGTCCCAGCATCGAGCTGTCGGAAGCGGTGAGCATGGATTACTCGTTCACAAGACAGGTGGACAAACCTTGCTGAGACAAGTGAGTACATGCGAGAGGTTGACCACTGGGTTCCCGTTTTCGTCGATCTGGTGGAATACATAATCGCGGAAGAGCTTGACGATGTACCGGTCTCCGGTCTCAGACCATCGTGGCTCGCGGGCAAATCTGAAAGACATGAGCTTGAGCGGTGCGAAAGGAACGAAACACATACTCTGGTCTCTCGTTGATGAACCCGAATTTGCAGAGGAGTCGGACCAGACGCGCGTTCTCAAGCTCTCCCATGAGCTCGTTCTCCAGAACATCCGCGGCGCTACAGCAGGGTAAGCGCCGAGCGTATGATCAAGAGCCAAACACACCTAAGAGCGTCACCCATCTCAGCAGCGACCCTCGAGCTGATAATCTCCAACAATTGACCGATATTCTGTGTGGACGTCAGCACTTCATGATCGTAATCGAGGTTCGAAGCACCAACCTTATGCGGGCCACCCTTATTGACGAGGAAAAGTGCGACCGTCTTGACCTCAGGGGTGTACACGCGACCCATGACCTCGAGGCTCTTCTGGAAGTTCCCGCCGCTCGAGGCCATGACATTGCCGGTGCACAGCGCAAACACCAGCCGACCGAACATCGTCAGGTCCTCCTGCTGGAGCGAATGCACATCCTGCGGCGTGTCGTACATGAGCACGTCCACGATCCCGCACGAGCTGACACGGAGCCTGCCCTTTGGTCAGAAAGAGCTTGATGAACGATCGAGTGAAAAGGCCCACCGGTTCTTGCTGGTGACGAGCACCTTTGTGACATCGATCATGCGCAGCGCCTGCCCCACGTCGTGTACGCGCTTGATAGCGCCCGCGAGTTGCACAATGTACGACCACAACGTGCGTTCGGGGATCTGGGTTTGGGCGGGCTGCGGCTGGAAACGTGTGCCATGCTGATACGCCGGCGGGGTGAGCTTGAGGTGCGCGTCGAACAGCGTCTGCGCCTTGGGATGGTACGCGTACGCAACGACAAGGGAGCTATCGCCGAACGCGTGCGTCGTGAACGCCTCGTGGATGGCTACAACGCCCGGATGCCGGATATTCGCCCACGTTTCGATAGCGCCAAAGGCGGCTTGGTGGTTCAGACGGTAATCTGCGGGCTGTCAGTCGGAAGATCAAGTGAGCCAAAGAAATGCGCACTCTCGATTCGGCGGAGACAATAAGTTGCGCCATCAACGGAGTTGATCGCACGGTACACGGACGAGCTCCAGTTGCCAAACTTGCGGCGTTCAGCGGAACCGCCGATGTTCTCGAGAGGGATAAGCGAATGGTATCCCTGCATCTCTTCCGGGAGATTGAGACCTGGAACGGGATGAGCTGCCGAACGGCAGGTGCTATAGGTGTACGCACCTTGAGGAGGCGCTGTGCGCAAATCCTCGCTCCGTCCTTGCAAAAGCGTGCGTAGATCCATTGACGGCAGAATAAAATGGGTGTCCGTAGCAGAAGATACAAATGTGGGCGGTATTCCAGAGGTATAAAGATGGTAATTCAGCTACCCGGGGTTTAGTTCTCTCACCAGATTGTCTCGGTAAACGACTCACTGGTTGGCGCACAAATACTGGGGCGTGCGCTGCGAAATAAGGATTGTCCGTCGTGTGGTCGTACGCGTCGTAAGGAGCATCAGAGTAAAAGTTGTTGGTGTCCATCTGTACGAAAGTAAGAATTGCAAGACGAACACAAAGAAACAAAGACGCACCTCCTGCATTTGATCGGCCAAGCCTTCGACGCCCTCCGCGGGATAAGCGTATTCAGGGTACGCTCCAGGAAAGTCGACATCTTGGTACTGAGGTGAGGGTCTGCCTATCGTGAGTCCTCGGTGTTATCTATGTAACAGAATGCCGTACGGATTCTCCGGAGGTGGCGTGGACGTCTGGATGCGCACGGGCATCTTGGGGACAAATACAGGCGCATTGACGGCTTTCGCGGTAAGGGTAGGAGAGAGCCCTTTGGACGGGGACTCCGCTCGCGGACTGGAATAATTCATCAAGTGTAAGTGGGACCCACAAAACACAAGACAAACTCAACGCACGCGGTTGGAGCAGCGTCTGGCGCCTAGAGCGATGTCAGCACGTAGAAACAGCACCAAAACCTGGGGGTACGCGCCGACGACGGGTGATAATACACACAACCTTTGTTTTCGAATTTACAAGAGCTACATGTGAGACGTCAGCGGGCTCGCTATGCCAATAATTGGATGTAGCACACCCATAAATCATGATATTCCTGCATTGCCGCTGAACAGAGTCTGTGATTGGTGAGCGAGAGGCGTGAGCGAACGCGGGGTACAGCGCACCCTTGCGCAACGCCGTCTTGCCGAGTTGGTCATCCTCAACCGACGTTGGGCGTACAATCTTGATGGCTGCAGACTGTGGACGGGTGATGATCGCTGCAGACGACTGAGGACGGGTGAAGAAGGCCATGAACTGGTCAAATATGCCCTTGGTTGGCGCTGTATCTGTACAAAAGCGGACCGAGTGGTTCCTCGAGGTGTATTCCGGACCAGGTTGGTCGGTCTATGGCGTGGGTATGGTGCGGGAGGCGCGCCGAGCGGGGACGAGGACGGCGCGATGTGCAAGCACTCCGGGGAACCTCAACTCGATTACAGATGGCACAGCCACCGATGTATACCTTTCGCCAAATCGAGCCTGGATTATGCAGATTACCAAAAAATCTGCATCCGGTTTAATCTGAGACCTGAGACCATCTGGCGCTACCCAACATCAGGCTTGAACGAGCTCGGATGCTGCCTTGGTCTAAATTTCCGAAGATTCACTGATAGAACATTTTCTAAACTGTACACGGGCAGAACCGTCGAGCAGATCGAATGCATAATGCGGCCAGTATATACACGGTATGCATGTAGGACGGGCCGAATGTTCCAATACTGGTGGGTATCGATTGTATCGCCTACTACTAGAAAGGTCGACGATTGGGACTGACACGAACACCGCGATGCCTGGCACGGCTCCATTCAAAAATGTGAGGTGCCACATGGTAGCGGTACAGCTTGCCGCCACTGCCGCGGTACAAAGCCCGCACGCGGCGGCTGCGTACGTCGGCGAAAACCTGCAACGAAGATTGGCTTGGTTGTTCCCGGAGGACGAGCTCCTCGACGTCCATGAAATTGAGCAGCGGGCATGGTCCTAAGTATCCATGAAGCCAGAAATAGTCGAATATGGCTTTGATCTTCGCAGACCCTGAAGGCACAGCTCGGTGAGAGATAGACGAAGACGAGACAGAAAGCTCACCGATGATATACATATGCTGCTCGAGTTGTTGGTCGCATGGATGCCAAACGAGCCATTTAACATCGCTGATGCTTTCTTCGGGGGCCATGTACGGCCAGATTTCGCACCCCATCATCGAACCTTCGACAACGAAACCTGATTCGCCCACCAAGTCAGCAGGATCGATGTCTTCAGCCTCAGCATCTGGGTCGTTGATAATGGCCTGTGACTGAGCAGAGGGTGCGGGGGCATTCCAATTGACGTTCTGAGGGTGAAGGAATCCTCTCCGTGAACATCTGTCCAAAAACAATGGGCCAGCTCGTGGAATAATGTTGAAACTATGAGAATGGTGAGACACCTGGTGGTGTTAACGTTCTGTGAGGACTCAAGGGCGAGAATCGTCGCTTTATCCAAGAATATGGTGTTGTTGTGGGTCCCTCTGTCGTGTGCACCGAGTAAGAACTCCCCCGTGCTGGAGTGGGACGTGGAGCGGTCATTACGGCGGAGCATCTCTGACATATTGTCATGGAGCCAAATTTGCGGAAACCGCTGGTGAAAGAATTCCCAGGTTTGGTGATACCACTGATGGATGCGCTGAGGAGACATCAGGTCATTAGGAGTGACAGGTCTCCCAGCAACGACGAAGAAGTAATGCCGTAACAGCGAAAACTGGGGGTGAGGCCAAGAGAGACGCAATGCAGCGCAGACTCTGGAGAGGATGCCGAGCAACTGGGGGGAATGCTGGAGATGCCAAGTATCGTTACTGTCCTTGTACGATGGAAAGTTGCCAGGTTGGAGCTGATTATAAGGCCCCAAGTCACGGTTGGGCCCTCGATGGTATCTTGGGGCATCCGTTTGGGCCGCTGGCATCGAAGCGGTGGGGCCTTGGTAGTAGCTTTGGGCATACATTTGTGTCGCTGGAATCGTAGGAAGCACAGGGAGGTACAGGGGCTCTTTATACCAGTTACGATTTCCGTGAAAACACGATAGGTCATTGTTTTTGTCGCTTGGGCAAAGACAAATATGATGGCGACGCGACCGTACTGTTGCTGCCTTGTAGTTGCCTTGTATTCTCGATATCGTCGTTGTTTCGTTGTCTTTCGTTGTCCAAAACGTCTCCGTTCAGCCGAGCACATCCGTAAGATGGATGATTGTGGAAGACAATTGACATGACTCAGACTTATTCAGAACAAGAGACCTGGTGATGAGCTTTGGAACAAAGAGCAAGACAAAAGGACAAAGAGTGTTGTTCCTTGTTCTTTTAACCGATCGTATGATTGATCGCATCAGTAATCTTCTCCAAGTCTCTTCATCAATGTCATGGACCCACAATCTACCTCCAGTGTCCCACCATGTCCGAGTCGTTGCCTGGGACGAAAGCCACCCGAAAACTGCTGCAGGATCTTCAAGCGAACCTCATAGGAGATGCACGGGCTCTACAGGCGCTGGAGCGCTTTCCAGCGTCTGAGCCAAAGGCGATCCAGGTTCCAACCGCAATCGGGAGCGCCCCGGAATATTCCTACCTACCTACCACAATGGCCTACTCGCCATTTCGTAAATTGGCTCAGGCGCAATCGAATTCGGTCAAGACTTATCTCACATCTTCCTTTCCATCCCTCGACATCTCTCCCAAAGGTTATGTCGCAACTCGGAGGGATCCCGTAGATGGAAGAATGGTCATTCATTATGCCATCGACGACGCGCTTTTGGACCCTTCCGACGATCCGCTCGTGCGGTTCCTGGTCGTGGTGGTGGCGATTCATAACTTGGGACATTCTCTACGAAAAGCTTTCTGGGCTTACCCAGGCGAAGCGTCTGCGATGGACGCCTATCCCTACTATCACGAAGACTGCGCGTACGGGATATACGAGGAGAATGGATTTGCTGCCGAAATCGCTTTATTCGGTGGCATTATGGGGGTAGTATTTAAAGATGAACAAGACCCGCGGCTCGACAAGGGCACATTCCCTTTCCACAAGCTGAACTTCAGGGGCATTGCTTATTTTTGCATCACTCCTCCTCCCCGGGAGAAATCCACGGAAACCCCGCCTACCTACAAGATTGGCAAGTTGTATCACTTACATACCGTATTGTCTCTCATCTTTCGGTAGACAACGACATGATAGCAGCTAGGATGAATTCATCCAATTGGTTCGACATCTTCGATCACAACAAATTGGTCACAATTAACACCCCCTCCTTTTTTCGACACCGACTATGTGCTGTGCTGAACTCGACACATCTAGTTCGGCCGGACGCAGCAATACACGCATCCGATGGCCAGACCATAAGAACCGTGTTCGACAACGCGGGACCGATTCCTAAGTATACTCGTCGTCGCCGTTGTGTTCCCCGCCGCGCTCGAGGTGCATCCAACGGAGCGGCTTCTCTTAAACCTTCTCTCTGAATCGGGACCCCGTAGTCTCATTGGTAGTCAAGCGTGAACTATGTTAGCTATCATGTATGTCTCTGAATGAATGATCCATTTTTGTTTGTTTGTCCTATACTTTCGACGCTGCAACATAAGGCTTGGAGTACGACACCTCCACTTCTTGATAGTTTCCCAAGTGTGGGTAGATGTGGGCAAGTTGGCCGTGGCTGGTACGCGCCTCACTTCACTTTTCCACATCCATCTTGGAAGGATGCCAATGCTCTAGGTATTCTACGGATACACAAGTCTAAGCTACAGTCTATATAGGCTACTGCCTCGCCGCTGCCTGTTCCCTCATCTCTGCAGCCCGCCGCCATGCCGGACCTTTCCGCACAACGGCCCACACCAGCAGTGCAGCGAATATCATCAACCCCGTCCAGATAGTGTAGTGCCAACCTGCGGAGACGGGTCAGGGTTGGGTATGAGCACAGGGTCAAGACATACCATCACCCAAGGCATCCTTTCCAGCAGCATGAGTGGGTAGCAACGGAGAAGGGTCCGAAGCGGAATCTACGTACCTGGAGTGGCACTGCGACCTCTACTGCAATACACGCGAAGATCCCGCGGAAAGCACTGTTCGCAGCAACAACGGTGGACGAGCGCCCGTTGTTTGCATCAACAATATACGCCAACGTCGAGGTATACGCCCAACTAGTCGAGATGTTTTAGATATAGAGTCAAAATAAAAAAGGCGAAGACCCACATCGCGAAAAATCCTGAGAAGAACAGGAAGACGCAGAGGGCGGAGACGTGGACATGTTCTGCTGAAACCCAGCCGAACGCTAATATTGAGGGCGGCAAGAGACATAGCCCCACTGTAGTACTTTTCAGGCGCATCTGCTCCACAATGAATATGTTATTCTCAGTCAAAGGGAGAACTCCAACCTCGGGATAGCTGACTCCACCGTTCGCGGCCTTGAGCTTTGCGAGTTTGATGTCGGACCACCGCCCTCCGACTACACTGCCCGCGAGACTGCCTGGATTAAATCAGCAGATGTAGCCAGCAATGCAAGAACGACATACCCAGCCCAAACGAAAGAAGCACCAACCCGACCTTGAGTGCATTGTATCCATACGCGGAGCTCAGTGTCCGCGAAGAGGTGAAGACGACGACAAAATTAAATGCAAACATCAGTCCTGAAAAAAAAATGAGCTAAACTTCAGTCGCGACGAGAAATAGACATACCCGAAGCAAATAATATTACAAAATTGTTCAGACGGCGTAGAACCAGCCATAGCGGCTTGAATGGATTCACATCGCGCATTGTGAGCTTGATGACCGGAAGAGCGGCGGCGGCAACCACAGGGTCGATGACATTTTGCTTCTCGACATCTCCGGGCAAGCTCTTGCGGTCCGTCGGGGCTGGCGGCTCAGTCACTGCGACTGTAACGGTGCTGTCTGCTGCAGAGGACATGCCGCGGGACTTCAGCCGGCTCTTCAGCACGCTCTGATATGTCAGGCTGCGCTCCTTGCGGAAGGTGTCTTTGAAGAATATGAATATCGAGATACAGCTCAGACCAGAAACGACGGTTAGGAACAAGAAAGGCGCGCGCCAGTTGAAGCCTGTCGTGAGGACGCCGCCCATGATTGGGGCCACACTAGGCTGTAATCTGGTGAGCATACAGCGAGGGCTGTTGTACTGGGACACACGTACCCCAAGTAGTGGAGCCATGTAGTATATCCCCATCTTCGTTCCACGCTCTCTAGGGTCAAATACATCCGCTAATGTGGCAGCACCTATGTTTGAGATGTGAGCTATCAGTCTGTGAATGGAGCGAACTAGTGCATACCGATCGCCATGACTGCACTCGACCTGCGGCAAGAGAAATGAGCCAGCGAACCGGATCGGGGAATGCTACGTACCCAGTGGCTTGTACGCATCGAAAAATAATAACACTAGAGACTGTCAGACGCGTCAAATAAGGCGAAAACATGTTGCTCACAGCTCTATCGTCTTACTAGTCGCGACCACAACCGAGGCGGCCGTGAATATGGCTATAGAGACCACGTAGACCAACTTGCGCCCCTTCACTTCCGATATGGCGGACCAGAGCAAGGGCATGAAGCCTTGGAGTGCAATAAACAAACTTATCGACAGACTAATTTGCGAAGCCGACGCGTGCAGATCGGCCTCCATGTCAGCGATAGAAGCTGTGTCGGACAGGCCTGAATTAGCTTTCTTTTCCGCCAGAACATGAGCAGCGTACGCACGATTTTGGATATTTGCAGCCAGGCCCGCGATCATGGAAGCAGACGCGATGAGAGCAAGGACGACGTTCTGCGTCAGCGTGAGCAAACTATGCGCGAGTTCAAGAACCATATAGACCTTCCGAAAGGGCGACCAAGCGCGCGGATCGTCGACCACTGGCATGTGTTCGATGTCGAGCGAGGGCGGCGAGTCAGATTTCTTGTCCATTGTAATTGTCGCAGCTGGACGCGAATACAGCGAGTCCGACGTTGCTACAACTGGAGTAGCGGTAGGTGCAGACATCATCGTGGACAGCGCAGGGCAAGGGACGAGTGGAGTACCCTATCGCCGCCTCCCGGTCTCTTATAGCGGGGACGTAGAAATCCGAAAAAGACCGACTGCTCGAGGAGAAACATGTGGGATCGGCACGGGTTGGCCGGTCGGTTCATCTTTGGCCCTTGACTCTCAGACTCGTTGACCTTCTTCGAATTCTTCCTAGGCGATGCTGATATCGATAAAAGCCGCAGAGACGGTAAGAGGTTCACTGAACTCGGCGAATGGAAGAAACTCTGCCACACGTACTTGACACGTTGAGAGCGAGAGGTCGGTGTTAGTACCTGCAAGAATTTGCGCACCCTGCACTGGTTGTGATCCGGATCTCGACCAGAGCTTGGCATGGTCGGACTGTAGCGCTGAGCAGTCTCAAGGGCGTCGGGCGTTAAACCGAGTGGTTGCGTAAGGAAAGAAACTCGCGGGAGGTGACCATCAGTCATCACGTCCCGTTTTCTCACAGTTCCTTTTTCGTTGACTCCTTCGTGGCGCTCGCACAGGCTCGCACACAGTTCGATTCATCAAGAAGGGGGAGCTACGAACCCATAATCGGACGTAGAAAAATGCGTGTGACCTGGACCAAATCCCGCCAAGGAACAGAATTAATCCCCGTCTCTGGAACCTTTCGATTTGGTGCTCGAAACTCAAAGCCAAGGCTAAAGTTCCCGGCCGAGGACGCACGAATCCCTAACTCATCTGGACAAGAATAAAGATAAAAATCAGGTGCGCTCAGGGTCCGCAGATTTGCTGACCGGTTTCACCACGATGTCGGCGCTGCGATCCGACCGCTAACAAAACTGCAGTTAATCGCAACCGATTATCGTCAGCAGTTGAACCCTTCGGCGATTGCGGACAGTCTGATGCATTGAGGACGATCTTTCGCTTCTCTAAGCTTAAATTCGTTTCTGGCTCGGATTGTCGGATTCTCTGCCACAATCCGACCGACTCATACAATCATTCGTCGGTGTCACCCCGAAACTTTAAGGAGCACAAGTCATGCGTCGAACGGGCAACAAGAGCTGTACATGGAGACAAAAGGAACTTCAGCCTTTCATTTCCCTTTTTTCTTCTGGTTCGCAAGTTGTTATCAAGTCCAAAACAACGCATCCGCCAGTTTGGGGAGTATCTATCATCATAATCTATAAATCACGATTCAACCATTCAACCACATGACCCACTATCTGACCTTGAACGGAACCAGACAACACCCAGGGAGTATGCGGCTTTCCTCAACTTCCCGGATTTACCTACCTACCCCCGACTGGGCTTTTCAGTCCAGGGTGCTGGGGTTATCAATATTCACCCTCATTGTCGAAGGCGGGGTGTTCATCTCGGCTATGTCCAACTCATCCTCATCAGTCTACTCAAAATATGTACCGCGCGTTTCTCATCATCATCCCGAGTTTCCGTTCCCGATATTCGACCCATTTTGGACCACAGCGTGCTATGAAATTGCAACTGAGCCAGGGGGAGCAGTCCTTGGAATAACTGTTTGAAACTGCCGCCTCCACATCCTGATAGTCTGAGTTCTGTTGCTGATTGTCGTCGATTGTCTCCTCCAAACCTATCAAAATCCTGACGAGCGAGGCGGGAGCTGCTGAATATCGGCACTGCGATCCGACATTGAACGGACCGAACAATCTTCGCATTACGAACGCGTGAACCAGGGTCCTGCGTGAACGAAGTGAAGCGAATCATGGGCCGCCTGTTCGGTGATTCGGCTAAGTTGGGACCCTGCAATCTTTTGAGCTTCAACCTGGTTTGAGGATTCTGTTTCCTCGGATTTTCAACCACGTTCAACTCATATCGGTTTGTTTCTCACCGACATGAAACCGAAAAGTCGAAGGACTTGCTGTGCATACCGGGTAGAATGTGTACGAAATGTGTACGCGTTTACAATTAACGGCAGACATTGCACTATTTACGTCGCACAAATCCTCTCTTTTTATTAGACCAACAAAAATGGACTGCATCATTGTAAACTGACTCTGGCGGAGGGAGTTCCAACTTGTATCCGCTTCAAAGGCGACGTTCAAATTCGACCCTTCAAGTTATCTTCATACCTCTCCGATCTCGAGGGTGGTTCTCCTCCGCTATTGGTCCGATGTTCGCCGTTCGGCATTTATTTTGGGAGGCCTCAGGGAGTGGTTCTTCTTCCGGAAATTGTTGCGATAAATATTTTGCTCCTCTCGTCTTCCGGTAGCCGCCCTAACTGAAGCGATCCGTTTTCTGCGCTGATGCGGGTCACGGTTGAGACCTGGAAAAGACTAGCGGTTGGGGAATGGGATGCCGCCGGCGGTGTTTCGGCGTCTGGGGGTAGCTGTTTGGAAATTCTGGCTCTACATTTTGTTGGCGGTGCTCCAATTCAAGGCCGTTATTAGTCTCGGCGCATGGGCGCGAACTTGCCAAAAAAAAAAGCAGGAGGTTGAAAACGTCTTGACAATAGCAAAGGCTGCGACTCGCGCTCTGCTCAGACTTTCGGAATAAGTACGGTCTGGCTAAACTGTGCCAGGGGACGGGGCCGAGGGGCTCAACCTACGTCAATGATCATCCTCGAAGGCTGATGCCGCATAGTATGCGTCTACGGTCATAGCCGTCCAGACCTAGAAGCCGAACAGTGATATTATCGTATGTCTTCCGGTATTCTGTGACCGAAAGAGACCTCTCTCACGAAGTAGCGTGCCCCCGGCGTGTCATCAGGCCCGCCTGCTCATCGACTGCCGGGGTTCTGGTCCTGGCCATGATAAAGATTTTAGACATAGGACAGGTAGAAATAGGTTGGCCAAACTCGTGCAGAGCCGTGCAGATGTTCGGAAACCTAGATGTATACGTGGGAAAATTTAATTCTTGCTTCAAGCTGGCAGAGCGCGGAACAGAGGTGGAGATCATCTGAGGAGAGTCATAGGCAGCCAAGTACAGAAGACGATGGACCTGGGCAGCAAGAGGACATGATGGACGGGAGCTGAGAGCGTTACTCTGTGGAGAGTGACTGTGACCGTGCTTAAATAGGTCTCGACATTATCCGACTCTGGATTCCGACCGCTGGCATGGCGTACTCCCAGCCTACAGACGGCCCCGACGTTGCGCTTCACCGCAGGCTGCCCAGCAGACACCGCTTCTTCGCCGACCTCTCCCAATGTCTCTTCGACTTCGTTATCGAATTACTCCCAACGGGCGAGGAGATGGCCGTAAAAGAGAACGTCCGCAAGCTCCTCGAGCGTCTTATCCGCACCATCGAGCCGGACAGTCGTTTGCTTTCATTCGGCAGCACCGCGAATGGCTTCAGCCTCCGCAATTCTGGTCCGTTGGCCGGCTCCGTTGGCCATTGTGTGGAAGCTGACGGATGGTCCCAGACATGGATCTGTGCTGCCTGATTGACTCGGAAGAGCGCCTCTCAGCAACGGATCTGGTTACGATGCTGGGTGACCTCCTTGAACGCGGTTCGTTGTGCTTGGAGCAGTCTCGATCGCCAATATTGATGAGTACCGCCCTCAGAGACCAAATTCCACGTCAAGCCGCTGCCGCACGCGCGAATACCCATCGTTAAGCTCTCCCTGGATCCCTCACCAGGTCTTCCCCTCGGGATCGCCTGTGATATCGGGTTTGAGAACCGCCTAGCGCTCGAGAACACTCGCCTCCTTATGTGCTACGCCATGATCGACCCAACGCGCGTCCGCACGCTAGTCCTCTTCCGTGCGCCTTCCATCTCTTGCCAGCCACACAATAAACACAAGTTCTCGACTGCGCTCCGGATGGGACAATTTCTCTGGTCTTAGTAACACCACCTGAAACAAGAGAAATTGCTCCCATCTTCCGCCAGCCGGCAACCGTATGTTTGTGGTGCAACATTTTTCATTGCTAACGACGCCTTTGCATTCGCAGTCAAAGTCTGGAGCAAGCGGCGGAAGATTAACTCTCCCTACAAGGGCACACTGTCGTCTTACGGCTACGTGCTTCTCGTGATCTATTTCCTCGTGCACGTCAAAAATCCGCCGGTCCTCCCAAATCTCCAGCAGATGCCGCCGCTGCGTCCCATCACGAAGGAGGACACTCACCTCGCTGGATACAATACTTGGTTTTTCGATGACATCGAGCTATTACGGACTCGATGGCATTCGGAGAACAACGAGAGTGTTGCCGAGCTGTCAGTCCTCCCGTTTCTTATCAGTTGTAGCTGATCGGAGTCCCAGGCTGATTGACTTTTTCCGCTATTATGCGCGAGATTTCAGCTACAACACAGGCGTTGCATCCATACGTGCGGGTCTGTTGAAAAAATTGTCCAAGGGGTGGCAGAATGATGTCAGTTGACCATCTCTCTCACTGGTCCACTGACCAAAATGCTGAGCACATGTCCTACAGCTGTCTACAAGTAGATATCACGATTCACGCGAACGCAATCGCCTCTGCATCGAGGTGAGACGCTTCACTAATCATTATCCAACGCATCTAACACGTATCGTAGGATCCCTTTGAACTCGATTTCAATGTCGGCCGCTGTGTTACGAAGGATGGTATATACACCGTGAGTTTGCAGTGCCTGGGCTATTTTAGCTACACTTGACTTACGACATCGCAGATCCGAGGCGAATTTATGCGAGCGTCCCGCATTCTCGCAAATCGCCCGGAGCGCGCAGTAGTCGCCCTCGCGGAACTTTGTGCGGAGCGGCCCGACGAGGATCTCGTCTCAGCCCCCGTCTCATCGTATAACGTGCCCCGACCACCGCCGCAGACGCCATATTCAGTCGGCAGTGGTAGCGGGAGGTCAAAAGCCCCTTCTGCTCCGACCCTGTCTGCACCATCGCCGATAACTATTACTCCGAGTCCGGCGAACATGACGCTGCCCGCGCCACCGACTACCGCCCATATGGCCCCGCGGCGGAGTAAGTGGACCAGCCCGCCTCCGCCCGGTGCGCCGGAAGATGCTCGGGCTCTGTTTGAAAGTAACCTCGGGCACGGGCTGGAGCTCGCGACGAGCTCGACCGATGCGCGTGAGCGCGAGCAGTGCGCACGCGAGTCCGAAGGGCAGAGCGAATCTGCGTCGGAGGGCACGAGCGAGGTGTTCACCGACACTGATGCGAGCGTCAGTGACGCGGGCAGCGATGTCGTTTCCGTCCGCTCCTTCACAGAGGGTGTAGCGGTACGAGAAGCTGAACACACTTTGGGCAACGGCAGCGGGTGGCGCCGTCCGTCGTGGCATGCGCACAACACCATACGGGCGCCTACGCAACATCATCAGCATTTAGCTGTGGATGCGGCATATTACGGGGCGTCGGGGCGCCTGGGTGCCGGTGCGCGCGGCCGAAATCAGCGTGATCGCGAGCGAACCGCTGCGGCAGCTTCCCCGCCCACTTCCTGGACGAACGAATCCAGCGCCTCGTCGTCTCGACGATCATCATCCGGGCCGCCGCGGGTTAGCTGGGCGCCTGGTATTACTACGACACTGACCGCGGCAGCTCTCTCGCCACTACCGCCCTCACCTGAGTCGCCCCATTCTCATTCTTCCCCTGGACACCATTTCTCTCATTTTGATTCTCCACATACTGTATTCTACCAAACATCTCCCAGTCCGCGGCCAAGCCCGCACTCTAGCCCGCGGCCGAACGTATACCCCGCCTCTGGATCATCACCGTCATCGTACCCTGTGGGCGCCTCGACTTCATACTCCCCCGGAGGATCCTCTCCTTCGCGCGTGCCACAATACCCACAATTCCTCAGCAACAGCAACATTATTGGGCTTGGCATACCGGCCGATATGTTCCCGTCCAACCATCCGCCACTGTCGTCGGCGTCTTTTAGTGCCACGCCGCGAGAACATACCCCCGTTCCAAAGTCTAACCCCAGTCCGAGCTCGGGCGGCGCGAACCCCCCGTCTCCTTCATGGACGCGAATAGTTTCGCAGCATGCGCACACACACTCCCGGTCCTCCTCTACTAGCGCGCCGACCCCCAAGCCGCACGCACACCCTGTATTTTCTCAGCAGCAGCAAGCAACGCATGTATCAATACACCATTCTTCCCTTCAATCCGACTCCCCTCACCCTCCCCACCCTCCGTCATCCTCGCTGCTGCGGCCAGACACGTTTGGGCAACATAACGACCTCAAACCTGTTCGGTCGCACGAGGAGGAGGACAACGAGCGCGATCACAGCGCTGATTTTTCCTCCACGGCGAGCTCGCCGACACCGTCACTGTCGACGGGGTACGAAACGTCCGTTTCCACGTCCCCTTCTCCCTCCCCGCCCCTCCTATCAGGCGACACTGTCGTCGACCCGAAGGCCTCCGACCACCTCCCGTACGAGGACGCGACGCCTGTCCCTGAGCCGGTCCTCGCTCACAAACCATGACCCCCAGCGTTTGCCCTCGCTGGGGCCGTCTGAATCGTCCATCTACGCGGTACATATATTTTTCCAACGCCGTCCTCGCGTTCGCTCGCTGTCCACCTGCATGTCGCATGTCGTATTTAAGTAAATGTCACCACCACCATCTAGCATACTCACCATCTTACTTATCTCCTAGTACTTAGACTGTCGTCGCCTTCCGCCTTCCGCCCGGCGTTTGCTCTGATTTTGCTTGCGGCATTGCCTTGTTATGCAGTACTTGCTAGCCAGTATGTACATATCTACACCGACAACACGATCTTAACAAGGGTAACTCGGGAGTGAGAGGGAAGATGCTCAGCGGGATCTTCGCCACCAGCCGATTCGAGATAGGTCTTTAACTTTAGTACTACATAGGGCTTCATTGTAATGCGGCCCTCGCAGGATCTGAAATCAAGTGGAGGCTGACGGGCGAACCAACGACGACTAGATGGAACGTAAGGTGAATCGAAAGGCAGCCTCAATCTGACTATGTAGGTATCTGACTGGAAAATTTACGGCTCAGTTGCGGCTCAGTGTTATTAACTCCAACCATGGAGAGATGTCCGTATGCATTTACACACGATATCAGAGAATTCAACAGCATTTACCGGCGTTTTTCTGATAGTAGATTATACGTGCCTCCAGCATGCAGCTGCCGCAAGTTCAGTCCATCTCTGATGAACCGGTTCTATAGACGCCCAAGAGATTTGTGTCCTATATGGACACGACAGCCTGCATCCGATTTTCAATCCAACGAGTGAAGAAATTCTCGAAGTTTTTCTAATGCTTTGTAGCGATGCGAAAGTTTGTTCTTCTGGTCGGTTGGCATCTCCGCATAGCTAGAAAAATATAAATACGTGCTGCCGTCTGACAACAGGTAAGAGGGGTTGCATACGTCAATCCTGTGCCGGTTGGTTCGAACACAGCGTCCCATCCGAAAATGCCGGGCCCTCGGGCGGGTACGATCGATCCGTCTGTCCTGCCTTCGAAGATAATCGGGTCGGATCCTGCGAAAGTCCAGGTTGTACCCTCCACTTTCTAAGGCCAGCTTGCTTACCTGGACCCGCAGAGTAGGCGAATGTGCAAAGAGCCCATGCGGCTTTGGTCGGAAACCCAACCAGGAGCGAATTGAGACCAGAATGGCCCAGATCGGCCAGAAAATACTTGATGTAAGGGCCTGGTAGCCCTTTGAGCGCTTCAAAGCAAAGAGCTGTATCTTCGGTTATACATGGCCCTCCGAGCTGGCAAAAATCAGGGTAATTAACGCGGGCAGCTATCAGTAACTCTGATCTACTACCATTTCAGCGGCCCGACGACACTTGTCCATAGCCACTTCCTGGGTGCTGCCTTGGATTTCCGGAACTCCATACACGTATAAGTACGGAGTCTCGTAGAGATGGAGTTAACTTGCTATCCAGAGATTGGGAATCGATTTCAATGGGTTTCCCGCCATCCGACAAGATCGCCTTGACCTCCTTCAGCTTATTGGCGTTGCCTGTAACAAATACTGGAGCGAGTTGAGGGAATAACGGGAGCAGGGCATTTTAACCCACTGAGTCTCGATTTCGCCATTGAAAGAAGGAACAGGAAAGGAAATTGATGCCATTATGACTCGATCAATCCCAAACTTACGTCATCTTGGTTCAACTTCAAGTTCTTCCCGCCCTGTGACACTGTCGACCAGGTTTCCGCTTGCTTGCATGTGTCCGGTCTTCCTGCGACTCGATGAATTTTACGGCAATCTTTGTGGCATATTTAATCTGAAATCCTCAATATCTACCATTCGAAAGAGCGTTCCTACATAAAATGTAGTAGCGGCGTAACCTCCCGGCTCTCGTTGAGTCGTTGGTTGACCTTGAAGCTTGAAGCTATGCGTACCCGCTCAGCTCTTGTAAAAAAGTTATCTCCCCCTCGGTTCCTCTGCGGTTGTCCTTGGGTTCTTCTTCACCTTCCACCAGTGGCGAGGCCGTGGCGTTGTGGGAATTTCTGGGCGCGACTATTGAGATGGTTTCGAAACTTAAAAAGATACGAGCTTCCTTGAAGTGAAGACCCCTGTCCGGGGGCGATCTACTCCCGATGAATGGAGCAAACTTTGGTCCTCTGAGTCTGGATCTTGTGGTCAGCAAAATCGAATTGAAATACCGCCCACTGCCGTCCTAATGGGAACTTTTACAGCTTCTGTCGAGACTGAGTATATTGTTCCAAATTTGTTCCAGATTTGTTCCGGAAGGCATTCTTGAGTCACTCCAGGGAGCCTGCGACGACTCTTACTGAGACCAACCTTTCACCGCGTTCTTTGGTAAACCGCTGGAACCGTAATTTTTGCTCGTGCGAGTCCTACCTCGCTACCTTTTACCCTGGATCGATAGTTGACTCTGCATGGAGCCCCGAGCCGACTGACTATCTGGGCAATTATTCTGTGGGTTGCAACAGGTTTTAGCGCTGAGTACACTGCCCACGAAGACCATGCTGATGGAACCTTTTTGACAGTAATATATAATTGCAATTTTTCGAGGCGCACATCGAATCAACAGGAGTTAACAGCATTTCCATATGCAGGGTGTCTATCATTGCGCGTTTCAACCAGTCTGAGTCCAGCGGAAAGTTACAGCTTGTTGTCTGTGATGCATATTTTTTTCTAGACTCGCGATCTGTAACTGAGAAGCAGTGTTCCAGTGCCTTACGATCGGATACCTCGTACAGGATTGGCTTCCAAGATTTTTCTAAATGGCGGAAATGCTGTTAGTTTGCCCCAGCTGCCGCCCAGCGAGACCCGGCGAGCTCCCCATCTAATCGAAATAGTAATTGTCTCGATCAAACTGTTGATCCGGATTCGGATCGGGTAGCTATTTTAAAACTTGGTTCTTGCGCCCACTTGGCCACAGCTGTTTTTCCTTAAATACCAGCGTCAGAGATCTACCAATCACTCCCATCTTCTCCCTCATGTCCAAATTCTTGGCCACCATCCTCCCTAAATCATCCCCCTCGGAGACTGAGTATCTATCTACACACGCGCCGAGGAGACGACGGCGTTCATTTCTGGGCTTCCGTCTCTCAGAAGCCCCACCGGCTTACACCCCACCGGCTGACGATTATATCGATGCTGTCTCTACCGCGAAACAAACGGCGTACCTGAAGGCAGCTTCTTCACCTGACTGTGGGCTCCCATCCTTGACCTCGAGCGAACATAATGATTGATATCATCTGAATTTGAAGGGCTCAACAAACCGATGCGGAAAGAAACTCTGGAAGACGCTTTGCTTATGCTGAAGAAGTATGACACTGTCGTCCTCATGGACGATTCAGGGTCTATGACTTTGGCCGGATCGAACAAATCAAAGACGCGTTGGAGTGAGGTAACCATTTTGCAATGTCTATGTGTGTTTTCATTTATACCCAATCATAGGCCTGCGATGCATTAGAAAAGCTTGCAGATATAGCGGCAGAATACGATACAGATGGGATCGATATATATTTCTTGAATAGCCCAATCGAGGGACTCAATCTGACGGTTCGTTTCGAACCTTTTTGTATGATTCCTCGAACTCGTTAACCCAGGCTTTGTAGTCTACTAAAGCTGTGAAGGCGGTCTTCGACCGAGTGGAACCTGGTGGGGGCACCTATACTGGTGCACGGTTGGATGAGCTTCTTAGGCCGTACCTCGCCGACCTCGAAGCTCAAGAGGCTCGCAGAAAGGTTCGAATCGGCCACGACAGCGGGATAACAGGCAACAAAATAAAGCCACGCAACATTATTGTCATCACGGATGGTGCATTCAGTGAGTTCAAAATTATCGCAGTCAATGAATGTGGCTGATGTCCCCCGTAGCGGATGACCCCGCAGGCCCTATCATTGAATGTGTACAACGCCTTCAGGCAATGCCGAATCTTGGTGTGACACAGGTCTGAAATACTTACCTGTTGATTCCGCGCAGCAGCTGACGACTACTACGTTCAGCTTGGCATCCAGTTCGTCCAAATAGGCGACGACGATGAAGCAACCAAAGCATTAAAGGAATTGGACGACAACCTACACCAAGCGGAAAATATCCGAGTAAGTTTGACTTTACATGACATCAGCCGTGCTGATTACGGTTTGTACAGGATATCGTCGACACCACCCCGTACTCAAGGCTAAATCCCGTCACTGCGGACGGACTGATCAAAGTCCTCCTCGGCGGGATTAATCGCAGAATTGACAGGCAGACATAACGGCTCATAATGGGCACCAACCACACTTATTAAGTTTATTTATTTATTCATCTATCTATACGTCCAGTGTCTTTCATTGTAGACTCACTCGTAACATACTACCGGAGTTGCACGCCTAATTACAGCTATTTGCAGAACTTAGGGCGCGGATCAATTTTTTCTCAAAAATGTTGATTTTGGCATAACGGCTGTATAAGGCTCAAATCTTAAGCAATCTCTTAAGTGTTTTGAACCATTCCACTCTGACATGCATTCCGCACCTGCATGCACCCACCGATCGGCGATAATTACATAATATAGACCATATCCGGGAGTTGGTCTGTTTTAGTGCATATGTTATATCCGTGCAACCCGACTCACCATCTCCGACGATACCTCCGCCGATTCCGATCAATCCGGCCGAGTCGGCCGACTCGGCGGCCCCGAGATCTTCGGAATGCTCGGCAACCCTCGGAGTCATCGGGTTATCACGCAACGAAGGCTTACTGTGTATTTCCGTTTATCCGTTCTTATTGTCCATCTCTCTTTTTGTCTCATCCTCATGTTTTACTTCTCCTTCTCCTTTTGGTCACTTGCTATTGTTGCGCTTGGACCATCATGATATTACCATATATGTATTCACAATTACCTTCTCCGTATTTAAGCAGCTAGTTACATCCTTGTACCTTAGTTGTATAATTAATGTTATTCCATGTTTCCTTTCATGGGCTGATGCCTCCTTGTTTCGTTGTAATGCAGACCGCGGTGTAGCTATTGGAGGGTTGTGTGACTGTCCTCTTAATAACGACGTGCTCGGCCTCTGGGGATTTTATATGATGTGATTATAGTAGGGAATTCTGGTTTAGACTAATGCCTCTTGGGGAATGTGTGTGTGTGTGTGTGGGATGCCAAGGATGGCTGGAAAGTGTGTGCGTGTGTGTGGAAAGCTTCCTGGATAATGTTTCCGGAGAGCTTTATATCGTTAATTCCGGGTGATTGTCCGTTGCTTGTGGCGTGGGGCGTTCCTGGAAATTATATCCGTGTCCTGGCTTCGTCGTTCTTATGACGGCCTAAGTTAGCTAAAGAAAGGTAAGAATGAAAATACTGTCTCCTCGTCCTAGAATTCCTGTTGGGGGTTTCTAGTCTCCTGGATCCCGTAGCTCTCGCTTGCTATCTCTTCTGCGCTCCTCCCCTTTGAACGTGCGGTAATTTGATAGCTTGGTAAAACCCGTAGGAGGTACCGCGATTGGTTACGACGACGCCGGATACTCGATTGTTCGATAATACGGACAGCGGTTTATCCGTGATGATTCTGGTGCTAGTCGCCCTCGTCTTGTCTTCTACACGGCGTGGTGCCTGCGAAGGTAGTGTCGATTACGATGACTAGCTGGAGTGTAGACTTGGGATGCCTGTGGTGGGGGCACCTTGCAGAAGGAGGTATGAGAGTAAAGTGGCCCTGGTGTGGGACAAGTGAGGGGAGTTGTGGTCAAATGCGTGAACGAGGACTGAATTGCTTGTGGGGGTACAAGTGGGGGAGGGAACGAAGCCCAGTAATTGACTGACTACCTCCTACTTTCGCCTCTCCTTTTATATCTTTCCATCCTTGCCTCGAGGCGCCTTCTTGTGCCTGGAAACACCCTGTAGCACGCGGCGCCGGGCGTCTCTGGGAACAAAGTAGCTGCCTGAACGGTTTGGTCGGAAGGTTATTAGGTGATTTGGTAGCTGGAGGGTTCGTCCGGAGACGGTATTTGATATTTTCCTTGGTTTGCCGAGTGTCCGCCATGTGGAGCACTGTCCGTACATTTTGTCCGGTGAGTTATTACGATATAATTCGGTAAGAGGGCGGGGTGAGGCACTGCGGAGCCGCGTGGAGGTGTCGTTCATGGGAGAAAACGTGTTTCGTCGGGCGCCAGAGGCGGTGGCAAGTTCGTCCAGAGAGCTTTGTTACGTTATAGTTCGGTAGGTGAGGATTGATCTTCGTATGCGTCTGGAAGTATCGTCCCATCAGGTCATGTTGGTGGAAAGTAGGGGGAGAGCGTCGTTTATGGGTGGAGAGTGTCTGGAACTTGTTTCCGGGAACGTATTGCGCTGGGTTTCGGTGTCTGGAGAGTTTCTGCGCTACTCGATTGAATGCGGTAACTGCGTTTCCTTTTTGGGCGTGTCCCGGTGAGCGTCTTCTTCAGCTTCGCTTGGAGGGGCCATGAGGCGGTGTGCAGGGCGTAGCACCAACACCAGCCTCACAGCGCGTAGACATCATGCAGTGCTTAAACTGCCGGACGAGCCCCAGAAAGACCCGCCAGACAGGAGGCCTGTATGAGCTCCATGCGCCTGGCATCTTACGCATGGTAACCGTTGGCCCATTAAGTACTGAGGGGATTCGATACGGGGTGCGAGCAGCCTTTACCATGTCGATGGAGGTCCGGGTGTATCTGAAATCGAATTAGTGACATGAGGAAGGTAGAAGAAGAAGGAATTGGGCCCAGCGAGGAGGAGACGAAGTGGGCGGGATGTGGTGGTAAGAGTCAAGGAGCGAACGAAGGCCCCAGGTGGCTGACACATATTTATATGCCAGTGAGACTCAGAGATTTGTTCGCAGCAAACAGAGATTTATGCGAAGGCGGTGCACCTGTGGACGGCGTTATTTTGTACCAAATTCGCACTCGAAGATTTTTCAACCTTCAACCTGCAAGCTGCACGGTAGTAGAGTTTCAAGATGGGTTAGAGAAAAGACGCCGATGAATTGAGGCAGAAGCGGTTCAAAATTGAACTTCAACTTACGGATCGGATCGGATCAGCCCACATGGCGTCGCACCAGAGTTCTTTTTCCATCCTTCATGACCGCAAACGCCCAACTGCTTCAAGCAATTGATTGTGCCTTGCAGCACCAGTCACCGAATGCCTTCCCTCCTGATATAGTCCTCACTGTTACCACTTGGCAAAACAATCCGCCACTTTTAGCCAGCCGACGGGTCGATGGGCGAAAAGCTGCAAAACTCATCATCGCGATGAGTCTGATGAAAAATGGCTTCAAGATCTGTTCTGTTCTCGATGTGTGCATCGTAGCCCTGTAGAAGCTGCCTGCTCTGACCATGATCCACCAGACTGTAACCGATTATATCATTAATCAATTTGAGGAAGGGAAGGGGTTCACTGCTCACGGCGCCGGTCGTTTTTGTGCTGCCATATGCGCTCTCAAGCAAGACACCGATCAAGAGCGGTACCGTCGGTTCCTTGAAGATGCTATACACAATATTCTTGACGCCGTACGGACGGTCGAGGCAGCGTGCGTGGCTGTTTATCATATCGCAGTTCTCTGCGCCTAATCCTTCTCTCAGATCTCTCCCAGTCCCAGGACCAGTCCCCGAGGCCGAGAACGACGAGAACGACGACCCCGAGGACAAAAGGCTGGTTGCTCTGCTCAAGAAATTCAAAAAATCAGCGGAGACCGCCGCTGTCCTTGTGGGTTTCTTTGATTTCAGGCCACACATAGAATCTTGATTTCCACTCAGCCACAATAGGGAGGTTCAAACGGATGGTTTGTATTTAATCGTACATAGTAAGATCCATACATGTGGCCTCACCAGCAGCCCTTTTTTTGAGACGGGATTAAGTAAAGAACGTTTTTGGCGACGTCACGTTATGTTGTTGCTTGGTTCTCCATCTCCATCTCTTTCTCCTCCCACCACCATGACAGCGACACCCGAACCTTCACGCCTTCAAAAGGCCGCTATCTCTAGAATGTACATGAACCACGGTGCTTCGGTCTTCAACCCCCTCCCCCTCCCAAGATTATCCGAGGATCAATGGAATATTATCCTCAACGACCGTACTTCTCGCCGGCTCTTTTGCTTCCTGGGCGATATGGCGTTGCAAGACATTCTCTGCTCCTTAGTATCTGCGCGGCTCGAGGCAGCAATCCCTGAGTTCAATACTCTGGAAAACCACCATGTACGTTCCTCTGCCAATACTACTACATACTCATACCGAAAGGCATCGCAGGCAATCTGTTCCATCCTCGTCTCCGCTACAACCTCCCACGGCATTCTCGCGAGCACAAAGCGGTATCAAGCCGATGCCTCCCCGCTTTTCCCCGATGCCGACCCTGGCGACACCGCAAAACTCTTCACAGCCTATATCGGTGCTCTCATCAGTTCCTCTCAACACGGCCTGAGAAGTTTCACTCCCTGGGCCACACACGTATACGGGCATATTGCCGCCGGTGTTGTCAAGGCCTTGTAGGTTGACATGTTCCAAAGATTCCACGATACTGATCCCCAAGGTCCAGGGACCCCGCATTTATGATCCACATGCGCCGGGTGCGTACAGAAGGAGAAAAAGCGGCCGCCAAGGAGGCGAGGGCGTCAAAAAAGCGTACGTCCATCACATCTTTTCCAATTTACACACGCACTGAGCGAAACCAATAGAAAAAACGGGCCGCGAGAGTGCGCATAACCCTCTGTTTACTGACAGTACGATTGCTCTAGTTGTCGCAAATGTCTCTGCTTTGAAAGGCAGGTGTTCGTGTTCCCTGTCGACCTCGCGTCTCACATCTTGTCCAGACACCACGAATACAACCCCTTTACGCCCGGTCGTGGTGCGTATCTGCTTTCGACTTTGACTGTGTCGGGTTTCTCATGGAGCATGTGGTGAAGAGCAAGTCTAGAACGCGACCCAAGAAATTGCCCATCAGAAGAGCCTCGCCATCCAATGCAAGATCTGTTCCGTCGCACAGTCCTCTACTATTACGTTCGTTTTTCTGTTCACTTTGTTGGATATAGCCTGATATCTTTCCACACAAGCGACTCCTGCGAATACCGCGCCGCTGTGAGGCTGGTGTTGGTGCTACGCCCTGCACACCGCCTCATGGCCCCTCCAAGCGAAGCTGAAGAAGACGCTCACCGGGACACGCCCAAAAAGGAAACGCAGTTACCGCATTCAATCGAGTAGCGCAGAAACTCTCCAGACACCGAAACCCAGCGCAATACGTTCCCGGAAACAAGTTCCAGACACTCTCCACCCATAAACGACGCTCTCCCCCTACTTTCCACCAACATGACCTGATGGGACGATACTTCCAGACGCATACGAAGATCAATCCTCGCCTACCGAACTATAACGTAACAAAGCTCTCTGGACGAACTTGCCACCACCTCTGGCGCACGACGAAACACGTTTTCTCCCATGAACGACACCTCCACGCGGCTCCGCAGTGCCTCACCCCGCCCTCTCACCGAATTATATCGTAATAACTCACCGGACAAAATGTACGGACAGTGCTCCACATGGCGGACACTCGGCAAACCAAGGAAAATATCAAATACCGTCTTCGGACGAACCCTCCAGCTACCAAATCACCTAATAACCTTCCGACCAAACCGTTCAGGCAGCTACTTTGTTCCCAGAGACGCCCGGCGCCGCGTGCTACAGGGTGTTTCCAGGCACAAGAAGGCGCCTCAAGGCAAGGATGGAGAGATATAAAAGGAGAGGCGAAAGTAGGAGGTAGTCAGTCAATTACTGGGCTTCGTTCCCTCCCCCACTTGTACCCCCACAAGCAATTCAGTCCTCGTTCACGCATTTGACCACAACTCCCCTCACTTGTCCCACACCAGGGTCACTTTACTCTCATACCTCCTTCTGCAAGGTGCCCCCACCACAGGCATCCCAAGTCTACACTCCAGCTAGTCATCGTAATCGACACTACCTTCGCAGGCACCACGCCGTGTAGAAGACAAGACGAGGGCGACTAGCACCAGAATCATCACGGATAAACCGCCGTCCGTATTATCGAACAATCGAGTATCCGGCGTCGTCGTAACCAATCGCGGTACCTCCTACGGGTTTTACCAAGCTATCGAATTAGCGCACGTTCAAAGGGGAGGAGCGCAGAAGAGATAGCAAGCGAGAGCTACGGGATCCAGGAGACTAGAAACCCCCAACAGGAATTCTAGGACGAGGAGACAGTATTTTCATTCTTACCTTTCTTTAGCTAACTTAGGCCGTCATAAGAACGACGAAGCCAGGACACGGATATAATTTCCAGGAACGCCCCACGCCACAAGCAACGGACAATCACCCGGAATTAACGATATAAAGCTCTCCGGAAACATTATCCAGGAAGCTTTCCACACACACGCACACACTTTCCAGCCATCCTTGGCATCCCACACACACACACACACATTCCCCAAGAGGCATTAGTCTAAACCAGAATTCCCTACTATAATCACATCATATAAAATCCCCAGAGGCCGAGCACGTCGTTATTAAGAGGACAGTCACACAACCCTCCAATAGCTACACCGCGGTCTGCATTACAGCGCGCGCTGCGCACTTGTCGAAGCTCGCGCATGGAACGGACAAATGGGTACCCGCATGCTCCTGAGCGCGCTGTTAGATTGGGTGTCGCTTAAGCTCTATCCTCCGCCACCCGCCCCGAGCCGCATTCCACCGCCAAATATCTGCTGGAGATGTTGGAGTGCGTCTTTTATTTTCATTATTTGCTCGACAGCTGACGCAAATTTCGTAGGGAATCGGAGATACATGCTTGATATAGTTACACTTCGTCGCACCCTGCTGTCCTTTCGTAGTTACATCCCGCGCAAGGTCTCGCATCCCTGGCGCCGTCTTGCCGTGACGCGCGGGCTTTTCACTAAGCGCGCCTCAATTTGCCTTCATATCTTTCGCCTGTATCTCTGCTTCTGTATTTACTTTCTTAGTATCGCATAAGTACGCGGATGAATAAATTTTGCCAGATGATTGCATTGGTTTGGTGTTCATGAGAAAGTTCTTACCGTCTGTTTGTTCTGTCCCATCGCCATTCAAAGTTCTGAATATTCAACATTTTGCTTCAACCTATATTGGTTCAACCTCGGTTCAACCGTGGTAAGACGGCTATTACATACGCTGGTTCAACGTCGAACGTTCAACATGTGTCGACCTGACTGGTGCAATACGCCCTGTGAATGCAATTTTCGGCCGATGATTGTACTGGTTTGCAGCCCTTGCGAAGAATCTCACAGTCCCTTTGCCCAGTCCCATTAACGTTCGAAGTTCTGGAACCTCAACATCCTGGTTCAACCTGGGCTGAACCGTGGCAAAACGGCTATTACACTCGTTTGACGTCCAACGTCCAACATCTGTCGACTCTGGGTCCAGGCCCTTGCTTTGTAACCCCGGGTCTGTCCCAGAATTCTCCCGTCTGATTCCTGCTGCCAGTACGACTGAGTTCTGTACATCCTCCGCCAGTCAGCAATGAGTCTAAGCCTCCAGCTTTACAATTCCAATCACGATGCTCTTTCGCTACCAACCTTAGCATTTCTTTCACAATCGGCTTGGACTCAACGCCCTTCATGTTGTAGCTGAACTACGGCCACCTCACAATCGTAGCCGCAGCTCGTCAGCGTGCTGAACGTGGGTGTCTTTTATCGATCGGCGCTGGCTTACTTTGCCTGTTTCTGACTCCAACCAGTTCAGATACAACTCCAGCAAATGTTCCACGTCAAATCCGATTTCTGGAGGGACCCGATAATCCAAACCGGACAACCTCGCGGCGTTCAAGGCGCCTGCGGAGACCGGCACTGAGATTTACAAGGCCGCCGACACAATCGTACAACACCGCCCTGGTCCAACTCAACCCAGACTCCCAGTCTCGAACCCACCGCTTGTGTGTCCTCCCCCAATTATCCGTTGATGCAGTTAACCATCTCCGCAACGAAGATTCCACCACAACCGACATCATCACCCAGTTGAGCTTCCGGTTTTGTGCAAGGGCTCGAGACGACAAGCCCGTCGGGCACATTTGGCTTGAGGCAGGGAGTCTAGTTTGTTATCTATGTGCGCCTCTCCTATTCAATTTTTCATCTGCTTGGTTTCACTCAACTTCCTTCTCAGACGGTGTCCATTTGGCATGGTCGTCTCCGTCAGATTGGGCTCAAACCGATGAGCATCAGCTTTGGACCTCGCGAACAGCAACAGCAGGTATCCAAAACATACTACGACTCGGCCTGCGTGCGGATGACGTTAGTCCGTCCGGAAGTCTTGAGGGCGGGGCAGCATGGACGCCAGGGTGGATGAGACAGAAAGACAGACCGCCGCCTGGTGCAGATTTTCGACAAAATGGATGTTTTGTGGCGAGCCAGTGATCAACCCGCCACGGAACAGACTGGTGAAGGGAGGAGTGGAAGCAGCGCCTCTGGCATACCGAGCAGAGTTCTGACGAGCCACCCTCGAGCTCTCTGGAGCGATGATATTTTAACCGTTAGTCCTTTTTTAAATCTTTTCTTAACACCGGCTCAGGACATGATTGTATCTTTGGTAGACCTGCGGTACAAGGGCGGCTTGAAGACACGTAGACCATCGAGGGAGGAGGATTATGTGGAATTAGGGTGGGGCGACATTCACGAGAAAGGGACAGGTACGCCTGGTTCCTCGTTGGCTCCACCGAGCGCTGATAGTAACCCGAAGGTCGGTCGAAGCGAAAAAGACAGAGAGGAAGAAGAGGGGAAATGGGGTTTCGCGACAGCGTGGAGCTAATGTCAGTTAGCCTGCCGTCTCCCGTCCCTCTTCTGACGATTCCAGCAGCCGCAGCATCGTTCAGCACTCTCAAGACAAAGCATCGTACCGGATAGAGAGCCCGAAGTAGACATCGCGAGGTATGATACGCGGCGGTCCCATCTGTCTCCTCTGAGTAATCGCAGCCATCTTCCATCTTGGCGCAGGACGGCGGCGGCGTAGGATTAGCGACTCCGCAGCTGTATGGAGAGGCAGCGAGTACTGAGCAAGTCCAGATTGCGAGCCAGTTGAGGAGGTGAAGCTTTCAAGCACTGCTTCCCTGTCCGAATGGTGCCGAGGGAGGAGGAGGAGGAGGAGGAGAAGGAGGAGGTGGTGGAAGAAAAGCAAGACTCAAGGGGGGCCGTTGCCGACCGTGACGACAACGATCATGATCAATGACCGCCGATGGCTGACTGAGACTCGGAGGAGGTCGGAGGCCGCTAAGCGTCGGCGCATTTTATTTGCCTCTCGCGATTATGATCGTCTACAATCTCTTGCCCGCCGCCGCGCTCCTCTCAACCCTTACCGATGACAAAAGTCCGGACGTCGCTCTTGAATCTTTCAAGATGGAGATGCGTGCCAATGGACGCCACGAATTCTCGGATTCTTTGACAGCTGCAGCTGGGTCTCGTATTAGGTGCGTTATCTCTGGCTCTCAAAAAGATTTACCTCAGTACTAAACCCAGAATTATTAAGGCCTTCCGGGCTAGCGGACGCAGCCTCTTTACTTCCCCACACCCCTCGGACGCGACTCGGACGTGCGTCAGCAAGCACAAGCTCGGTATTGCCGCGACCAGTACTATCGCGGACCGTATTTGGACGGCGCTGCACATCATGGTCATCGGCGGCAGGCTCCAGTGGATGGGTTTTCGCTGTGGGCGGACATGCATAGTTTCTCGAGCAGATCTTTAAGTTTTCTACGCTTTCGCCCGCCTCCACCTTCTCGTTTTCCGAGGAAACAATCGTTAAGTCGTCTCTCCGTCTAAATGCGATGCCTGAACTGACCTTGTTTTCCGTCTCTGTTTCGGTCGTAGGCGGACCACTACGTGCACGTCTGCGCCGTCCTGGATCGACCTCTGCGCGGGTGTCATCCAATCCACTTGGTGTGAACGCGACGCCGACCGCCGACCGTGAGTAACACGTCCCGTCCTTCGTCCCAGTGATAACAGGGCTGACGGTGATGAATGTAGGCGTCAGATGGGATGAAAAATGAAGCAGCTACTCTCAGGAGAGCGCTCCTCCGTCGTGTTCTCGCTCTCGTGCGGCTACGAATTGGATATCGATGCTGGGGCGGTTCCGCTCTCAAGCTGTTCTGGATTTTCGTGATGGAGATGCAGGTCCAGCGGGTCCCCCACCACAGGCTGACGGCCAGGAGTTCTCGCGAGGCAAAGGTGCGTTCCGTCTATCTCGCTCTCCGAGATGCCTAATTTTCCTCCAGAACACATTGTCGCCGTTCCCGCTGCCCCGAAGTTACCCACCGGGAGATGTTGGTTGCGGGAGAAGTTGGTGGTCTTCAACGTTTCCGGACATCGGGACTGATTGAGTGCGCCCTTCACTAGGACTTGTCCTTCTTCCAAGGCTGACAAGCCGCTTTTCCATCTCTAGCTCAAGTTTTCGGGGACAAATTTGAAACACAGCGCCGGTCGGAGAAGCGCCGGAAATGCTGGGTCTCCTCGACTTGCGGAATCCGAAGACCGACCACAATCGTCCCAGCTAAGCTGAGAGGCAAATCGGCGGGGGGGGTCTTTCACTCTCTTGAATTTGGTCAGTGGTAAGCGAAACTACTCCTTTCTCCGCGTATCGGACTTAGCTTCCCAATAGATGACGCGCGCAAGTCAGCCTTGAAGAGCATGTCGCCCATGCTTGATTGATCGCCACGCGCGGCGGCACTGGTGAGTGGCTACGGATCTTATCGTTTTTCCGCCGCTCAAATTTCCGATCTACAGCTGTATCCGTTGCGGGACGTTACCTGCCGCTCAACCTCAGATGGCGTGCCTATCGGTGGAGGAATATGTACACGACCCATCTGCTAGGCGAATGAGGGAACGGGGCGGTGGCTCTGGCGCCGCTGGAAGTCGCTGCGGCGCAAAGACCCACGCGGTTTTTGCGTCTCACCAGGGCAAATTTGAGACTGGGAAGCAGCTCATGGTGGGCTTTTTTTCATTCCTTCCTCATCCGGTCGGCTCTTGACATTTTGAAAGGTGCGCTCAACTTCAAGAAACTCACGACTCTGGGCCTCTCCGGCGTCGGCATCCCCGCCAAGAAAAGCCATTTACCAACACACAGAGCTACGGCAGTACCCTCACCTCTCGACTGAACTCCGAATTTCGGATATCGGGCTGGCGGACATCAAGGCCCGCCAGCCCAATAGCTGAAATTTGAAGACCGAGCATAATGCTCCCAGCAAAGCTGAGACAACCGGAAGGCACGCACGCGCGTTCATCGTTCACTGCCGCGCCGGTTAGCTGACGGAGCTCTCCAGCAGACGTTCTGGGGTATCCGCGCTTCGCTTTCGAATCACGTCAGTCCCTTCATGCTTGATTAGTGCTCTCTGATGCTGACGTCTTGCAGGTTCTTCAAGAGTTTAGCCCGAGGACTGTATCTTCACGACTCCTTGCAGGCTAACGGTGAGCCCGCACATAGTCTATACTCGGTCTTGAATAACCGGCTTCGTTTAGCTCGCCGCACCAATTCCATGAATGACCGGACTTCTCGGTACGCGAGAAGGCGAGCAGACAAGAGAGGGACCGAGAGGATAAATAACAGAATCGAGGGAGGGGAAGGGAGAGGTCGAGCAGGATGATAAATTGAATGTTAAAGGCTACAAACTATGTTTGTGTAGCGTACAGTGTATAGTCTTCGGAGCAATGTGAGATCAAGATTATTTGTTGACACTGATTTGTCAAGGTCAATCAACGAGTCTCTTTTGCTTCTGTTTGCCATGTCTTCCCCTACCGCGAAACAGACTCAATCGACTGGTCTTTTCGACAAGCTACCCACGAACTTGCTCACGGACTTGCCTATGCTCGCCTATTCTTCGCATTCGTCGCATTCGTCGCATTTGGATCCACTCCAGTTTGCAGAGCCGTCAAACCCAACAGACTTCATCTCGCCACTCAATTCACAACCCTTGACCCAAACATTGCTCGCGGCACAACCCTCCTCATCCAAGCATGCTCAGAAGAAAGAGAAGTCTAGAAAGCCCAAGTCAAGACCGGCAGGACCAGCGAAAGCAAAAGACAAGAAGAATCCGGGCCAACTCTCGGCGCTCAAGACCGCTGCAACAAAGGCGATGAAGAGCCTGCGAGTTACGATCCAATACCCTTCGGTGTGCACCGAGATGCTCAAAGGCGAGATGAGCGCAGACGAGTTCGACGTGGTTCTCAAACTTGGACAATCTCACACGGCGTATAATATCCTCGACATCCTGTACGACTCTCTTCCCTCCCACATCCTTACACGTGGATCTCTTACAGTAAGCTTCTCTTATGGCTCTTCAATCCAGACTAATCTTGGAGACCACTAGACGATCCGAAGCTGTCTCATTCAAAAGACAGCTCTGAAACTGCTCCCCGCCAAAATCAAGACGAATTTCAGCAAGAGCAAGCTACGGACAACACCGCAAACATTTCAGATTGCAATGGGGGTCCTCGCCCGTGCCTCTCCATCCGAGATTCGACCCTTTCTTGATACGCTTCTCGGTACTGTGATAAGAGAAATCTGCAGGATAGCGTCCGGGTCAGTGACCCTTCTCATCAGTTGCTGAGGGCCGTTCCCACCGTACCACAGGCTTCCCACCCTGCATAAGCCGTTACGCAGTCAAGACGATGACTTGACGGCAGCTATCCTCGACAACATTCACTGCCACGTTCCACTAAAGCGGCACCACTCGCCGGGCAAAGAAAATCGTCAGTCACTAATGTTCGGCTTGACTCGATCCAACCGATTTTGCAGAGAATATCATGTTGTCGCCAGAAAGTCCAACAAGCCCCACAGCAAAGCGGAGGAAGAGTATTGACGGGCGCGTGACCGAGTCCAAGGGTACTTAGAAGGCTGCTCGTCATTCCCACTGTCCGCTAATATTCTCCCGTAGAATCTAAAGTTGCTGTTTTTGCCGATTCACAGTCGCAAATGAATGGAACCCGTGATTCGCTCATTCCAGAGCCAGAGGATTCTTGTGAGCTTACGAGCGAGGGTCAGATATTTTACATCTGTCTTGTACGAAACTTATAGACCGTCTCACAGAGGTAAAACAAGACGTTCCAAACATAGAATGCCCGGGGGCGGAGGAAGAAAGTGGTCTAACAGAAGATGGTGTGTACGCGGTTTCTACAATACTGCTATACGCTGAATCCCAATTGAAGGCGACGATGACGCGACCGAAGATGCAGAGCCTAAAAACGAACGGGATACCCTCATGAGGCAATATATTCAAAATAAGATCATGATCTCGACCAAGATCGACGTAGACATCCCACCATTCCCACTCTTACCCCCGGAGACGTGGGCGATAATTCTGGGACCAGCCACCAAAAGGGACCCAATCGAAACACTCGGCGACACCGCTATGCAGGTAGTCATGACCGAGATCATCACCAAATTGGTAGATGAAATGGACGAGATACCTGTGGACGATAAGAAGGATGTGCGAAACGTCAGTTCTTGTTTCGCTTTTATTTTCCTCTTCCTTTTTGTGTGTCGCTGTTTCTAAACTACAATCAGGCAATCCTTGGGCCCCTTCTCTCGAATGCGACGTTTTTGGCCGTCCTTCGGAGCAAGGGTGTTTTCACGACCACATCCGATCATATTCCAAAGTATCCGGGAAACGCCTTGGAAGTATTTGCTGGTGCCCTGGCCAAGTTCTGCAGCATTATACGCCTAAAGGAATGGGTAGAGCCGACGTTCTCCCCGGTCATCACAGTCGCTCTTGACGCGAGGAATAGCTTTTTCCTGTGGGTCCCAGTCACTTGTCAAGTTGTTTTGTACCCATCTAACCCAGACCCAGGCGTAGTTTCCAAACTGAGGCGAGCGCAAAGGCCAAGAAGGTCCGCCCAGCGGAAAAGATGGAACCGACAGACATTCTCCCGAGCAAGAGGGTTTGCGGCCTCGAAGGTATGTTCATTGTGAAACGGAAATGAGTCATGCGCCAAACCCATTCTAGCGCAAGGCGGTGTAACAGCAGGCCATGCGGCGAGGTACGGCAAGACCGCGGTGACAAGTGACCAGCAGTCGTCGGAGGCAGACGCAAGTGTCCCGGGATTTGCGGCGGCGGACTCGGAATTCACGTTCGTGTGGAAGAGAAGCCAATCGATTTCAGCCGGGCCGCCAGTCGCGGAGGGAGAAAGAAGGGTGTTTGACCCTTTCAGAGCTTGGTAGATTGGTTGTTACATCAGACTTTTGACAATTAGCTTGTGACCTTGTACAAGGCCAAAAAAGGCCAAAAAAGGTCAAAAAAGGTCGAAAGGCGACAAGGTCACCGGGCTATGTCTAAATTGCAAAAAAGGTCAAATTCTTCAAAAAAAAAAAAAAATTCAGGTATCAATCTGGGCATGAAATGTGATTTCAGAGGGGTATTTTTCACTTTTGGCCTTGTGAACTTGCCGCAAGCTGAAAAGGTCGAAAAAGGCGCAAGTTATTTGTCAAATGGCTGATGTACTTTCAGTCCAGCTCAAACGGAACACGATATTATCAACTAGAGATGGGGAAAAATGAGCCCGTGTACGCTTGAGACTAAAACCATAGGCGTTCGCCTTTGGTTCGCAACGTGTGCACTGCCTTCGGCAGACCCCGAGAACATATCAATCCCATCAATCACTCGGCATCTTCCACACGGGTTTGTTCTCTACCACAACATCACCGGTCGCAACATCGTTCGACACTGTACTACTCTATCGGTGAGCCTCGATGTTTTTTCTACCAATTAGAGCTGCATCCTCTTGCTCCTTACAGGAGTCTCCCGCCGGTGATGACGGTGAATCCCCCGAATTCCCCTCGTCGACGGAGCGACACCGGATACCTGCAAAGGGAGAGTCATAGCAGGTGCTGAGCTGCCGGCTTTCTTCCCAGGCGCTCTGCATAGAAACCTTGGGTCTGAGAGACCGGTGATTCTCATCACCTGTGTGAATGGCACTTTATCCGCTCCCTAGGCCGAGATTCTTTGAATCGAAGACAGCCTTCTGGACCGGTGCGACGTTCCGGCGGCTGGGCAAGATGTAGGGCAGCTAGTCTGATCCACCGCCAACTCGCCTCGCCAAAATCGTACATGAACCACAGGTGGTGCTGGGTGCGTTATTGATTGTCCTTTTTTGTGTTCTATACCTCAAGTTCCGTTTTCAGTACATGGGATATGCGCTTGATATAGTTACATTTCGCCGCACCCCTCTTGTCCTTTTGTAGTTACATCCCGCGCAAGGTCTCGCATCCCTGGCGCCGTCTTGCCGCGACGCGCGGGCTTTTCACTAAGCGCGCCTTAATTTGCCTTCGTAATCCTTCGCATGTATCCTTGCGTCTGTATTTATTTTCCCAGTATCTCATAAGTACGCGGATGTCTGGCCTTTGAATACAATTTTGCCAGATGATTATATTGCTTTCCTGCTCTTGACAAAATTCGTACCGTCCCTTTGCCAGTCCCAATGCTGTTCGAAGTTCTGAACGTTCGACATCTTGGTTCAACTTCGGTTGAACCGTGGCAAAGCGGCTATTACGCTGCAATGTCCAACGCAACATCTGTCGACCCCGCTCCAGGCCCTGCTTTGTAACCCGGTTCTATCCAGAATTCCCGCTGTCCGATTCCTCCGACCAAGCAATTCTTTCTACCTCCTCCGGGCCAACCACCGGTCAAAGCCTCCAGTTTCACAAGTCAAATCACGATATTGTAGCGCTCACGATCAGCTTCAACGCGCCCTTGTAGCTGCACTATGACCACCTCACGCCCGTCGCCGCAGACCGTATCAACGTCCGTGTGTGTCACGGTGTTGACTCTGGCGACATGGGTGTCCTTTTTATCTGGGTTACTTTGCTCGTTTCTGATTCCAACCAGTTCAGATACAACTCCAGTGGTCTCGTAGAAAATCCTCGTTTTTTTTTTGCACGTCAAATCCAGTGGAGGTTACGGGCAACAATGCACACCTCCGACGGCTTGGTGTTTCCCAGCACAGTTTCAAGCCGGAAAACCTCGCGGCGTTCAAAGCGCTTGTGGAGACCGTGAACCTTGTGCGTTCTGCCCCGATTATCTGTTGATACAATTGACCATTTTCGCCACGAAGATTCCACCAAAACCGATGTCATCACCCAGTCGAACTCCGGTTTGGTGCAAGAGAGCTCGAGAAAACGCCTTCGGGCACATTTGGCTTCAAGTACGGCGTCTAGTTTGTTATCGATGTGCGCCTCTCCCACTTCTTCATCTGCTTGGTTTTGCTCAACTTGCTTCTCAGACGGTGTCCATTTGGCATGGTCGTCTCCGTCAGATTGGGCTCAAACCGATGAGCATCAGCTTTGGACCTCTCGAACGGCAACAGCAAGTAATACCCAAGATACGCTCACACGTACACGTCTGCCTCTGCGTACGGTTAAGGATAGCCCACGGAAGTCTCGAAGGGAGGAAGGGCAGCATAGGCGCCAGAATGGATGGAACGGAAGAACAGACCGCCGTTGGATATCAGTGGTGCAGAGCGCCAAGACCAGCTCATCCGTCAGAACTGGTCAAGGGCCTAATCCCACCCAGGGCTGGACGCAACGCCTCGGTATCGCCCGCCCGACCAGAATAATTTGCGCGCCGATACTTACAGCGGTCGGTGCGTTTTGTTCTTCTCTGGAGCCTTTTCTTGACGCCGGCGCAGGTCATCATTGTCATTATTGTATACCAGGTAAACACCCGCAGTAGAATGGGCTCAAAGACACGTAGGCCATCGCGGGAGGAGGATTAAGGATTATGTGGAAGAGCAGTGGGGTCGGCGCGGCATTCACGAGAAAGGGCCAGGTACGCTTGGTTCCTATTTGGCTTCCTCAAGCCTCATTGTCACGTTTTCGAAGGTTAGGCCGAAGGAAGGCGGAGCAGAAGCGACTGGAGCGTAAAAGACAGGGAGGAAGGGCGGAAAGGGGGATTTCTCGAGAGGAACCAATGTCAGTTGGCCTGTCGTCCCGCGTCCCTCCTCTGACGGTTTCAGCAGCATCATTTAGTGTCCCAGAGCAAAGCATCGCCGCCGGGCTGGAGCGAAGAGAGTGATCCTGGGACGATGTAGACATCGACAGGTATGTCAATATGCGGTGGTCCGATGTCTCTCCACAGTCCTCAAAGCTATCTTGCAACAGGTCGGCGGCGGCGCAGGTCCCGACTCAGCAACCGGTGACGGCTCCTTGAGCGAATGGACAGGGCACAAATGGTGTCGAGAAAACGGCGACATGGAGGAAGAGGAGAAAGAGATTCCAGGTCGGGTCGTTGCCTGATGGATGCGTTGTCAAGGCCGCTGCCGCCGCTTAGCGGCGTACCGCACATCCACACCTATCCACACCTTCCACATCTACATGCGATCTACTACTCGCTGCGCGCATTCTCAACGTCTCCTCCTCCGGTAATACATTTCCATTCTGAAGTTCCAAGAGCGGGCGGCGCTGAAGTCAGAGCTCTGATTGAGACGCGAAGCCAACGCGTGAAAACGGCCCAGTCTTGACCAATGTCCACCGTGGCATCACAGGCTGGACGCCACGGGTCCTTGCTTGACAGCTATAAGCTCGTATCCGGTGCGTTATCTCTTTTTCTCAAAATTTCGCCTACTAATCCCAGGACTGCTAAGGCTTGTCGGATGCAGCGGACGTCGCCTCTTTGAGTCTTTATGCCTTACCCGACGTAGCGCCGTCCCCCATTCGACTTGGACGCGACTCAGACGTGGGCCAGTAAGCCGCGAGCTCGATATATCCCAGCCTGGAACTGATGTGGCTGCAGACCTCGCCGTGGATGGGAGCAATACCGTTTTTTGAAGCTGAAGGTGCGTGCGTTCTGATTAGTTTCAATTTACATCCAAAACTCAAGTTTCTCGTCAGCGCCACTTTGTTTTGTTGCTCTCTGGGAAGCGTGTCCCGGGACCTGGCACCCGCGACCTTCGTCGTTGGTGGGACCTGTTGCAGACGCAGTATCCGACAGAAGCAGCCCCGACTTGCGACCTGAGTGTAAGTCCAATCCGTAACAACTTCACGTATCAGGCCCCTAACGATTCTCGCCAGTCTCGTTGCTTTGGAGAACAGACACGGAAGTTTCCGCTACTTCTCCCTCACAACCACGCCGTCAACGTGATGAAGAGGGGAGCACCTCTACATCACTTTCCCGCCGACGACCGTGACATGGGCCCATCTCGCGCAATCGCGCCGGTCCACGACAGCGCCCGAAACAACAATCCATACAGCGTCTCGCGAGACCGCGGGGAGTGTGTGTCTGCCCCGATGTCGGTCGATGTGCGAGGCGAGGGAATAACCTCGATGTCAATACCACACTCTGGCGAGGCGACTGGTCTCCAATCTCACGGTCGTGACTATCGCGGGCGCCTGCAGCAATCTTTGCAATGCTCCATAGATCGTCCCCCTGATGCCTACAAGAGGCAACGGCGCAGGACAACGCTCTCGATTCACCATCGCCCGCCATCACATACACGAACGCGTGCGCGGCAACGCACCCAAGCTCGAGCCATATCGTCCGCTGGATCTGACTTGCCTGTCTGTCGCCGATGGGGCCGACCGCTCCGCTCGCTTCGTGACGCGGGGGATTGAAGTGGATGCGCAGCGGGAGGCTTGCGATGACGATATCTCGGCGGGTTTGATGTCAAACCGTGAGATCGCTGGCTCGTGCTCCCCTGCATTCGCTGATTACTGTCCAGTCCATCCAGCATGTCCTTCGAGGTTCGCAGGCCGGCTTCTCGATTCTCTGGCAAGCAAATTTGTCTTATTAGGAAACCTTTGGAACTAATCCGTTCCGTTCAGTCAAGTCGTCCCTCCAGATAGATTTGAAGAGTGCGAACACGCGCTGAATCGTCCATTCCACGTCACCTCGCGAGCTGTGGGGCTCGTCCGCGCCTGCCGATGGTGGGCGATATGTGTTTGACTGTCACTCTTCAGGTGCCTATCGTCCACCATCACGTGATGAACGATCTCAGCTTAAGCTCGTCCTCTGGGGAGGGGACGCGCGTATTGCGTCGGAGGTGCGCCGTCGCCGTCGGGTGTGCGCGCAGTGCTTGGGCCGCATCTTGGTTCGAGAAGGAGGCCGGGGATTTAGCTGAGGATGGAATGGGGCGAGCGCGAGTCCGCGCTCGAACAGCCGTAAGAAGCGGTTGCGGATTGTGGATGCGGGGTGAGGCGCTTGTCGTAACGGCAGTGCTTGAGGAGACGAAAGGGTGAGCCTTTTAACCCGTCTCTCCTACATTCGTTGATACGGTCTAGTCATCGAGCATGTCCTTCAAGCATTGCAGCCCGGCTTCTCGATCTTCTAGTGAGTGCTCTTAGCGATCCCTCGGAATTAACTTTCTCTTTCCAGTGCATCAGCCTACGCTGTGTTCCGGCTCCGGCAGCGTTATTGGGGGGGGGGGGATTTTATACTCGCGTGGTCCACAATATGAACAACGAGTTTACCGAAAACAAACAAGCAGTAATGTACGGGTGGTTGTCGACAGACAGCTGACTCGGCGCTGCACATTAGCGCAGGGAGAATCACGTCAGCGCAACCAGCAGCTGGTTGCGCTGACGTGGTTGCAGTACACGGAATAGAGAGGAGGGAACGCGCTGTTGTATATACCGGAGACATCCAGCTTGACGCCGAGGAACTTTGAAAGGCTACGGCTTTGAATGGCAAGGCGTATATACTCAGGCTCAGAAAGCTCTGGGGCGGGAATGGTGGAAGTCAAGAGTAACACAGGCTCAGCCGTCTATTGTGTGGCTGACAGCCGGGATTGATTTTATCGCTCTTCTGGCGTCTGCAGCATTGAAGCTTGAAGGCTGCAGGACTGTGTCGGATGCATTTGAAGGTTAACGCAGAAATATTGGATCAAGTCTGCGTCCTGAGGCCTGAGGTTCGGCCTTGTTGAAACTGCGAACCTTTGCTTCTGTGAAGACTATGCCAGTTTCCCTCTTTTACTCGGAGTGCTTTGAATGAGCATTAATTTGGGCCTATATCTGTAATGTATGTATCCAACTACATTCATAGTATGACGGAGAAGTGAATCGGGCATAGTGACCTATGGTACCGGATAAATAGAGATTGCGGCCGAGTCTATTGGGAAGAAGAAATGTTGTGTTCCTGTAGCGTGGAAGACGATGGCTCGGTATCAGCGGGGTCTGTCCGCAACAATATCAGCCAACCACATTGCGGCTACAACTCTAATTCGCCACGGAGAGTGGTACTAGCAAAGGATCTGATACGGGGAGCGGGTGCCAGCGTTGCGGCACATGTCCGATTTGATTGAGGAATTCCATTTACGCATCGTCAATGACCAACAGCTTGGGAGCAAAAGATGCTACATACGCGAGCGGTCATGCCTTGCCCGATTTTTCTTGACGGAAGCATTCCCCTTGCTCCCACGCACCTGAGACAGCAAGGGTTCGGTCGATGCGAACAAAAAAAACACTGCTCCAGACTCGGTCGATCGAGATATCAACCCATCTTGGGGAGACGATGGGATGGGCGTGGACGACGCTTGAGGCCAGCCTGAGAGGATGAATTGGCCATGTAGAAAAACCTTTGCCTGCCCCAGCGAATGAATTTGGTGACCGCGGATTCGGGCAACAAGGACGGGTAAATCTACTCCTTTCATGCGATTTTCCTCACTTAGAAGCAGTTAGAATATGGACACCGAGCAGAGGTAGGCAATGCGGTAATTTTGAACAGGATTCACAAGAGACTCCAAGCTGGCACCTCTTCAGCCACTTCGCGACTAGGCGAGGATCCCATGAGAAATATTTCTGGCTGAATACGTTGATGCGATTCCAGCCAGTGTATCCAAAAAGAGGAAAACCCAGGTATGAAGGTAGGGCATTGTTCAAGCCAAGCATCAGACCAGATTGTTCAAAGGAGCAGATTTCTTGTGATAACCGGCACGACGCCAGCCGGCCTTCGTTCAAAGGCGGCCAAGCAGTGAAACTTCCCAAAGTCATCCATTGTCGTAATACTGAAAAGCCTTTGAGGTGCGTTCCATTGGCGTTCATCCCGGAGAACGAGTAGGGTTGGTCAAGGCGCATCAGCGTCGAGAAGAAGCCGCAAATTGACAGCGGCTGGTTCCGAATCCGCATTGGGCACGGCGATCCTGCTGCTTCTTGTAAACCACAACCATCATGCACTTCAAATCCAGCCCATTCCCCACCAGCGATGCCTACTCCGTCCCTTTTCTGGTATTCAACAGATTCCCCAAAGACATCGGTTTGGAGGTGAGCTCTTCACCACAATTTCAGGGAAGATGCGTTTGACACATGGTCAGATTCTGGCGCATTGCAGCCCGTTCGACCTCGCTCAGCTTGGAATGGCGTCGAAAACTCTCCGCGGGCTTATCTGGACCCATGGCAGCCTCTGGATAGCCGCACAGGGCAACGTCTCCGGAGAAAAGACCACACTCCCGCTTCTACCAGGCGTCACTGCGAGCGGAAACTACTCTCAATCGGCCTACGCACTGTTTATCTTCGGAGGAGGCTCGTGCACGGCGAGTGATATGGTCACTGCATTTATTTTATTCTGACGGCGCGCAGTGGTGTTCCAAATGGACGGACCTTCAGCCTTGTCACTGGCTCTTTCGTTTCAGAGCGTGTTCGGTGAGCCACGTCTTCTCTATTTCGAGTTTGATCTGACTTCACCTCCTAGCGAACTTGCAAAACGCTCCTCAGATCGTGCGTTCCATTTTCTAGCCGACCTCTTGTTTCCGACCAGGCGAAATGCAAAGGGATATTTCTTTCTTTTTCGACATAACCAAGAAATACGACAATTTCTCCTGGGGGAAGTGGCTACCACGCGTGACCTGCACCATGCCGAGCGGGGAGAAAGTTCATTCATATTCAACTCGGGACAGAAAACACGCGACGCGGGAGCGAGAACAGGCCATCGCCGTCGAGCGCGGCAACCGTCGCACCGATCCCCTTGGTTTTCCGTGCCGCAACGTTGCACAGTTGGAGCAGGTATTCACTCTATGCGGTCTCATTGCTCGCCAAGCTGACCACCCAATTTCGAAGGAATGCATAAAGCGCGAACAATCCCGTCCAGCGCTTCAGCAGGTTTGTGTTCAATGATTTCATTTATCCCAATATGCTAACGTTGGACAGAATGCACTCGATCTAGAGGCATGGAAAAAGGAATACGTCCAGGCAAAGGCCGTTGTGTCCCGCAAGAATTTCGAATTGTAAGCAAGTCTATCCAAAGTTGGCTTGGGTTCTTACTGACTGAGAGTAGCATCAAAAAATATTCGACCCTTGAGAACAGAAAATTCCAGGGAATCATGAGATGCCCGACGACAGCGCGCATATTCACGGCCTTCAACAGGGATCTCGACCTCGTCACGCACGCTGGTGAGTTTCTTCGTCCGCGCACTGATGGAGAACTTACAACGAACCGTAACCTTAGTCTGGATTCACAACCGGGCGATCATCCTCGCGGAGCTCAAGGCGATGCTCAACGGTGTATTGCCGGAGGGAACCACGGGACAGAAGAACGACAAACTACGATGCTCGTATTGTCCGCGCTTGATCGCTGTAAAGGGCATGGCGGACCACATCGTGGACAAGTAGGTTATTTTCTTCGGGAAGTTACTTTACTGACAGACCCAGACACAAAGACCAGAACCCCGACAAGATTCCTTCGATCCCGTCGCGGGACGAGAAGCATTGTCCAGACTGCCCCGACTCGAAGCGGCTGTTTACGAGGCGTGGCTTACGCGACCACAACCTATCCAAGTAAAGTTTTTCGACCTTGTGTTTTATATGTACTGACTAGCAACCCTAGACATTCAACTCCATCCTCGTAATAAATTCAACCCTACTTGATTTGTATCTACATAGTTCCTCGTCTTGGACGGAAAGACACATATTCATGCACCGCAATAGTATCACAGCTTCCGCGTACATTCTGCGCTCTCTGTTCTAAGAAGAATTCCGCTTCGTTGGCTGTAATTTGTTGTCGATTTCCTCATTCGTTGGACATGCATGTTCAAGCCTTGGCAGAGTGCGTCGCGAATTTGGTCTCCTCCAAGCCAAACAAGTGAGGTTCGGTACAAATTATGCATAAAACATACAACTTAGGCCTATCAAAAGGCGCTTGATTGATAAGGTTGAGCATGAACGGCAAGACGGCGTCAGGGATTTGAGTTGCCAGACTTTGCTCAGGAAGCATCTGCGAAAAGGGCAAGTTCTAAATGCTAGAGCGCAGGCGGCCTAGGTCAACTTCTGCTAGTTACGGGAATAGAAGATAGGAAAAACCCGCTCACGTTAACATCAGTTGATCAAAGTCGCGGTCGGTTTGGTGGGGTATTAAAATTGGAGCAGGTGAGTCTTGGAAGGAACATAGTCGCTCACCTCGACGTCTTCTCTCAGAAGACGCCTGAAGACGCTTTGCACGAAAGAAGTACGACAAACGAGGTACGAGTTTTAATGTTGTAGCTTCCGGTTATAAGAGACTAAACGCCGTTCAGTGGCGGGCTGCATATGGCAACTGATTTATCAACGAGCCGTTTTAAATTGCTCTCACAAACCTTGTGCTGCAAGTGACTATGACTTGCAAGCAACATCCGTGCGAGGTCAGCTCTGTAAGACTATAATATTTTCGCAGACATTGGAGAGGGACAAACCATTTCACTCTCGAGCTCCAAGTCAGGCAATAAGTCAAGGATCCGGAGTTGAGAGTCTCCAAACTGATACGATTGGTGAGCAGGCATTCGGTATCAATGGGACTATCGCTCACTCGCGGCCCTTGTCGCAAACAGCCCCAAAAACTGCACCCAAGGCTACAGTGAGGTACTGCTGGACACCCTCGGTCGATAACTTCTTGGAGACGTCACCAAAAGACGCGAAAAACGTCTCGAGCACCTTTGGTTTGCGAATGGCCGGAGGCGGGTTTATCTTTTCCTTGAGGATGTCGAGCGACTTTCGACAGACGAGCACCTGTCGGATGAGCTAACACGAAAGTTAAGAACATGCGCTTGCACCAGGAACGAGAAACATTCACCGTCAGAGATCCGCGGGAAAGAACCTCAGCCGGCAAACGTTTGTGCAAAATAGCCACAATCGCGTAGGAGAAGTGGGATTTTCCCCGCTCGACGAGCTCTCCGAAGGTCCGACCATTCGCTTGCTGAGTTGTCGCGCCGGCGCCATCCGGAAGCTCGATCCTCCGAGACGGCAATGCAACAAGCGCCCTTCTGGTGGTATCGGTCAAGACTTCAAGCGATCCCTTTCCAGTGCCAACGCCCGCGCCTTTCACGCGCTTTCTTGACTCGCGCTTTTGTACGACGTTAGGCGTGTCGGTTGCCTGGGACTTCTTGTGTGCTTTTTGTCGCTTTCTCTGATGCTTCGAGTGAGGGGCGGGCGGCAGCGAGGAGAAGTTGCAGGAGGTCTCGCCCAGTGGATGAGACGCAGGGGGGTGGCCGGCAGCTGGCTGGGCGATGCTAGCGGGGTGGGCGGGAGACATGGCGGCGGAAGCAACCATTGATCGTAGCAACTTTCACCGTCCTTGCGATCATCCTGCAATTTGAACATTCCCGATACGCACCGTTCCACATACGCCTTACGCCGTTTCTCCGATGACGGTCCGTGGGCTGCCAACAACACCTTCTGCTCTGGATTTGTACGCTGCCATGCTCAATGTTCGCTTGTTTCGGTCGGTCCAGGCGAAACACAACAAGGTTTGGGACGAAGCGCCGAGAAGTTCAACCAGGCCAACATGCGACACTCGTCCCGATTCTGTCCACCAAATGCCTCACGCGCAGCATGTCCTTTGTTTTTTGCGGCCTGCGGAAGCTTCGCCGCAGCGGCTCTAGGCTGCGCTGTGATTTTGACTTATACTGCAGGGCCACTCTGCCTTTCAGCTAAACATGCGGCCACGCGCAGTGTGAATTCCCAACCCCATAAGAAGAGGCATTAACAACGTTGTAGGCGATTAGCCCAATATTTCAAAAGGGTCCACCACGCAGCTGACCTTTTCAATGTTCAGTGCAGCACCACATGGCAAATGCCGTCTCCACGTACACCGCCAATGGGCGGACATGTCTCCGCCAGCTGAAGACGATATGTCAGATACGTGTCGTCTTCAGCTGGTGGCCAGCGTTTAGACGACTGGCCGCCAGCCGAATTCCGAATAGCCCCAGTGTGGAGCCAGTCGAGACTGGTGGCCAGCTGAGCATCGACCTGGCCAACACGCGACAGTTTTTCCAATGGTCAGGTAGAGGTGAGAATTTCTTTTCGGCGCATTTTCAGCATCGCGTGATAGTGGATAGATAATGCATTGCAGGGATATACAATCCATATTCTACCAACCCTTGCTAGCCTAGCTCGCCCATCCTCTCGTTGCCCATCAAACTCATGAGATGGGGGGAAATGCGGCTTGGTTGAGTTCAGGGTCGTACAAGAAGGAGTATGGCACCGGCAGCCGATCGATCGATAGCAAGGACCGGAATGCTGCCACCGTCAGATGATTCGGACTGAAACCTAACGAATGCAAGTTGTTAGCACTTATACCCTGCACACCAGGGAGAACGACGTACAGATATATCCGAAACATTTGATCAGTCAATCAGGCAGCTTCGAGCAGCGCACCCTTAGACACGGACACGGTGAACTATACGGTCGTCGGTGTTTTGTCCGACTGTGGGGTTGTGGAATGGGCTGGAGGAGTGGATGTAAAAGAACCATCATGGAGAGAACGAGAAGACGCAGGCGGAGATGGGTAAGCGGTAAGCAATGCGACGAATCGGCACGAAGATGAGCCACAACGGGTCACGCAGTGGATGTTTCGTTGTGGGCCTGGTTTTGCGTTGACTTGTGATTTGAGGTGTAGACATTGACCTGGGAGGTTCGGAAAGTTTGATGGATCAGGGAAGAAGCCACCGCAAAGGAGGAGATAGATTTAGGCGTTTACGAATTGCATCGCGCTTGAGGTGGCCTATAAGTTGACGTCGTGCTCGTGGGTGGCGAAGAAAGCCAGAGAAAGAAGGAGGTCTAGTTTCACCGATGGAGCTCTTCATGCTTGGCCATGAAGCAGTCGTTGACGGTTTGAGCGTGGAGGTTCGGGAACGCTTTGGATCGTGGCATTCCGCGGCGGCGGCAGCGAGGGTTTTGGATGCGGGAAGCCGATGCCATGCGTAGGTGGTTTGCCCAGCTTGAGGAATGGAGGAGCCGGCAAGAAGCTTGGGGAAGAGAGGAAGGAGAGAGAAACGACCAACATGGGCACACGTGATCATGTACACAGCAGCAAACATTGCGCACGGACCATCAACTCCGAATCATATCGGCTTCTGTTAACCGTTCCATCGCGCCATCGCGGCAGCATACTCTCTTTGATACTTTCAAAGAGAGCCTATGAAGCTCTTTATCCGCTGCTAGCCCCGTTGACATCTCCGGCCCTGGTTTTACGAACTTCGATCCAGACGCGGCTGAACCTCAACTTCGTGGCTTGATATCTTGCTTGATATGCCAGTGTACCGGGGCAAGTATGTCATCTTCGGACTCGGTAGTCTGAGCTGTGCAACATTTGATTTTTTTCCCCTGTTCCTCCGAACTGACTTGCTGCCATTAACTTTGGCCGTGGCCAAGACTCAAGCTGGCTTCGGAATTGCCACTTTACACGAACGTTATGCTCGCACATGCTCTTCCGGTCAAGCTTTGGACAGCCAGCTCGATATTTTCCGTCTGCTATCTCCATAGTTTCCAGGAGGTGGGAGCTAGGTGAATGTTCAGCTGGTGGACAGCTGAGATTCCAGATGACGCGAGCAGCTGGCCACCAGCCAAGATCGAAGCTGATCCCAGGTTTCGGAATAAATGTCCACCACCTGATCTTGCCACCTGGAGGCAACGTGTGGGCACTTTGGCGGTGTACATACCTAATCCGTTCGCTCTCTGGTCGAATGATCCAAAAGCTGCTGGCTTGCCGTTCCCCACTCAGTCTTCCCTCCCCTCATTTTTTTTTCGTTGGCTCCAACTTCCCTCTGTGCAACATATCATCCACCGGAAATTTCTGTTTGCGGACTCTCGGAGCGTCTGGCCTTTTTGTCGATACATCATTCTGGGCCTTGCCATCGTAGCAAAACCCGATTCCCTGCTTCGAGCTCAAAACGGGATCTATGCGCAATGAATTCCCTGACTTAACCGGCTGCCTGACCGAGTCCCTGTTGAATCCTTTTTTTTCTCTTTGCGCGCGGTCACGGTGATTCTCAACCCCACCTTCGTACTCGCGTGTTTACCTAGCCTCTTCTCAATTATTATTCCCCACTTTTGTTGGCTGCCAGAGCGAAGCGGCGGCTCGTCTTGTTATCGTTGACAGTTTTTGCTGATTGATGAGTGACTGATGTGACACTCACGGCTTGCCGCTGACCACCACCAACGACCACACCGTCTGCTTGCGAGTCGGCGACACCGGCAACAACTTCAAGTTCAAAACTTGAACAAGCATCACAGAGCCATGTCAAGTCAGTCCGCCTTCGTATGTACTCCTCGATCGCTTTCTCCTCGCTCGTTTCTTCTGTGGGACTTTTCTCCGCTCAGTGCCGACCACCGTCAGGCTGAGGCGGCGTCAGCAATCTTGTGACTCACCGTCAACATATTGGTCCAACTGGGTTGCAACTGTGTCCATCTGTACTCCTCGCTCGCGTTTTCTCTACTCAGGGGGGACAATCGTTTTCCCGGTGCTGGGTTTCCTCCACACTGGGGAATATCAGGAACGGCGTATATATAACTCGATGACTTACCGGTGACTGTGTTAGGAGCACACACGGCCAGGAGCACACGCTGGCATTTTCGGGCTCCTGTCCCTTGTCGTCAGAATTAGTTGAATTGAACTAGGAGTGTACCTTGGAGGCTTGGACTCGGTGCGAGGCACAAAACCTTGGCGGAATCAAAAATGTATTGATCGCCGACCACTGCCTTGTCTGACAGTCAATAATTCCTGCTTGAAGATTGGGAACACTTGACGAGCCTCCTGAGGACCTCACTCAGGTGTTTATGAATTTGCAAATTGCAACCTCGCCGATTCGCTGATGCATCTTTAACTTGCCCAGGATGCGCACAACTGCCGCATGACCAAACTCAGTCAATACTTTTCGGCAGCGGCATTCGTGCCCTATTCGACGAATCGTACTTCAGTTCGACCTGATAAAATGATTCATCTTCAGCGGCCGAAGCTGTCCCTGAAGGTCAGCTTTTTTGGCTGTTAGGGGCCCCCGATTAACCCTGTTGGCCACGCTCTCCCTTGATTTGGCAGAACATTTATATAGCCTCTGCACCTCCCTGTCGTCCGCCCATTAGCCCATTACCCCACCTCCAACACCGCAAAGGATGAGCGTCAGCTTAGTAGCGCGAGACATTCGCGTAGCGTCTTTGGCGTTCGCTGTATACGAGTAGGTGCCATCCGCCCTGTTTTATGGGTTATGGACTGATGGGCCCGAATTCGAAAGGTACATCATAACACTCCCTGCGGAGTATCGCTTCTACACGCGCCAGGAAAACAAGTGGAGACCGAGGTATGTTCGCCTGTTCTTTCTGGTGCTGGAGGTACTGACGATCGTGAAGGGCCAGCTGTGTACTTTTCTTTCTCATCCGGTACTCCTCGGTTGCCGTGATTGTCTCCGGGTATGCGTCTCCGCAATCTTGTTATATCAATATTGACCCCCCCTCGAAAGCAATGTAGGATTCTTTGCGACTTTCACGCCACAAGCGTGCCACGCCTTTTATCTTGCGACACCGCTCTTTAAAGGTCTGTCAAATTCTTCCACGTCCTTTCGCAATTCTGAACTGTACCCGGCATAAGTTTTGCAAGGCATAGTCTGCCAAGCCGTGCTAGGGGTCCGTTCGTATGCGATTTCGAAATGCGCGACGTGGGTGAAATACGTCCTGAGCATCGCCTTCGTCGTCTTGTCGGCGGTGGAAATATGGAGCAATACCTATGCCCGCATTCGTAAGGGCTTTTTCATACTCGTTCTCCCGCCTTTACTTACTACATCAACTTCAGCCGTACAAACCAACGGCCATTGCTCGTCGACTAACTCGCCCGGACACCCCATCGCCTGGGTGTTTCACCTGGCGTCTATGATCTTTGACGTTTTCACGGTTTCCATCTCGCTGTTCTATCTCATCATTCGCACGCCTGGAGGTATGAGGCTCTCTGGACTGTGGAAATGGTGACGTTCTCCCGGACCTCTTTTTGTGTGATGATGGGATTAACTCGTTCTTCAGTTTGATTATAGATGGAATTAGTTTCTTCCTCGTCCTCACCGCGGTCAACTTGTTTAACGTGATTTCGTATTATACCTCGTCTCCAACTGCAAAGGCTGCCGCGTGAGTCTCCTCCGCCCATTAAACGTCTGCAATAGCTCATTGTAGACCTTCAGCGTCCCGCTGGGATATTCCATTGTCTTCATCATGACCCAACGAATCCTCATCAATCTTCAGAGTCGGTCTCCAGCGCCCGTTCCCCTGCTACATCTGACCGACATTGTGACATAGATATCTCGCAAAAAGCTGTGCATGGGCCAAGCGGCTCGTCGCAGTCAAGAAACCCGGTGAGCACGCCCGCCCGGCTGCGCGCCTGGGACTTCGGAATGCACCCCAACCAGCCCGCCGGTACCGCGCACGGGGACATCCCGGACGGGCAGCTGGAGCTCTCTGTGCGGGTGCATGTGACGAAGACTTCGGACATGCCGGACGACGCCACCCACAGCGGCAGCATGTGTGAGCCGGGGGATCACAAGAGCCAGTATGTGTGATTATCTCCAGACGAGCAGTGTTATTTGTAGCATGCTCGAGATGTTGTGAAGTTACCGTGGCCTGATACTTTTATTCCAATACCGGATTGAGATGTACTGTTGATGTACTGTTATAACTTTCAGTGGAGAGATTCAGAGACAACTGCAGGACGCGTCGACGCGTCTCAATATCAAACGCGTGTTGTCACATCAGAACTCTTGTGCGACACACCTTGAATGTCTGTGGATTGGATTCAGCGAAGAATAAGAACTTCGCTTGTGGTCATTTCCAAGTATCAACGCTAGACCGGTTCCCGGGCCGCGCGGGGTCCGGACACGTGGCCATGCTGATTGCATCACCGCCCTTCTCTGCCTTTCTCCACAGACCACCACCCGCGAAACTGTCCACTCAGGCCGCTTTGTGAAGTGCGTAGGGTATATAGCTGATTCAACCAGGACGATAATAACGCGTCTAGTTTCAGTCCCATGGCTGCCCGGGATCTCGACTCACTACTTCCTACGGATCTGGAAAGAGAAATCTGATTATCTTTGAAATCGCGGCCTCAGATTATCCAACATCGATACCCAGGCTGGTCCTCGTCGCACAGCGCGTCAAGATCTGGTGATACCGACCTTTGATTTGAGTTCCGCAGGCTTACAGTGTCTGGCAGGATAGAACCTATGTTATACCGAACGCTCTCCGTAGTGGATAGTGGGTATCCTCTCCACGGCCAAACCCTTCGAATCCTAGCCGAAGCCTGTTTGAATTCCGAACCGGCGTCCTTTATGCGCAGGCACGTCCGCCATATCGCATTGACCGATGTGCCAACAGACGCCGCATTGTCACTTCTCTCCATCTGTGGCGAGACCACGAGTGTGGCAATATTCCAAAAGACACCGCCAAACCCCGCATTTCTCCTGTTGCTTGCAGCCATGCCTCTTTCACGACTGGCTGTGGGTCTAACGAATCTCTTTGGTTCTCAGTCTACGGTTGATTTTGGCCATGCCATCTTCTCTCGTCTGACCCACCTCGATATATTCGAGACCGACTGGGACTCGGATGACCTAGTTCCTGGCCTTGCCTGCCTGCCTTGCCTCACACATCTCTCGTTCAATCTGGAGTTGTATGGCGATGACTACTTACCCGAATTGGGCTTGGTGGACATTCTCACCAACTGCAGGTCGCTCGAGGTTCTCGTCTTGATTATCCCAGATGACACTGAAAGGCGCGACGCCGATGAGTACGAGTACTTCGCCGACGACGTAAGGGCTGTGACTATGGTAGCTGGGGGTTTCCTAGAGGATTGGGAGTGTGGTCACACTGGCGGGGTGGATTATTGGAGGGTGGCCGAGACATTCATCCAGAAGCGAAAGTCCGGGGAAATTAAAGGTAAGGAAAACATGCCTTCTAGTTAACACGCATTCACTAGCATCCGAGTATTCGATACCTAGGCTCAGACTGGGGGTTTGGAGATTCTCTCCTTGGATGGAAATAGCTCGAACGTGGAAAGCACGTACCAACAGCGGTGCGTGCCAGCCTGGATCTCAAGTGGCAACTCTGGATTTTTGATTTTTTCTGCTGTAGATCAACGGACACTTCGGCGACGAGCGTACTAACAGAACTTGGAAAAGTGACTGGTGCATCGGTCAACGTTCATGACTGATCGCTCGACGGATGCAACAGTGTCTGGAGGCAAATATAAAGACGTATTCCATGTGCTCCAATCTTAGCCGGAGGAAGGAGAAGGCCGTGATCATCAATCAACGTAGAAGGTCTATTTAGAATGTCTAGATGTTACACTACTGGTCTGTGCCGACGTAACGAGAAAAGACCTGAAAAGACAGGAAATGCACTAAGGGTCCGTCGAGGACCCTCTTTTAGAGGACGGCGGTATTGAAAAAAAGGCAATCCTTGAGGCGTCTGTGAATTCGGAATTGATTGGGAGGGCGCAGATGGGTAGCTGGCGATTCGCGCGACGAGCAACAGTAGCATGGACGCCGGGCTGGAGGTGTGTTGGCTCATCGCCCGCCGTGCTGATGATCGGACGCCGGGGCTCGATTGCGAGCACAAGTGCTCGCGGAGTGTATGCGGGCCAGCTTGGCCAGCACTCACTGGCAGTGCAACTGAGCTTGCAGATAGCGCGGGGATCGCGCAGGCTGCGATTTGACACTGCTATGGCGGAACGCATCTTCATACCTGCGCGCTAAACATTCGGCAGTCATCGGGTATGCGCATCGGGAGTCCGCGAGCGAGATAACGTGCGCGTACGCACAGAGGACCAAATGCGTGATCGCTTGAGTGTATAATGTGCTGGTTGTAGGGTTGTTTATGAACAGGCTATTGGAGGGTGCGAGGAGCGAGGATGGTGCAATTCGTGAACGGGGTCAAGTGGGCGGTAGAGGCATTCGAGTAGACGCGAGTATTGTGCGTAAGTTCGTTTGCAGGTTCCTTCTGGACTTGCTTCCCATTGCAAAGAAACCATTGTCTCCGTCCGTTTCATACACATGAGAAGCGGAACGAATTCATGGCGGTCGGAGTCGCAGGCGAAAGCTGAAATAGTGGCGCCCGTTTTGGCCTTGCCCAAGCCTTGCCGGTCGTAAAACCTGCGCAGTGGGTTGGTGTAGGGACGAAGCAGACAGAACAGCCTACACCGAAAGGGATGCGAGAGACCATTGTGTAAGAGGTGAATTGTACCTCCTCCTATTCACCGCTGAAAGCTCTGATGCACAGTGTCGCAAGCGGTGGCCAAGATATCGACGACGTCCACCAGCCTACACCGAAAGGGATGCGAGAGACCATTGTGTAAGAGGTGAATTGTACCTCCTCCTATTCACCGCTGAAAGCTCTGATGCACAGTGTCGCAAGCGGTGGCCAAGCAAGGGAGGGGGGCCACAGCAGACCGCGATAAGGACGTAGACATATTTTGGCGGTGCACGGGAGAAAGTTTTTTTTTTTTTTCGAAAGAATTCACCCGGATGGTAGGGCCGGGGTGGTGCAACCAGATAGAAGAGACATGAGCCCCATAAGATGCCCCATCGAACCGGCTCGCCACGATACAGATTGTGTGAGAGTGAAAGAAGAGGGAGGTCGCCGTGAGAAAGGAACGGCCCCGTGACCTTGACCTTGATGGATCCGCGCGTTACGTTATCTGGAAGCCAGGTCTTTCCTTCCTGGTTTGGTTCAGGTTGCTTCTTCAGTCGTGAAATTCGCGATCGTAATAAGGAGACGATATTGTAGTCGATATTGCGGACAAGTTCGACCTTTGAAACTGATTCCCCAATGATCATCGACGCTCACTTTTAGCCGCTGTTTGGCGACGGAATCCCCGGAGGAGAAGGATTGCATGTGCGAGCCGGAATTCCAGACTTTGAAAGAACTGGCAACCCGGAAATTTCCTCTGGCATCAAAGAATGCACACCACAACAAACAAACACAGACTGGGAGGGTATAAATTTCACCCAGCCAACGCCGGCATCTTCCGACCCTCCTTGTCTTCTACCATGATCATCCCATCTCGGTTTGAGACCGCCCTTCCTCTTGTCCGCCAACGAGCTCACCCTTCACCTAGACCATCTCCTCCTGCCTCCACGCGCCCCTCGTACGACTCGACTAAGGCGAAACCTGGCTGCCTCGCCCGAACCCCCTCCTCACGACATGCCCTCATTGTGTGACCGCCTAGGGAGAGCACTGACGCGTGTGGGCCCCGCGACTCCTTTCCCGTTGCGCCAGAATCGGCCACATCGAGACTGCGAGAATCGTGGGGACCCTGCATGCGTGCTGTCTGCATCTCAATGCTCCCTTCTTGGTCCGACTAGGAACCTTGCTCTCTGGAGCGCGGTGCTACGGCGGGTGTTGGACTAGGGTGGAGCCTCGGAACTCGCGTTCGACATCGAACTCGCCGGCGGGGATGTAGAGGTGTTGGGGAGCATGGGTGTGGGGTGGCGAGGATCATCTTGTTGTCGTTGGACTTTTGTAGTTGCAGAGTTTCCTGTGAGAGGACTAGTCATCCTCGTGCTCCCTTGACGCCGGGCTCATGGGCTTGAGGGCGAGCGCAATGTGCGCGAACCCGACTAAAAGCACGTTAAACTGACTTTTTGTGATGTACTTGTCAATATACCTGCTTCTGACTGGCTTAGTAAATTTCTGCATTCTTTGTGGTAAGCCTCTATAAGCCAAGCGCTATGGCTACCGCAGGCCAAGGGCAATCATGCCCCTCAAATACGAATTAGGACTAATATTACTCTGGCCCGTGAACGCGTCCGAAAATGTATGGGCATCCTTGGGGTCACGCTACAGCGGAGTAGCGTGAGATTAAGGTTGCATGGCCGTCGGACAAAGAAAGAGGAAGGTTTTTCTTTCGAGCACTTGGTTCCCGTCCCAGTCTTGCGGACAAATACTGGCTTTGCGGCTGTCGCAACTCTGGTTTGATTGCGATGCCTGTCTCTGGCTGGCTTAGGAATCCGATATTTTCTGGAATGCTCCGAAGACGGGTAGAGTCAACCAGTAGGTTTCCAAGGCTCGAGATCCCCCACACAGGTATATAATCCGACTCGGTACTTCTCCTACCAAGGTACCGGTAAAATAATCCAAGGTACGTGTAGAGTCCTTTCGACAGCCTCAGCAAAAAGCTCACACCGAGATCGGTCTACGGCCGCTCTGTCTGGCCCCAGAGCAGGAGAATAAGTAAAAATTTCCCAATCCGGATGCGAGGATGAGCGGCCGTTTCGAGATGATGACGTCAACGCGATTTTAGATTGACAGCTTTGGTGCCCGGTGTCCTTTGTTGCTGGGAAGCAGTCCTGTTGGACGCGGGATATCGAGGATTCTCCAACAACGGTGGTGCTCGCCTGAGTATTTGAGGGTAACGGAGGGCGGCAAATACATTGAAAGATACACATGCGAGCTGCACCCATGTCCCGCCAAGCCCCATCTCCACGTACAGCGCCCCAACCTCCGCTGCGTGCGCGGGCAGCGTGATCTTGTCCCTGCGTATCGTCACCGTGCGGCTTCAGCTCGCCGGGCCCAGGAGTCAACTCTGTCCCGGGGACAGCGAGCGTGGCTACAGAACTGCGATGATGCGTGGGGTCGTGCTCCGGCGTCTCCCAGTCCGCCCACGCCGCCAGCACGACAAGGTATAGACGCGCCTCGACCACGCGTTCGACCGCCTCCGGGTCTGGGACCAGCCCGCACTTCAGTTCCGTGCCAGCTGTGGTAGGCGCGGGCGCGAGCGTGTGATGCTCTCGATGGGGTGTATGGATCATTCGAAGAAGTCGGGCGTGTGCGTGGGGGGAGAGCGGTCGGGCCAAAGAGGACAGGAGAAGGCACGCGCGCGGGCGGCCAGTACGATTCTGGGGTGACGATGTTCTCCTCGCCTCGTGATAACCAGTGCTGAGACGTCAAAGCCGCGGGAGAGACTGCATTGTTTTATGAGCCGGGAGCTGATCATTGGCTCTCAGGACAGTGGCCACCGCTTCCGCCCCGACACATAGACGCGTTCAAGGCGCAAACCCATTACTGAACCCCCACTGAACGCCACACTCCGTTCTCCTCTCTCTGCAGAACGACCCCGGCGCACATCTCCCACCCAAGAGGAGGGGCGCGTTATCTCCCCGCCCCGCACAGCCGCCTCTTCGCGTTGCTGACGCACCGGCGCAACTCCCCCTCGCGCTGCTGCACTGGCAAACCGACTGCCCCGGATCGCCTCTTCCGCGCCCATGAGAAACAAGATAGAGAACCGCGCGTGCGCGTACAGGGTACACACCCCGCAGACAAGCCCCGGCTCCCCCGCGCGCTGCTGCCTTTGCGGACGGACGGAGCTCTCCAGCAGCCTCGCATCGCCTCATCCTGGCATGTGTTTACACTAGGGGGAATGCAAGCACGTGTCGATACTCTCACGCTCATCTTTTCTTCTTCGCACCGTCGCGTCCCCTCGACACGGTGCTCCTCGCGCTCGCATACCCGCGCACATCTCCGACTATCGTTGCCTGCGGGATCCTTGCTGCTCCCAGCAGCTCCTCACACATCCTCACAGCTTTCTTCTGTGCACTGTCACGTCGCCTCGACACGGTGCTTCTCGTACCCGCGTGTTCGCGTGCATCTCGCGCCGCTGGCTGCGCCGTCGCGTCTTCCTTAGACGGTCTCGCAGTTTTCTGATGACGTCCGAGCCATTGCCCTTTGCCCTGCGAAAAAGTCGTGTCCGTCTTCGCATACGGGCAGGACCTCGGCCTCGCCTTCCAGAGCCTTGCAGCCGCTTCAATAGGGCCTGCTGTCGGATGGGCTCACTCTGTGCCCGACGCCATTGCTGTTCAGCATGCAGCGGCCCTCATCCTCGGTGCCTCGGTGCTGAATAGGGCTGCATGGGTGAGTCCATCGGACTGGACTCCCCGCCGCCCTCTCCAGCACTATTGTCACCTGCTCTCAACCCCCGGCTATCTCACTCCTCGATTTTGGACACCCTCGTATCAGAACTGCAGCTTGTCGAATCAGCTGCCGTTTCTTCACTCCCATCTGTATCCTTGCCCCCTGTCCCCCCACCGCGTCCGAACACCACAATCCGTTTCCAAGTGGCCGGCCCACCCGATTCTATTGTTACTGGACCGCTCCGTGCAGGAGCCTTTTCGTATCTTATGCGAGAGTACCCTGACCAGGACTTTGTCCATACTCTCGCCGCCATCTGTCACCACGGTGCAGCTTTTGGCTACCGCGGCCACCGGGATGGCCGCCCCTTTTCTCGCAACATTCGTGCTACACCTGATGAGCATTCCGCCACCGCGACGGACATTGCAAACAGTCTCCAACTTGGAGAACTTCAGCTTGTTGCTGATCTCCCTGCCCATCTTCGAAGCCGAGTCTTCTTTTCACCCATCGGAAGTGTTCCTAAATCTGGAGGGGGTTGTCGCACCATCCACCACCTCTCCTATCCCGATCACAGCTCAATCAACGATGGAATCTCGCCATCCGATGCTACCCTAACTTACACATCCCTTGACCGGCTGCTCGCACGTCTCCGTCTTCTCGGACGGGGATCATATCTCTGGAAAATGGATCTCAAGCGTGCTTTCCGTCACATAATCGTCTGCGCCGATGATACCCTTCTTTTGGGGTTTATGTTTGACGGAGTGGGCTATCTGGACTTGCGACTTCCATTTGGTTCGCGCTCCTCCCCCTTCATCTATAACCTCTTCGCCGAATCTGTTCATTGGATCTCGGAACGCCTCGGGGTTACCCTCGATCATTTTCTTGACGATTTTTTTGGCGCTCAGGGACCGGGTTCCCTTGAGCTTGCCCACCGCGATCGCACCGTGCTGCGATCGATTTGTCATGCAGTTGGCTTGACTCCCCACGACGTGGGCAAGCCTGGGAAAGACATCCCACCCTGTACTCGTGCAATCATTCTTGGGGTCGAGATTGACACCGTGGCTTTTACGGTTGCTCTCCCTGCCGATAAACTTGCTCGAACGATCTCGACACTCCATCACCTTCTTGCTTCACGCTCTGCATCTTTGCAGGACCTTCGATCCATTGCCGGTCTACTCCAGTTCGCAACCCGAGTGTTGCCGCCTACCGGGAGGGCCTTCATTCGTCGTGTTTACGACGCAACCGTTAAAACTTCCCCCTTCCGCCGCCGTCGCATCCCAACCGAAGCCCGTCGGGACCTACTCTGGTGGTCTGACTTTCTCCCATCCTGGAATGGCATTTATTCCATCGACTCTCCTCTCCCTGGTGTCGTCATCTTTACCGATGCCAGTGGCGCCTCCAATAAGGGCATCGGCGGTCATCTGGGTTCCCGGGAGAACCCTCTTGACTTCTTTGCGACTCGTGTCCCTCGTCGACACCGCAAGAAAACAATATTATTCAAGGAGCTGTGGGCCGTGCTCCATGCTCTTCGCTGCTGGTCTTCATCGGATTGGGCCGGTACCTGTGTTATTCTCCGAGTAGACAACACGGGGGCTGTTGCGGGCCTCAACGGAGGTTCGCTACGTGAGCCCACGTCTCAGGCCCTCCTTCGGGAGATCTTTCTTCTCTCGTTACGCTTCCGGTTCACGATTGAATGTACCTGGATCGATTCGAAATCCAACTATCTGGCCGATGCGCTTTCGAGATTTGACCTCGCACGTCTCCGCGTTCATATTCCGGGCTTCTTCGCTGCCCAGTCGACACCATTCCCCCGACTCCCCTCGCATGGTCTTCATAGACCGGTTGTCATTGCTTCCCCCGACTACTCCGCAGCCTCCGAGTAGCTGCTACACAAAAAAATCACCGTCCATGATTCGACTCTCCGCGCAGAGACTTCGACATGGATACATTCTCTATGCAGTCTCCGAGTAGCTGCCATGCGCACCCCGTCCTTCCATGATTCGACTCTCCGGGAAGAGCCTTCAACATGCATGCAGTAGTCTCCGAGAAGCTGCTGTACTCATCCCCGGGTGGACCTCTGTGTTCCTTACCATTCCTGCGTCAACTCTCCGAGTAGAGCCTTCGATCTGGACGCAGTCTCCGAGAACCTGCTTTGTTTGTCCCCGGGTGGACCCGCTTTGACTCTCCGAGCAGAGCCGTTGGTGTACAGTCTCCGAGAAGCTGTTTTCTTTGTCCCCGGGTGGACCTGTCTTCCTTCCCATTCACAATTCGACTCTCCGTCGTGGGTACAGTCTCCGAGAAGCTGTTCTTTTATCCACAGATGGACTTCCATGTCCGAATTCAACCTTGCACACCTCGGGGTTAATATCCCACCCTGCTTCACTGCTTGGTTACGTCCGCGTCCGCCCCAACTACCCTCGAACGGTCTTGATCACCGACCACCATCACTTCGTCCGGTTACGCAGCTGCCCCGAGTAGCTGCTACTCAACTCTACAAAATCTTTCTGCCACTCTCTGGCCCTCATTCAGGCTTTACATCCTGCCTGCCTCCAGCCAACCTCTTCGCTCCAACTTCGCGCTGACTGGTTTCTCTCTGGGTTCCGGCCCGAGAGTGCTCGCCGCGAGAGGGAATCTGATCCCATTCTCACACACATACTCCCTCTCTCTGGAACAGCACGACCAGGCATTCCTGGCATGTGTTTACACTAGGGGGAATGCAAGCACGTGTCGATACTCTCACGCTCATCTTTTCTTCTTCGCACCGTCGCGTCCCCTCGACACGGTGCTCCTCGCGCTCGCATACCCGCGCACATCTCCGACTATCGTTGCCTGCGGGATCCTTGCTGCTCCCAGCAGCTCCTCACACATCCTCACAGCTTTCTTCTGTGCACTGTCACGTCGCCTCGACACGGTGCTTCTCGTACCCGCGTGTTCGCGTGCATCTCGCGCCGCTGGCTGCGCCGCCGCTGGCTGCGCCGTCGCGTCTTCCTTAGACGGTCTCGCAGTTTTCCCACCCACCGTCCCTTCTGCTTCTTGTAATCCTGTTTCTTTATTTCCACGGTCACTTACTTATCACGACTACTTACCTACTGATTTGCTACGTACATATCTTCTGTATTGCGCGGTTTTGTGCACCGACTCGGGTTCCGGCCCGAGAGTGCTCGCCGCGAGAGGGAATCTGATCCCATTCTCACACACATACTCCCTCTCTCTGGAACAGCACGACCAGGCATTCCGTGTACGTGAGAACGAGACGGATACGCGCCCCGTTTTGGCATACGCGCGTGCGCATACCCAACGTCGCACGTTACACACCCCGCTCCCCGTTATCGTGGTGCCTGGGTCACGAGAATACACGACCGCACTTGGCCCCTCGTCCTCCAATGCTCGCGCATCCTCACAGGAAACGAGGCAAAACCAGGCATGCTCCGCCTTGAACGAAAACGCACGAAAGAAAGAAAGATGAAGGCGAAAAATATAAACCACCCGGCCGCGCGATGGATGCGATATCTATCTTCTGTGAGTTTGAAGCTTCCGAGGACCGAGCAGCGCTTTCCGACGCATTCTCGTGCCTGTGAGACGGAGGATTAGCGAGTAGTACTTAGTGGGCGAGAGGGACATGGAGAGATGCTGGCGGAGAGATAGAGGTCGGGGCTGGGATGGCGTGGATATTGGAAAAGCCCGGGGACGAGGAAGTGGGAGGGGTGGAGATGCGATGGTGGGAGGGAAGCCACAGATGGGGTTCAGCGGGAGATGCGGGTAAGGGGAACGTGCGGGATAGGGATCCGCGGGAACTCGAAAGGGAGGCAGGAATGGGAGCGGGACACAGATTCTTGGCGAAGGAGATGGTAAAATTATCTTACCGAGGGGGCGAAATTCGAATGGCGAGGCGGTACACCCAGAAAGCGATCTCGATTGCCTTGCGCGGCTCGCCTGTGAAGGGGTTAGCAAGAGAAATCGCATTGAAGATTTGACGCAAAAAGAAGAGATCTTAAAAAAGCAAGAGCGCAGCATGAAAGAAAGCGCCCCCGGGCGGACAACGGCGGTAACGCGTTGGTGAGAGACCAAAGCTTTCACGAATAGAGAAGTCCAGGACGCCGCCGGAGGACAGGCGTCTATATGCCACCAACGGTCTCGAGGGCAAGAAAAAAAAAAATTGAAAGCAAATGAACGAGGAAAGGGAATGCCAACTCACTAACACAAGGCTCCGGCGAGTGAGGCGACCCAGATTCGGATGTCGACGCCCCTCTCACCCGCGTTCTCAGCGTCGTTGGTGTTATGTTGTGGTCGATATCGTATCATCCGAGTAGACTGTAAGTTTCAGTGGACCGCGACTCGCAGTCCACTGGCTGCGTGGTCTTTCGTCGTCGTCGCCGTCCCAGTCGTCGCCCTGATGATGAGCGCTGAGCCTTTGGTCGCTCTGAATGAAAGGATTCAAATTTCAGCGTCACTAGTACTGCGGCCAGGCGATACGAGAAGGGACGCACTCGTCGCCCGACTCCAAACCAAGTCCAAACACCCAGACACTGGCAACACCTGAGGCCGGGGGAGCCAAAGAGATCGAAGGAGCTGACTTTGAGAAAGCAGAGCACTGAGTACGGAGCGCCTGACGCACGATGAGGGCCGAGCAAATTTGTTCGGCAGCACTACGTCTGAATAAACCCGACCGAATACCGACTTGGGTCTTTGCTCGTATCCTTGAAGCTTGAAGTACGATGCGGCGTTGCCGCGAAGGGGGCGTCAGCACTGGACGTATCCACGCGCCTCGAAAGGCTCTCTATTAAAATATCCGGTACATGTACATCATTAATCTATAGGATCCCAAATCGCTCTTTCTCGTCCTGGCTCCATCGGAACACAGGCAGCGGGTGCGCCTCCGTATTGAACACCCACTTGTCTAGAGGAAGAAGGTCGTCGTCCACAAACATCAGGTATAAATATTTGAGCCTGTGCAGAGAATGAGCGATGCAAATGGAGGTGTGTGTGCGATAACGCACGTCTCGGCGAGGAAGTAGCTGGTGGGAATGATCAGCATTGGAATGGCGAGGAAGACGGGGCAAAACGCACCTCGGCATTGCGTCTATCTTGGGCGCGGGGGAGACCTCTACGGTCTTGACGCTCGCGTATCCGACGGGCGTGCGCGTCTCCCGCTCGATGGCCTCGAAGATCCTCCAACCCATTTCGCGCCATTTCGTTTCCCCCGTTATGCGCCACATGAGATACAGCGACTCCACCGTCTGTCAACGTATGAGCGGAAGGAAACGAAAATGACGCCGAAAGGCACATCGCTCGCGTACCTCCGGTCTGAGGAGATACTCCGTCTTCTTCACCCCGTAACCGCGCCCCCGACCTGTCCCGCGCGTGCGCTCGATCTCGGTATACACCACGGGCGGCGTGTTCTCCCCCACGCCCGGCGGGAGGCGGCGCCCCTTCCACGTCCCCGAGCCCGTTGTCGCCGTCCGCCACGCCTCCACTTCGTCGATCCACCGCCGCCCGCCGCCCTCAAGCCACTTGCCCTCCTTGCCCAGCCCCCAGCGCGCACTGTCATTGAGCCGGAACTGCACCTCATCCGGCGCGAGACCTGCACAAAACGCGGTCAGCTTAACAGTCGGAAGATTTTCAGACGAGACGGCTCACCTGACGGCTGGTCCGCATACAGCATGTAGCACGTCTCCGCGAGCCCCGCCGCGGCCCACAGGTGCATCTCCTTGAGGGACGGCTGCCGTGCGAGCGCCGCGTACCCGCGCTGCGCCCAGCCCATACCCGCGCCGAGTTCGCGGAGGTCGAGCCCCAGGGCGGCGGGGTCGTCGAGCGGGAGCGTGTGCGCGCCCAGCGCGAGCAGGCCCGGGAGGAAGCACGCGAGGTGCTCCATCTTGTGCGTCGGGCGCCCGGCGTGCTCGAACGTCGCGGAGGACGTGTCCGTCACGTACAGCAGGCGCCGCGCAGGCGAGACGTACAGCAGGGTCGTGAGGATGTGCGTCGTTGCGCGGATGTCTGCGCCAAATCAGCTCGGATGCTCGGATGCTCGGAGGCGTAACACGACGAGGTGCGTACACATCTCCAGGGACTTCTTGTCCGTCTTGCCGGCGAGGAGATACTGCTTGAGCAGATACTCGTGCGTGCTGTCTGCCATGGCGCCGACCGATAGATGGGCTGGGCCGCGATCAGCTTTAGAACGACATCGACATGGAGATCGACTCACCGCTGAACGGGACCCCCGAGGTCAAGTTCCACTTGGTAGGCAGCATCCCACCGGTTTGGTGGAGGTCTGCGCTGGCCAGCGCGTTCATCACTGCGGTAGCCTACGGGGGATTAGCGGCGGACTGTATTGCTGGGCGATAAACACGTACGCGGTCAAAGTAGCGTTTCTTCCCCGTCGCCTTAGCCAAGTACAGATACTCCACTTGCAGGCTGGCGATCTCCGCCAGCCCGCCGATGTCAGGTCCCACGACCTCCCCACTGAGCAACTTATGAGTGGTGTATTTTCACGCTGAGGAAAGGCGCACGCACGAGTGGGTGTTGACGCCGAAGGCCGGGAACACGCCCTTGTACTTGTTGAAGACGGGGTCTAGTTTGACTGCAAGCTCCTCGGCGCGCGCGAGGAGCACGGCGTCTTTGGATAACGCATAGGCGGAGAGGAAGCCGCCCAGATAGCGTATCACTGTCTCGAAGAACGGAGCGAACTTGGTCTGGGGACGTGTCAGCAAGGTACATACAACGATAAGAACGCACCTTGGGCAGGAAAAAGCTCATTTCAGACACCTGCGCCAGCGCTCTGCTATATTCTTCGTCCAGCTTCATGACAAGCATTGTGTCGAGAGAGTCGACTGTAGTAACACCCCAGCCGTTAAATCTATCCAAAGTCAGGACGTCCACAAACAGCCTAAATGTCGGCGCACTCATCGCTGTAATTGCTTGACAATGGGGTGAGCTCGTCGTGCGGCGCTGCATACTGCTCGTAACCGTGATAAGCATGCACAAAAGCACGCTTCACATGTGCCGCTCGTTGTTTCCAGGTTTCTGGCGGTGTATTTGTTGGAAAGGTAGCACTGTCTTGAGCAAAGGACAGATATTCATGCGGACGGACGTTCCAGAAGAACACGAGGATGAGAAGAAAAAGACCGCCGGAGAGAAAAGGCCGGTGTCGGATTATTTGGACAATCTTGAGGGATTGCCGGTTCTGCTGGAGCCGCCGGTACGGCGAAGACATCCTTTGCGGCATTCTCAAGGTCCAGACGACGCCGGGGAGTGCAGTGCATTGACGTCAAAAGCAAAGACTTATCCGGGGTTAAGTCCTAGATAATTAAAATAATTAAAGAAATACATAATTTATGAATCCGACCTTTGGCCAACCTCGAGTTCCATCAAGAAGTTACACGGGCTATTCATTGAGGAAACATGTCGTGAGGAGGCTGCGTGAGGCGGGGGCTGGGGCGTGACGGGCAGTAGAGACGTCTTGAGGGTCGCAAGCGACACTAGAACAGACTGCCAGTGGGTCGTATCGTCTCAGCAGAGAACGTGTGAGGAAGTAGACGCACCTCGTTGACAGGAAGGCGATTAGCAGGGACGGAAAGTGGATTCCGGGCTGAGACCGACGGTAGTCCCTCGCCGCCTCCAGGCGAAACCGTCGAGAAATCGGGCAAGTTCCAGTCCAGTTCGAATAAGTGTAGGGGAAAAATCGAAACCCCGTCAAGGACTTCGACCGCTGTGAAACGACCTCCAGAGTCCAATCCGAAGATGAGATTCAAAGCGCGGTCGCGAACGGGATCGACTCAGGGAGGAGAGGAGAGGGAGAGGGATGGGCCGTTTGAGAAAGCCCCGTCTGAGGAGGTAGGTGAGTGGAAAAGGCATAGAGAAACAAGAGAGAGCACGCACATTAACCCCTACTCGAAGCCGGGCGTGCCCGGCTTTGCGCCCCTTTCAGCAAGCCTCTTACGGGCGCGGAAAGCTCGAGTGGGTAGTAACTGGGGTTTTTGTGCAGAAAATTCTCTGTGAAAATATTTATACGACGTTGTCTCGATGGACAATTGGAGAAGCACGCACATACTAATAGGGTTTGCGGGCGATTACCTTCTCCGTAATGCATACTGGGACAGAGGTGGAGACGAGCTTGTGTATACTGTAGTCCATGAACGACTGCGTGTGCGTCTTGGTGGACTTGCCGCAACCGCCTTGAATACTGCGCGAAGCCGCCGGAGGTGCCCATCGTCTCCCGCAAGCTCCACTGGATCAGGTCCAGACTGCCAGAAACCGGATTTGACTCGCAAACAAATTGGAGGATCTTCTAAAACGGAGTCAGAAACAGGTAAAGTAACCCAAAACATAAAGGATACCCACGTCGCTAGAGGTCAACACGTTGACGCGGTCTGCGGCGACGCGAGCGACGCGCGTGAGGTGGACCTCAAGGGCGCTGAGTCGGAAGTCCAAACCGATCGTGACAAAAGTGCCAATACTGGGAGCACAAGAATGTTGAGATTGGATTGAAAGAGCTGGAGGCTTCGACTCGTGAATGAGTCGGAGGACGTAGGGAAAGTGCCAACTCGCAGGAATGGGCAAGAAATGGGGTTCAAACGGGACGCGAGAATCCTGGGAACCGAGTTACAAAGCAGGGCCTGGACCCGCCGTCGTGGTCAATAGTTGAACGAGTGTAATACCCGTTTTTCCACGGTTCAACTGAAGTTGAACCAAGATGTTGGACTCACAACTTTGAGCGCCACTGGGACTGGGCAAAAGAACTGTGAGAATTTCTTAAGAGCAGCAAACCAGTATAATCATCAGCCACAAAATCCATTCAAAGGGCATACATGTACACCAGGCAGGTCGACAAATGTTGAACGTTCGACGTTGAACCAGCGTATGTAATAGCCGTCTTACCACGGTTGAACTGAGGTTGAACCAATATAGGTTGAACCAAAATGTTGAACATTCAGGACTTTGAATGGCAATGGGACAGAGCAAATGGACGGTAGGAACTGTCTCAAGAGCACCGTAATCATCAGGCAAAAATTTATTCAAAGGCCAGGGGATACTGAGAAAATAAATATACACGTGAAGGATACAAAGGCAAATTAAGGCGCGCTTAGTGAAAAGCCCGCGCGTCGCGGCAAGACGGTGCCAGGGATGCGAAACCTTGCGCGGGATGTAACTACGAAAGGACAAGAGGGTGCGGCGAAATGTAACTATATCAAGCATGTATCTCCGATTCCCTAGAAACTTTGCGTTAGCTGTCAAGCAGATAATGAAAATAAAACACGCACCCCAACATCTTCAGGAAATATCTGGCGGCGAAATGCGGCTCGGGGCGGGTGGCGGAGGATCGAGCTGAAGCGACACCCAATCTAACAGCGCGCTCAGGAGCGTGCGGGTACCCATGTATTTGTCCGTTCCATGCGCAAGCTTTGACAAGTGCGCAGCGCGCGTGTAGACATCATACAGTGCTTAAACTGCGGGACGAGCCCCAGAAAGACCCGCCAGACAGGAGGCCTGGATGAGCTCCACACGCCTGGCATCTCACGCATGGTAACCGTTGGCCCATTAAGTACTGAGGGGATTCGATACGGGGCGCGAGCAGCCTTCACCAGGTCGATGGAGGTCTGGGTGTATCTGAGATCGAATCAGTAACATGATGGAGGTGGAAGAAGAAGGAAATGGGCCCAGCGAGGAGGAGACTAAGTGGGCGGGATGTGGTGGTAGGAGTCAAGGAGCGAACGAAGGGCCCAAGTGGCTGACACATATTTATATGCCAGTGAGATTTGTTCGCAGCAAACAGAGATTTATGCGAAGGCGGTACACCCGTGGACGGCGTTATTTTGTACCAAATTCGCACTCGAAGACTTTTCAACCTTCAACCTGCAAGCTGCACGGTAGTAGAGTTTCAAGATGGGTTAGAGAAAAGACGCCGATGAATTGAGGCAGAAGCGGTTCAAAATTGAACTTCAACCTACAGTATCAAGCGGACCGATGGTGGAAAGACGGCGCAGAACTCAGAAGTTAGCGGTGAAGCTGAAGAAGCTGTTGAAGAAGCGCTTATTTACTTGTTATTTATTGTTCATGCTAATAGTGCCTGCCAGTTTACCAGGTCCACAGCCTGACTTACACAGCTGCGGTATAGATGGAGCATGATTGTGATGGTGCGTTCAATACGGACCTCAGGCGCTATGCCAGTAGCCAGGTAGAGCGCCGGCGCCAACTTTCTGTTGCGGCGCGCTTAAATTGGGGTCATCTGAGGAGCTCATCACATGTATCCAGACCCATTTACCCATTGACTGGCGTCCTAGTAGTCAATTGGTTCGTACTTACACGTCCGATAAGTTGGAAATTCGCGCCGGTTTGGATTGAAATCCCCTTGAAAAAAAGGAAAAGTGCGAAGAAAATTGCCGTTCTCTCAATTAACGCGTGTAAACGCGCTAGAAACGCGTCAGAATGTGCCAGAACGCCGGTGAACGTCGCAACGTTGACAATTCGGAGGGTATTTGGTGGTATGTACACGTGATGTGGCATGATGGCTAACAGCTTTCTTCCAGCAAATTTATCGCCTTCCTCTCGACAGCCATGTCGATCCAAGTCCCCAATCCCGCAAAGAGCACCCCAGCTCCGCCGGACTCCCATAAATTCCGTTTTCCACCTTTTCCGGAGGTCCCCGCAGGCGTGACGATCACCGCATTCAAAGACTTCAAAGAGCACGGTATCCAGGTGTTCGAGACCGAGGATGAGATCGAGAAAGACGGGCTCGGTATCCCGACGATCCCCCTGCGCACCAAGCATGACACGGACTTTTCCAAGACGAACCCCAATCGTAAACGCAAGACCGCGAAGGAGATGGCCGCGGCGCGGGGGCCTGGATTCCGCAAGCAGTGGTGGGAGGACTGGGAGGAGGGCGAGGACCTGCGCAACCACGGGCCCTACAACTCGTACGCGGTTTTTGGTGATAATTTCTGGCGTTTATTGACGCGATTCTCAGCAATGTCGCCGCGGTTGATCGCCTCCATCAAGCAGCCTCCGACTTTCAAAAGTGAGGGCCTTGGTTTGCTGTCGATTTGGTGCTCACGATGTGCAGGTATCGAAAGTTTCCTCCCATGATCACGAATGTGCAGTTCCTTTGGGATCAGGTATGTAGTGTTCTCTCTGCGAGCGGATTGGTATTGGGCGGAAGTGAGAGTCGTCGATTCTGGCGGTCGATTCTGTTTCGGTTCTGGTTCGATTTAAAATCGATTCGAGAATCGACCAAATCGACCCAGGTCCTCCCGATTCCATTCTAGCTAGTAGTTACAAAATCTTCCCTGAATCGTCGCTCTATCGTTAACTCTTTTCTCTTGAACTCACCCCCTGTTAGTTTAGAATTTTTGCTGGGCTTCTTGGCACAACCCCGGTCTGGCAGAAAGCCTCCGAAAAACCTGCTGAGGACGCCGACGTCGAGCTTTCGGATGACGACTTCGACGACGGAGACTCCAAATCCAAGACCGCTAACCCAGGGGAGAGGCGGTATCCGGCGCGCCTTCGTCCCAGAGCACCATACGACTTGTATGGCAAGACCCCGACCATCGTCGACGACAACGACGACATCAAGAAGCTCCTGGACGCTGCGCGCGCGACGAAGGAAGACAAGGTGGTCGAGTTCTTGAATGACCCCGCCCGCGCGATCCAGGTGTTTCTGTCGTCGTACATGAAGTACCAGGGCTTCCTCTAGTACGTTTTCGTCTTTGCACTGCAATTTGCCCTCTGATTGTACGCCCCTGCAGTAACGAGCGCAACCTCGTCTCCGCGCCGCACCTCCTGCGCTTCTTCGTCCAGTACCTGCTGCGCAACCAGGTGCTGCCCGACAAGACGACCGAGCGCAGCCTGCGCGCCGCGCTCGAGACCATAGACGCCGCGGGCAAGGAGCTGCCCATCACCGCCAAGCTCGCGAAGCTGCTCCCGGACGACTTTTCCATGGCGTGCCAGGGCCACTGGGGCCGCAGGGTCGATGGCCTGGAGGTATCGCTCGAGGTATTGGACGACGCAGTCAATCCCGACGCCGCCTTCGAGTCCGCGCTGCAGGAGGAGAACGTCGTCGTCATCAAGCAGGAAGACATCCTCGGTGCGGATCCTGCAGTCGCTTCTGGCGCAGATACGCCCGATATGCCCACTCCCCTGGCCGAAGTATCTGTCTTGGTATCGGACGAGGGAGACCCCACGCTCGCCAAGGAGTCTCCGCTCTTGGAGAACGCTGTCATCGAGCAGGAAGACGACCTCCCCGCAGTCGCTCTCGCCGCAGGTACCTCGGATGTACCAGCACCCACGACCGATGCAGCTCCCGCTGACGAGCGCGACGCTTTCGACCCCTCCTCCTTCACGCCTCCCGCCGACCCCGCCGATATCTGGGAGCAGAACAACGTCCCCCCAGAAACCTACTGGGCCGCCCCCACGCGCGCCTCCCTTCTCTCCCTCCTCGGCCCCACCGCCCTCCCCCTCACGCACACGCCCGGCATCGTCGAGTGGTCTGTGCGCCGCATCAAGAGCATCACCCCGCCCGCGCCCGCTTGCCCCGCACCCAAGCCGCCCGCCGCAGCTGCTGCGGACCTCAAGTGCGCGCCGGCCCCAGACCCGGAGGCGGTCGAGCGCGCGCTGGAGGCGCGCCTGTTCCGCGTTGTGCTGGCGCCTTGGGCGGACTGGGAGGCACCGGAGCACGGCGCCGCGCGTATCATGCGCAGCTCCGTCGGCGCGCTCGCTGGTCCTGGGGACGAGGCGACGCCCGCGCCCGCGCCTGGTGGGCTGAAGCCGCACGATATGCTCAAGGACGAGATCACGCTGCTTGCGGACGCGGCGGTGGTTGGAGAGTTGAGCGTGGGGATGGGGCTCGGCGGGACGTGGGTGCAGCTTGCGCGGATGGCGGATGTCGCGCAGGTTGCTGAGGACGGGGAGGCGGAAGGAAGCGCGAAGGACGTTGGGGCGGCGGGGAAACCGAAACCGAAGAAGAAGAAGGCGCTGACGAAGGCGCAGAAGGAGCGCCGCACGCTAAGGTTTTGGTATCTAGAGGAGCACCTGTTAGTGCTCCCTAGTTACTGGCTCCTCCCCTAGTTCTTCTCACCCTCTTACCATCTGTACCTCATCTTGTCCAGCATGTATTCCCCGTCGCTATCTTGCTACGATCTAAATGTACTTACCTGTTGTAGTACCTAGTACATAGCTTTGCCCACATCTTGTACATCTTGCTTTCCTTGCTGCATTCACATTCCCTTATCTACATGTACTTGACCGCGATTTAGGGCATTGCTATCTCTAGTCGGTTTTATGCCTTGTCCTTGAGTGACTCTTGGATGTAGCCGCTTGAATAGAGCGAGGCTCTACTTGAAAAAAGATTACCAATAGGTTTGGGACATGGATAATTATATCAAGAAATTCCCGGCACAGCACCGAGTGCCAAAGAGAAGTAATTGTGAATAGCGCTTACGTAACCATCCCAAAACGGCCACTCATTTCAGCATCCGCTTCGGGCAACTTTTGCCCATCCTCCCGATCTGACCAGGGAAAACTATGAAAAGAGCTAGAAAATGAAGATAAGGGGATTGAACTAAACAATTAACCTTTCAGCACCATCGCGAGCCAGCCATACGGTCGAAAAAGTACCGAATCCGAGCTTAGTGAATCAGACTAATGATAATCCGGTATCGAGGAGGGGTGCCTGGGCCTATCATATCACCCAGCCTGACAGGATACAGTCCCACAGGTGTGGAGGATTCAGCTGACTCGTGGAACTCAGATTCCAGGCCCAACACAAAGCGCCAACTGTCCGGGTCGGACACAATGGCGGGAGGGAGAGGGGGGGGGGGGGGGGGGGGGGGGGGGGGGGGTTAGCGGGTTTCGGTGATCGCTGCGACGGATTGAAAGAGTTCCAGATCAGTGATTGCAACCATCTCTGCGCATCCATGTAATATGAGGTATCTGTGAGATGGATGCGAACATTCAGCGCTGCTTTATTCGAGCGATATGCTCTCGCACGTCGTACGAGCGACGAAGGCAGCTCTGGATTTATTCCGTGTATGGCGGGTAGACAATATTATTCAGTGATAAGCTTCAGTGCGAGAGTATTTATGAGTCGGATATGGAAATGCGTTGCCTGAAACCCGGGGTTGGCGCTGTTTCGTCGGCTGGTCGGGGCGGGTCAGCCCGCAGCGCTTGAGGCACTCGTCAGTTCCAACGGCGATGTTGTCCGGGATACTGGACTCCAGCCCTTGGACATCCTCGATGCCGAGGTCGCCGAGGGTCGCAGCGACGATGTCCGGAGAAAGGCCAAGGACTGCGATAACGGACTTTGTTAGGGTACAGCTCGCTGGAACGGGGAGGACGCACAGCGTTGTGCGACTTGCAGGACGCCCGGGTCCTCGCTATTGAATGCCGACAAGAACTCAATCGGTTCTGAGCACGCACACATTTTAATTTCTCATACAATGGATAATAACTAGGGACACTCACCGCACCCATCATGACCTGGAAGTGAGCCGAGCCCATCGGAAAGATGGTCATCGAGCCGGGCGGGAGCTCCGTCATGATGAAGCGCCCTCCGTTCTCCGTGATCATGCCCGTGCGCAGGGTGCCGTTGATGCTGATCTGCATCTCGGTTGCGCGGGGTGCATGTGCGGGGTGTTCATCGAGCACGCATCTAGAAAACCGGCGGTCATTGCCGAGCTGGTGCCAACGACGACGGGGAAGCTCGCGGCGCTGGCTGTGACGAGCTTTCCCCCCTGGCCGACGTCATTCTCTTTCGCGTTAACGAAGAAGTCAAAGCCAAACTGCATCGAAAATCATAAACAAGGAAATAATGCGAGATATAAGAGAGAGAAGAAACGCACGTCAGCATCTGAGCTTAAGAGGTCGATACGGTCTGTGGCGAGTGGTGCGAGGCGGAGCTTGCCCACGAGGGCCTTCTCGTCTGCCGCAGCGTCGGCAAAAACGTGCTGCAACGCTGCAATTGTGAACACGGTCACGAGCCCGAATCTGGAATTGAAGAACATGTAAAAAGGGAAGTGGGGGAGTAAAGAAGGTGAATAGACAGACTCAGACGAGGGACAGACTGATTCATATTGACGGTGTTTTGCAGGATTATACGGCTAACACGGCAAGCTTCAAACTGAAACGCCAAAACGGGTGTTTGGGAGCAGCGGGCTAATATTAATGGCGACCCTGCCCGGACATGTAAGCAAAAGACGGACGTAGCGATTGGTAGACTGTATTCGATCCGTTGCCCTCCGAGCTCCGACATTCATCGAGGGCGCACGCGCACGCACCCGACCCGCCGCTCGAGAGGCGCCCGCGCGGCCTGTCCACGAAGCCGGGGCGTCCCACGCGCCCACGCCCGTCTCGCCCGTCCACTGGCGGCTATCTGGCCTCGGGTTGTACATGCGATTTAGGTCGTCCAGGGGAACCGACAGCTAGTTAGATCGCGCGCCCCCGCTCCCCCACATCCCTCGCACCTCTCCTCGCGCGGCCTCCCCACCCGTCCAATCACTCGCGCCGATACTCAAGGCGCTCAGGCGCTGCGCGACCCGCGAGTGCGTAGGAAATCGGCGCGGCACAGTTTCTGCAAACTGGCATTGAGCACCGTCGACCCCTCCATGCTCAACGAAAACAGGCGAAGGTATCACGTCCCCCTCTCCCCCCAATTATTGCGCATCCGTTTCTTGGAGATTTTGTCGTTTTTGCGCCAAAAAAAATAACGGTGCTACGGCCGACCCTCGCAAACCCGTCCCCGAATCTGACCTCGCCGACATCCGCGCCAGCATCGCCTAGCCCACGGACGAGATCCTCCCCGCGCGCGCGACGCTCACCGCGGGCGGCTGGAGCCAACGAAGCCGGCGCTCGACGTGGAGCAGGTTTGCTCACGGTGGCGCTGGTCAAGCGCGCTCCCAGGCCGCTGGAGCGTCAGTTACCGGCCGCCTGGAGACCAACAGACAGCATCCGCCATGCCCCGATCTTTGCGTTCCGGGTCGATGAGGGGAAGGGGGTCGACGCGCCCTCCGAGGATGAGCGGTGCCGAGTGGATAGGCGCGAGGAAGGCGTCGAGCTGAGGTGCGGAGAGGGAGGGGAAGGGGAAGCGGTGTCGGGGATGCGAAGTTACTTTTACTTTTGCAAGTGGGAACGACGAGAGGGAATAGATACTCCAAGTGCCGCCGCCGTTGGAGCAGTGGGTTTCGTCATCGTTCGTCAGGCTGGAGATTCAGATGAACAGAGTGAGTGAGAATGACGAGGAGAAGCGAGCCGCGAGACGCACCTGCTTGTGTTGTGCGACGGCGAATAGCGGGCGGTGAATGAAGCTACACATATTGCTGGAGGATGACGCTCGAGAAGGATGGCGGCCCGCCACGTGCGACGACATAGATTGGCCAAATTCGCGACCGCCGGGGAGAGGACAGGACGCAGGAGCGAGGCACAGAGGGCGCTAAATTGATTCACAGCGCGAATTAGTGGTGATCTCGGCGGACGACGATACCAGCGTTGGCGGTGCGGATTGGAATCGGCAGTGGAATGAATCAGCGTTCTGCACGGGCGAGACCTCCGGCCGCCGCTCAGCGATGCGCGAGCCCTCCGTTCGCACCAGGCCAACGCAGCGATTGATACAAAGACTGTATTCAGTCCAAGCGCAGTCGGGGGCAGGGCAGGGGGAGCAAGAGAGAAGGGGGAGGGGGAAGGGGGAGTTGAGGGCGGGGAAGATCGCCCTCCGAGCTCCGACATCCATCGAAAACGCACGCGCACGCAACCGACCCGCCACTCGAGCGAGCCGCGGCTTCTCTATGAAGCTGTGATGTACGTCCCGCTCGCCCAACGCCCGTCTACTCGCGATTATCTAGCCATGGCCCTCGGGTTGTGCATGGGGTTTCACGGCTCTTGCATCCCTCGCGCCTCTCCTCGCGCGGGCTCCCCATCTCTCCAAACACTCGCGCCGATACTCAAGTGCAGGCTGTGCAGCCCGACCCAAAACTGCGCGGGAAGTTGGCGCGGCACAGTGTCCGCAAGCTGGCATTGGGCACCGTCCGCCCCCACGATCGACGAAAACAGGCGAAGGTATCGCGTCTCCCGCTCCCCACGATAATGCGCATCCGTTTGATAAGATTTCGTCCTTTCTGCGCAAAAAAATAACCGCCTTACGGCCGACCCTCGCAAACCCGTCCCCGAATCCGACCTGGATGATGACATCCGCGCCATCGTCGCCGAGCGCACGGATGAGATCCTCCCCTCGCGCGCTTTAACCACGTCGATGTGATTAACCAGGAGCTGGCGAAGCCGGCGCTCGAAGATGCCCAAGGCGACACTGTTCCCGTTGGAGCGCCGGTTATCGCCCGCCCAGAGACTAAGAGCATCCGCCGCGCCCCGGTCTTTGCGTTCCGGGTCGAGGAGCCGGGGGTGTCGACGCGCCGACCGAGTACGGCGTCGAGCTGAGGTGTGGCCCAGAGGGAGTGGAAGGGGAAGGGATGTGGGGGATGCGCTGTAATGGAGGAAGCGGGAGCGACGTGTCGATGAGGAGAGCGGCGGGGCGGGGAAGCTCCGTGTATTCCTGGCGGACGGGGAGGGTGATGATAGTCCGCAGCGGGCGACGACGTAGGTCGGTGCGGAATGGACTGCCCTCCTCATTCAATAGTGGCCTTGAGGTAGAAATCCCTGACGTCTGCTGGCATCATCTCCAGTGGCAATGGCACGCGCTGGAGCACTTGAGGGAGATTGCTTTGGCTGGGGGCATGTCGTGGGCGAGCGAGGGCAGGCTCCGCAGTGTCCGCTAGTCGCTCGAGCGAAAGTCTTCGAAGAGACTCGAGCTCTGAGTGGGTAGAGACTCGGAGGGGCAAGAGGACCATTCGTCCGGCTGGAGATTCAAGAGAGTGAGAATGGCCAGGAGAACTTGCAAGTTGCGGGACGCACCTGCTTGTGCCGCTCGACGGCGGATAGCATCGATCCAAAACCCCCCAAAAAAACAGATGGGGACTTCAGCCTAAGTACTCGAGCGTTGAACGTTGAACCAATGCCACTGAAAACCCCGTATGCTGGTCGGATCGGCTGGAGTCCGAAACTTCTGCGGGTCTTCGCTGCTCAAGTCTGCCATCCGTCGGTGCCCGGAAATAATATAAAAAACACCATCTCTGGTGAGGATCTCTTCACTTGAAGCTCTACGTCCGTCACTGGGTCCTTCACCAACGCGTCTTAGATCTGAGTCAAGAGTCAAGTTGAATGCAGTCGAGGTGCAAGACCGTGGCAAGCGTAGCAAGACGAAGCAGCGTGGGAGACGGTCGGGAATCTAAATCCTGCTTACGTCGACGTCCTGCCGCCATGGCCGTCCTTTACAACCTGCTTCCTGAGTTCCTCGTCTCCGAAGGAGGTGATGTCTCCTTTATTCAGACAAATGTGTGTGTATCTATTCTTCAACGCTGTTGCCGCTATTTTGCAGATTTTAATTCGCAGCCACATTTCAAGCGCTTCTCCTCATACTTCAAATAGTGGGCACTGGGCTCCCCTTCAAATTGGGCTCAAACTTTGCAAGTTCAGACTCTAGTTGAGGCTCAACTTAAAGCTCGGACTGGGCCCGGAATTCGGCTTTGTTTCCGGCACATTCCAATGGCATTTTTCAGTACTGCAAGAATACCAGATCAAATGCATTATATTGCTGAACCTCAAGCAAAGTTGAACTGAAACTACCCGCACCATTTCGACCATCAAAGCTGACAGAAAGCCAACGGTCTCAACACTGCTCTCCAGACGTGCGGGGATTCTTTTTTTTTGAACATCCCCCGGTGCCCGCCGAGTATGTGCGTTTCGATCTCCATCTCTTCACAAAGAATGAAGATACGAAAAATACGATTGATACGAGTGACTACGCTGATAATAGCTCAGGTATAATACCCCGTCGTCGGTTAGAAAATGCGAAGTAAAAAGAGAAACAAACAAACTGGACGCCGAAGAGGACACGGAACCCATTTCCATCATACACATCTCATTTCCGTCACGAAGCAAGGGGGAACCGGCATTCTAAAAAAAACCTTAGGCTGATTTTCTTTTTTCCGACCTGGCGGCGGGACTACCTACCTAACGTAAGCATTCCCACGCTCCATATATAGTAATTTCCCACATGTTTGAGTTGCCGGCCGTTCAGTTACCTGCGAGCTGGCACAGATACCTTCGCAGGCACATTGAATCTGACGCTTAGCACCGGAAAGGTATGCAGAAGTGCAATTTGCCGCAAAATTCCATTTGACCGACGTTGGAACTGATGGCAAACAAGACCACATGTCAACCGCTTTGGGAACCAAATTGATGTCCTCAGTCTGCTCACCCTGGAGAATGGATTTAGACCGTTACTGAGGCCTCAGAAAAGCTTCAGTTGCTCCCCAGGACCATCCTTTGGTCAAATATTGGGGGGTCAAAAACAAAATTTTCCGGCCTGACGGCTGGACTACCTACCCGGCCCTTAGTCGCCGGTTTGAATGCCGGTGCCCCCTTGTCACGAAGGCCTTTTCCGCCGGTTGACCATCCCTCGAAGTTTCGGCAACTCCCTGCTGCGCATAGGTTGAGGACGAGGCGGGGAGAGAATGACAACGTACCAGGCTCGGTTGCGAGCTCAAATCTCTCGGCGGCGGCGTCCCGCATGTTTGGAACACCGCACCGCAGCTGCAGCCGCAATGCCGCATCGAGGGCGCCTTACGTTTTCATCAAGTGCGGTCCGGCGTCCACCAGATCCGTCGGGGTCCGCTTGGGGTCCGCAGCGTTTAAAACACGATCGATTCAGGCTTGTGTTGTATTTCCCATGAATTTCTTCCACCTTTTCGCTGCTGTAGCCTTTCTGGCTACCCCTTCCTTTTGTCTACACACCCGTGCATCCAACACCAGCATATCCGCACAAAATGCTACTGTCCAGTCTCTCGTGGTGCGTCGCTTTTACGAATCCATGATCTTTTGCTGATTCTGTTTCTCTTGCAGTACGGAATCCCATTGACGCAATATGTTATTTTCGCCAATTCCATTGCCAACCGCTCGGCGGGCTGGACTACAAACTCGCTGGCTCACGAAGTTACCCTCGCAAACGCAACTTTCCACACCATTGTTCTGCCAAATGTGGATACCCTGTACTCGGAAGGTCTCCTCGATTTGTCTGGAGGCGACGTCGTTGCCACGATGCCTCCTTTGGAGAAAGGACGCTTCTATGTATGGCCATTTTATGATCTGTAGGTCCTTCAACTTGTCTCTTCCAATCTACACATTAACTCAGAGACCTGCAGCTACGGCAATAACGTTTGCAATATTGGCACAATCACCAACAGCACTGCCGGAAAGTACCTGGTTAAATACCGTCCGTCCAATCCCGGCTGCGTGGCGGGCAGCGGTGAATATGCGGGGACTATCTATCTGCCCACCGTCTACGGTGCAACCCTCCTCCGCATCGAGGTCAGCAACTCGAGCGATGTCGAGCACGTCGTGTCGTCAATCCAACCCAGTTTCACCCTGGAGCCCGGTCCCCGTTCCCCTGCTTCCGGCGCACCCCCTCTCACTCAAGCGCTCCTGAATGCGAACCTGACCGCCACTAATGTTCCGCTGTTCATCATGCAGCTCACAGCGCGCGTCGCCGCCTACAACCCGCCCGAAGTCGCCGCCGACGTCGCGTCCATCGCCGCCACCCTCGAGGCTGCGGGCATCTCGATGTCCGAGCACACGTACACCCAGCCCGCGGACGTCGACCTTGCTGAAGCATACGCCGCCGCTCAAGACGCACTCGCCCTCGTCGGGGCGAGCGACACCGACTTCATCTCCCTCGGCGCCGACTGGACCGTGCTCGCGCCCGCGCTCAGCGGCGACTTCCACAGCCACTACGACGTCCGCGCGTTCATCGCCCTCCGGGGCTACCTCCAACTGCAGCCCGCCGAAGCGGTGTACCCCGTCTACCGGACTACGCAGAGCCTCTTCGCGAACCAGACGTACATGCTCGAGTTCGCCGGGGGCAAGCCGCAGGTGGTCGGGTTCTGGAGTCTGACCATGTACGACGGCGCGGGGTTTCTGGTGCCCAACAGCCTCAACCGGTTCTCGCTCAACAACCGCGGGAACATGACGTATCCCGATGGGACGCTCGTCTATGGGGGCAGCAGCCCCGCCGACAGCAAGGAGCCGTTCTACATGCTGTTGCAGAGCACGGATACGCCGGCGTCGGCCGAGTGGGAGTCCAAGTGCGTTTTATTTCTGTCCCCTCGGATTTTCTGCACCGCTGATGTTGTATTTGACTTCATTATCAGCTGGCTACCTACTCCCGCTGACGGCGGGCAGTTCAGTTTCTATCTGCGCTGGTATGGGCCGACGGAGTCGCTGACCAACGGTACCTACACGTACCCCAAGATCACCACGGTCGAGGCTAATCCGCCGCTGCCGAGCACGAGCTCAGTGAAGAAATAGGCCGTAAATACATAATTTGGGCGGCGCATCTGTAGGCCGTTGGTTGGATCACCCGATTTCTATTTCCTACCAACTTGAGAAAATTGAACCAATGTTGAACTTGAACTATCCTTCCCCGTGATATCACATTGTTAAAATCAATAATCTGGGAGCCCCTGGGTACTTTTCATGCAACCAGCATCCAAGACGCGAGTCGCGACCGTGACGCGACTGTTTGTTTGAACTTTGGAGATCAACCCAAGATTCAACTTGCCGGTCGGCGGTTACCGGAATCGCCCTCATGTGACCGAAGGCCATGTCGTCGCAACCGGGCAACCATCAGATATCCTGTCGCGTCGATCGTTCCGTGATTCTGGTGCAGTTGCCGATCTTGAACTTTCGGTTGGGTACAGGAGAGATTGTACTCCTGGAAACCGACTAAGTCACCCCTGAAGAAACTACAAAGGCAGTGTAGGTACATCATCGCAATTCTCCTCTCTCTCTGTTCCTGTAATGGCAAACGACGCTCCCACAACACAGACCTCGCTCTCCTCGCTGGCGGATTGGTCCAAGCAGCACATCCACGATGTCTTCGAGTCGCCGACAAACGAGCTCACGCTCCGCGCACTGGACAGCACCTTCTCGCGCTCCCTCAAAGCGACTGTGAACGGCGCGCCGGTCGACTTCAACGGGTTCTCCCAACTGATAGCGTCGATGTCGGAGCACTCCGCCCCTGGCGGCCCCAAAATCGAGTGGGTTTTCGCGGACGAAACGCCGGATGATGCGGGACATCGGGTGCGTGCTCCAATTGTTACACCTTGGTCAAGGCCTCAACCTGTCCTATAGAACGGCGTGGTGAAGGGCGAATACTTCATCCGCGGCATCTTCGGGATAATCCCTGGCACAGACGCGCTGGTAGAAATTGAGACGCGCAAGCAAGTCGTCGGGAGGTCGGTTGGGCTGTGACTACTCCCGATCATACTCATGTGTCCTCTAGGATCGAATCGCAGTCTTTGGAGGATGGTGTGGATAGCAGGATAATTGTGCAGCTCGACGCCATAGTTTCTGTCGAACCGGTGGATCGAAGTACTCCGGCATGAGTAGTAAAGATAGTTGGAGATAGAGTTTTTATGGCTGCAAGATTCGGAGTTACCAGCGACCACGGCTTTTTATGGCTGCGGGATTCGACTTGAATTCAGTGTAAGAATTTACATGCCCGACACCCGATCCGCCAGTTGCAAGTGCCCAGCGACCAACGCTTGATCGTAATAAATTACACAAAATAAAATATCTACTGCGAGACCGTCCGCCAAACCCTACTCGAGGTCGGTCTGCAAAAACCTGACCGCTTCCCCGCGCCGATTCTTGTAGAAAATGATATCCCCCTCGTCCTCGACGAACGCACATTCCGTGAAAGAGCGATACAACGCCCGGAAACAAGGCTGGAAGCGAGTCAGTGACGAGGCTGAAATATTTTGTTGGTGACGCACGGTGGGATCGTAGTTGTAGTGGTCTCCCAGTACGGTCTTGAGGTGTTTCGTGACTTCCGGTTGGTTGTCTGTCGTTCGGTGAGACGCTGTGAAGTCACAGTGGTTGAAAAAAGAGGCTTACAGAATGGGATGGACGAGAAGAGGTGATGCGCAACCTGAAGCTGGCGTCAGCGCCGTTCGTGGAGAGCGGATAAGGAAGTACTAACATGATCGTGCGATACATTGTGGAAAAAGAATCGTCCTATCCAGCCCATGATTGGCCTGTGGACGAGAATTAGAAGGACGGTCGGAGAAAGTTGGGTTCGCTCACCTGTCAACGGTCCCGACGGCGCCACGAACAAACGTCCACTCCTTCTTCCGATAGTGCGGGAGCGTCGGATCGCAATGGTGCAGAAATGTGATAAGCACTGGGATTATTCGTTAGTTGACGTTCAACCATGATAATTAGTAGAACAGCTGCTCACCGATCCCTGAAAAATGCTAAGCACGCAAATGAGTATTGCGAGGCAGTCACTTACAGTGGTTGGACAGCTACGTATTCAGTTGATCAGTGAAACGAAAGGGATTGCAAGGAGCGACGAACCAGGTACGGGATGAAGTACATCTTCAGCATAGTGGCGGAGCCGAAGTGCGCGGCGTACACCCACAGAAGATAGCCCATGACCAGGAGACCAATATCCGAGGCCAGTATACCCAGACGTTCGTGACGTTTGAACAAAGGCGAGGTCGGGGAGAAGTGCTGGCGAGGAGATGTTGGGGTCAAAGATATAATACAAAGGAGTCGAGAAGAAGACTTACGTTGGTGCCCTTGGGATACGAGGGCGATCCCATGGTGTTGGCGACGAAGTAGAGCTGGAGTCCCAACAGCTGCATGACGAGCATCATAGCGAGCGTGTAGATCGGCGTATCCTCGAACACTTCGTGGATGTCCAGTCCCTGCGTGTTTTCTGATTTCTCCGACACGCCCTCTGGTCGAAGGCCAAGTTCCGAGCGAAGGGCCTGGCTGGAGCTTAATTTCTGAACAAAAATCGAACCAACGATACACTCACCGGAACATAATTCTCATCCCGCTCCATGGAGCCAACCGCTTTCTGCAAGAGAGTCAATTAATCGGCGCACGCCAGCGGAGGAGTTATACTCACATGGTGAGCGCGATGAGTTGATCGCCACGCAAAGTAGGGGGTGAACAGAGCCTAGTGGAAGGATGGTTGAGATACGAACGCCGCTGGATCCTGAAGTGGCGCTCACGGTTTGCATAACGTATCCCAGCGTGTTATTGAGCCAGTTGAGATCCGAAATGGTTCCATGCCCGGCTTCGTGGCCATAACACCACAGGCCCGCCATACCGATGCCCTGCCAGAACCAGTAAGACACCCAGAGGGTCCATCGCAGGAGACTCGTGGAAATTGGGCCGAGGCGCAAAGAAGCGGCGATGAGCGGCGTCACCGAGTCGATAGTGGTCCCCAGATAATAGAAGGCGGCGACGCAGAGAACGCTCCGAGCTCCTATCCAGAGACCCTTGACCGTGGATTTCTTGTGCAGCTCCGGGGGGATAGCCTTCCGAATGTCTGAAATGGTCAACTAAAAACGCATAAGAATTGGGAGCGGTGAGGCGATTATTCGAAGACCAACGTCGGGCGGAACGAATGGCGTGAACTTCCTCGAGAGATATTCTTCAGAGTCTTCAAACATGACGAAGAGGGATTGAAGTGAAAAGGTGAAAAAAGTCGGTTGAAAGAAAGGGTAGGAAAGACACCAGGTCGCCGTAAACAAGCGGCGGACGTTGCACTTAACCAACGGAGCGGCTGGGATCCACAATCATATCATGGTGTATGGACACGGGTCCCGTAATAAATTGAATGATGGTGGCGATGTGCTTCAGGATCTTCCGATAAGTTCCGGTTTCTGGTTTCAGGGCGAAGATGCGTTGAGCAGCAGGGGGCACCATGGCAGCCTCACGGACGTTTCTCTCCTCCGATGGGTTGTAAGTAGAGATATTCCCTCTCTTCTCAGACTCCGCCGGGCAGACGTTGACCTAACGTGAGTGTCAATAACGGATAGCGCTAGCGCGGACACTCTTCTCGGTTAGCTGTATTTTTAGAGCGCTGCAGGTTTGCGACGCATGCGTTGGCCTAACGCACCAACGAACGTCTGCATTGCGCCATGGACCACGGTCACCTTGTATTCTGCGATTTGCGCAGCCGCAGCAGGTCGGGCTGAACCGCCCGTCAGCATCAGTAAGTATCAGTATTCAATCAGATTCAATCCTATGGTCGCGAGATGTATCTTATGGACTCGAGTCTCGTTGGCGTAGGTTACGAGTGCAATTTGAATTACGAACTGGGGGCTTGCTACCTACCATTCTTACACGACATGTAAATGTGTTGGACTATAGGTATACAGTTACTAAAGATAGCATGGGAGCGAGTTCGCACGCGGTTAGGTTTTGCACTTGTTCTCCGGAGCTGTGGTTCCCGTTACCATCTTCCTGATCTGCTATTCGATTCATTGAATTGTTCCATCCCTTGGACGAACGTTAGCAGCGAACTGTCGACGACAAGTACTGCTGAGCTATATTTGGCCCAAGGTTGCGCGTTGCTATTGTTCGGCTCGGCAAGTTCTGATTCAACCGATTGTTGGCTGATCTCAATGCGTACCCTGTTGAACAGATTCCCGACAAATATAAAGCAAATGTGGAAGGACGAAAACGGCAGCTTTCGCCATGGCCGACAAGACTCTCAACGCACCGTACAATGAAGACGCCCTCCCTGCCTATGCGCCGATGGAATGGTGCGCCTGAGTTCATTTCCGCGTGCAAGCATTCTCAACACCTTCTAGGTCCTTGAAGGAGATCCGGGGCGCAATTCCGCCCAGGCTGTTCGAGAGGGATACTGGCCGCGCGCTTCGCTACCTTGCTCGAGACGTCCTGGTCGCGGGAACATTTTGGACACTGGCGACTTGGATTGAGCCTTTGGCGTCCAGTGCCTATGTTCAACATCTTCTGACCCCGCGTGGTGCCCTCCTCGCGAAGTGGGCGGCATGGATGGTCTAGTATGTTGTTCTTCTACTTTGCGGAATATTCACTCAGCGCTCTTCTCGCAGCTGGTGGTTCCAAGGGCTGGCGTTCACCGGATTGTGGGTGATAGGACACGAAGTAAGCTGATTTTTTATCCAATGTGTTTTGCGATATTCAACATCATCTCAAAGTGCGGGCATTCGGCATTTTCTCCCCACAGCATCGTAAACGACACCATCGGATTCGTGAGTTGTATTTTGTCGACGCCCGGAGCAATAATAGTTACGAGAGTCCCATTAGGTTTTGCATTCCGCCCTCTTCACGCCATTCTTCAGGTTCCAAAGAATTTTGTTTCGCTGTCTCTGAGTCTGACTTTTGTCCAGTTGGAAATACTCTCACCACCGCCATCATTCGAGTGAGTTGATCCCATGCGACTTCGGTCAGTCGGCTTAATTTTATGCAGACCACGCCTCTATGGAGAGGGACGAGGTTTACGTCCCCAAGACCCGTTCCGACCTCGGACTTCCTCAGGAAGTCCACGATGAAAGCATCTACGCCGAAGTTCTGGGGGACACACCCATCTACACGCTTTTCATGCTACTTCGCCAACAAGTTCTCGCATTTCCCGCATATCTCTGTGAGTGGATTCTGGTCAACGCCGCCGGAGACGATGTCTCATGCTTCAACCCAAGTGTTCAACGTGTCTGGGCAAAAGCACTATCCGAAGTGGACCAATCATTTTGACCGTGAGTCGTCCCTTTCCATCTCAAGCGTGAATTATTTATCGACCTTCTCCGCAGCTTCCTCCATTATCTTCAACAAGAACCAGAAGAACGCCGTGATTATGTCGAACATCGGCCTCTTGTCCATGATCTCCATTCTCTATTACGCCGCCCAAGTCTTCAGCTTCGGCGACGTCGTGAAGTTCTACGGCATCCCCTGGCTATGCGTTACTCATTGGTGTAAGTCCTTTCGAACCATGTACACGCAGCGCGAGGCTCACAATTGGCGCAGTTATCATGATAACATATCTTCACCACACCGATCCCGTGAGTTATCCCACCAGGATGTTGGTTCCGTTGTTGACTTTCTAGACGTTGCCTCATTACCGCGGGCCTGAATGGAACTTTCAACGAGGCGCTGCTGCCACTGTCGATAGGTAAGTCTTGTTCGCGTCGTCATTGTGTCAAGCTAATTCGTCGCTGGCCAGACCCGTCCTCGGCTGGCAAGGTCGTTTCTTCCTCCATGATGTTGCGCACTTCCACGTTATCCACCACGCAAGTTCATTGTTTTTCGTTCCTTATCCGTCGCCCTAATATCATCACCCCAGTTCTTCCCGATGATGCCATGGTGTACGTCGAACTATGTACTGAACACTTTTCTCGATTGTTGACCCCGCTGCAGATCACGGAGAAGAGGCCACACAGCACCTGAAGGCGTTTATCGGCCCCCATTATTCGTGGTCCGAGAAGCCAATATTTTCCGCCCTGTGGGATAGCTATAATCGTTGCCAGTTCGTCGAGGATCATGGTGCGCGCGACGTTTTTGCTTTTTCATCCACCAAAAACTAATTCTAATCAGGGGACGTGCTGTTCTATCGCGACAAGATGGGCCGTGCGGTTAGAAAGCCTGCGCAGAAAGTCCAATGGAGTTCGGTGGCGAGATAACCTGGGTTCAGGGTGTACGTGAGCATTATTTATTAGAGAACATGAATGAAGAGAATTGCTCCGCCAAGTTATCGCTCGAATAAACGCGCTAATGTCAAATGATTTCTCATGTGTGTCCACCTGATCGCGTTTGACGCGTCGGGCGGTTCGCTGTCGCGTTGATTAAATTATTGATTTGCTCCCGCTTGACTCCCGATCTGCAACGGCCTTGGCAAACTGCTTTATGATTACTACTTGAACCTGCCAGGACGCTGCGAAGCAGCAGGACAGAAATCACTCCTCAATTTTGATACACCCTTGACTCCCGTCTCATGCACCGATCGAGCGGCGCGCGACTAATTCAAAGCAATACGCCTCTCAACAGATAGATCCCCGAGCCTGCTGTATTCTAGCTGCACTCTATGCACATCACCGCACGTTCGATGCGCTCCCGCCTCGGAGTCACTTGTCGTGCGTCGCGTTGGCGCATACTCTGATTCGTTCCGTTTACTTGGTTCGTGGGTTCGTAGCTGGACCGGGCAGAGCCATCCCGGCGATGCGCACTCCGGTCTCGCACAATGTGCGCATCTGCGCACGATTCTCTCTCCGAGGGAGCGGCTGACCGTCCACCCGTTCAAGTTTCAACACGGTCGTTCAACTTCAACTTCACGCCTCAACCAAACATGATACGCCAACGCGTCCAGACCTGACGCGTCCGCTTCCTCCTTGGTGTTATGTACCCGCTTCAGTCCTCTTGGATATCGCGGCAATGAAAATGCTTTGAAATTAGGAAAACTATGGGCAAGTTGAAGTGTGATTATTTTACAGTGCGAAGGTGGAATAAGAGCGCGTTGTGCGCAATAGTCATATATACAGTACGCATTATACAGAATTCAACTCGTAAGTAAGACCAGGCCGGGGAAGCGCGTTCAATGAGCACCTCACAGTCTACTTTGCACCGCGGGGGCGCGCTGCGCATCGATTGTAGCAAGAAGACGGCAAATCTCGACGGCGAGGTTGGTTGGAAATTCTTGTACAAGCTTCGCGAAATAGTTAAACAACCGTAAGCATGAGCAATGTCCCACATACCATATGTCCGCCCTCCATCTTCGTGATAGATGCCACAAACCGGCCTTGCGAGCGGTCGGATATCGACCCTTTGCCGGCTTCGGGGACGATGTCGTCCCGATCACCCCAGACAATGTGGAATGGTAGCGTACGACAGACTCTGCCCACCTGGTCCACAGAATCGAAGTGCGCGACCTTGTCCATAAAAGCGTTCGCTTCGTGCAGCTTATCGCATTTGAGCGTAACATTGCCGTCCGGAGTGTCTTTGAATCCGTGGTCCTGGAAGAAACGTCGGCCTTGAACATAATTCATAACTCGTAATGAAGGGCTCACGATATGCACGCGCAGGACGCGGGGATCCCAGACGTTCCATGGAAAGCGCTTCTGCATCCACTCATGCGCAGCCTCGCGGGAGGCCCAAACGTCCCTTCGCACCCGAATGGCGGCGGTGAGCGGTGCGATGCCGCCCTCGGTGTAGGGGTCCAGCTCCGCCGCCACCATTGAGGGCTCGACCAAAATCATCGCGACGTATGGACTGCTATGCACACTCATAAACTTGGTCGAGCCGACCCTAGGGACTCCGTAAAATCGGAATGCAAGGAATCACAAAAGGCGGCACTTACATCGAAATGGCACCGGCCGAATGGGATATGGGTACGATGCGGTGGCCTTGCATACGTGGAGAGCAAGCGAAGGCGGCTATCGCTTCCGACCATTCATAGGATACTGGTGCAGCAATGACACGTTTAACTGGGAAGGGCGGGAATCCAAACAAAGCAACTCACACACGCCATCTGTCCGACTGCTCGCCAGCTCCTCGGAATTCAATACTGCGGCATCACCGTGGTCCTGGCGGTCCAGCGCCCAGGCCTCGCGCACGCACGGGTACTGCTGTAGACGGAATATATCCGCAATTATGGGCTCCCACACTTCCTTGTCTGAAATCCAGATGCAGCGACGACACCGCGAGGAGGAGAACGTCACTCACGCGCACCGACGCCATGCCCAAACAGCAGAGTTATTCCCTCGACGTTGGCTGCAGATTCTTTGCTATAATACCGCTTGGCGGTCATTTTGAGGAAGGTTCCCGGTGCGCTGCGGACATTCTGAGGACAGGTGAACACAAAGGACGAGACTTCGAGCTGCATGTCGAATGCAAGTTGCCACGTATGATGCGCGGAGATTTATATTGGTGCGGCCATTGCTATGTTGTAGAGATCGTCGACGTCGTAGCAATGCAACCGCAGGCTGCGTGAGATCAGTATTCCTCTGATGGGCGATTTAATGAAAGTAAGATCGGCTTGATCGCCGTGCTGCAGGCCGCATCAATCATTGATAGCGCCGAAACCGTTTGGTTACCGTCGCCGACGTCGCAGATCTCAGATGGTGGAGAGCGCTGCTGTGCGTTGGCTAGCGCAGCTGTCTCTCCCCATAACCTGCAGGCTCCATTCCTAAGTCCAATTTTCACTCCGACATGCTATCTCCTGTCACCCCTCGCCGCCGGACGGTCTACACCCCAGTTTCAGAAACCTTTGCGAAATCATCCGAAAAAGCTGGATTTCTTACGAGCTCCCAGACCGAGGACGACGACCTTGACGAGGATGAGTATATCGGCCGGGACAACCCTACTGTGGAGGATAATTACCTCACTGGTGTCAAACTTGTGGTTCTGATGTTCGCACTGGGTCTCTCGGTTTTCTTGGTTGCTTTGGACAATACAATTATTGACACCGCGGTAGTGAGTGCAGAAGCAGGATAGCTTTTTCCTTGACCGATTTTATCATTTAGCCAAAAATCACAGACGAATTCAAGTCGTTAAACGACGTGGGATGGTATAGTTCTGCGTGAGTTGTCCTCTTATTTTCTCCGCAATCCCCTGAATGACGATCGTAGATATTTGTTGGTGCGTTTACCCTTAGCAAAGCCGCGTATTTACACCTGAATGGACCTCCAGACCACTGCAGGCACTCAACTGCTTTTTGGGAAGATTTACACTCATTTCCCCATCAAACGCGTCTACATTATCTCCATCGTAATTTTCGAGCTTGGGTCTTTTGTGTGTGGAGCTGCCCCGACGTCCAGTATTTTTATTATTGGACGCGCCGTTGCTGGAGTTGGCAATGCGGGGATTTTTTCGGGCGGTCTCGTCATTATCGCCCACACAGTACCGCTTGCCAAACGTCCTCTATTCAGCGGCATGATCGGTGGACTGGGGGGAATTGGCAGTGTCGCAGGCCCACTCCTTGGCGGTGTCATCACCGACAAACTCTCTTTTCGGTTCTGTTTCTACCTTTCCCTGCCGATCGGCTTGGTCACTCTTGTCCTAACCGCATTCCTCCTCAAAATCCGAACTACAGGACATTTAAAGGGCGATAAGAAACTCGCGGACTTTGACCCGTACGGCAATCTCGTTTTCGTTCCCGCGATGGTCACTCTCCTGCTCGCCGTGCAGTGGGGCGGCTCTGAATATCCATGGACGTCGGGTGTCATTATCGCACTCCTTCTCGCCTCCATTGTCCTCTTTGCCATCTTCATCCGAATCCAGCTCTGGGTCGACGAGCGGGCAACCATCCCGCCCCGCATCCTGAAGCAGCGCACTATCTGGAGTAGTTCGCTGTACGCCGTTTGCATCGGCGGTTCGTTCAACATCATTACCATGATCTTGCCCATCTGGTTCCAAGTCATCCACGGCGATTCCCCTGAGGGGTCTGGCGTTGATACGCTCCCAGTTATTCTGGCTTTGGTGGTGGGCTCTGTCTGTGCCGGCGCGCTGATTGGCGCCATTGGATATTACGCGCCGTTTATGGTGCTCTCGTCCATCTTCACGGTCGTCGGCTCGGGCATGCTCGGTTCGCTGAAGGTCGCCTCGACCCTCAACAACTGGCTGTTCGCCGAGATTCTCTGCGGCTTCGGCGTCGGGCTCGGGCTGCAGCAGCCCATGTTGGCTGCACAAACCGTTCTCGAGCTCAAAGACGTGCCAATTGGAACGGCTATTGTTATGTTTGCGAACACGCTCGGTGCGTCGTCTCTCATATTCTCGCAAATCTTGATGCTAATGGTTTCCTCAGGCGGCGCGCTCTTCGTAGCAATTGCCCAGAGCACCTTTACATCTAGCCTTGTCGCTGGCCTCGTCGCCACCGTACCCGGCGTGTCGCCTCAGGATGTCTTGTCCGACGGCGCGAATTCCCTGAAGGATGTCGTCGCCCCCGAGTTCCTTCCCGACGTCCTGCGCGTATACAATCAGGTACCTTTCTTCCTCTTCCTTTTCGATACCGTCGCTGATTGGACAAACAGTCACTCATGATGCCGTTCTACGTATCAATGGTGCTAGGCATCATTGCGCTCGCCGGGTCGTGTGCGGTTGAGTGGCGGAGTGTCAAGGGGAAGAATGTGGAGTCGGCGGGCGCATAGGCTATGAACAATCGAACGGACATTTTCACGCAGACACTTAGAATAATCAAATTACGACCGCGGGGTATTGCAAAGTATGTATTGATATTTATTCTGCGCAACGAGCAGCCAAGGACCAAATCTCCGCAGATGTATAGCTTGTCATGGATGAGTGCGCGTGTTCAGATAAAAAACTTAAGTGATTCAGTACGACAGTGGTAACAACAAGGAGAGCACAGACAAGATTGCCATTGCTTAACGGAAACAAGTAAACACGAAGTGAATCGAATGCAGCACGAGAATTGCCATCCTTGCAGGGCAACTCTTCTACCTTACAAGGTCGCCAACAGAAAACCCCAGCCCCACCGATGCTCCCCAGCCCTCTAATCCAACCCAGCGCGTCCGATGTCGAGTCCAGCGAGACTCAGCGCACATCCGGTAGCCACCCTAGCACCTCGCTCATCAGTCCGCAGGACCGCATCGTGCCAGGCAGCGTCTTCGACCCATTGCTGAGTCTCGGCCTCGGAAAATTGTTTGAGCCCACGCGCGAAAGCTGTCTTACGTGGTCCTGTACGCCCGGTCAGGGTCTCTGTGAAGACTCAAGAGCACCTTAGGGGCAGGCCACGCGGACCGACATTGCCGTGGGTAGTCCCGTAGTGGTATTCGATGGTGCCCGGCCGATGAGGGGATTCGGATCTTCGTGGTCCGTCGCGGCTTCGCCTTGGGTGTTGAAGGAGGTGGGTGCGAGGACGCAATGTATATCTGCAGATGAATCAGCATTGGTATCGGTGAGGTGCCAAACCTCGCAGACGATACACGATGACGCGAGCCAGTGGACGATGGTGGTGGTTCGGGACAAGGAGGGTCTGGCAGTTGCCGGAATTTTGATGGGAATTTATATACTGGGACCATTGTTTGTTGCCAGCAAATAAAGAGTTAGCGGAGGCAGCGTCTCGTAAGGTACGCATTGAATTGGGAGCTGGATTTATCTCGTTCAGTCCGCGATTTGGGTCGAAACGTCGAAACAAAACCGCCGTAGGGCGTTGAAAAATTTGAACGGCCACTGGCTGCCAGCCACTGGTGAATAGATGATCAATTTACTGAGACTTGGAGAGTTGGTCCAGAAGGTGCGGTAGCTTTATCCGATTGAGCTGGTTTCAGCAGTTTATCCAGGAACTGTTCCAACCTTCTGTGGCGCAGAAGCACGAACCCGAATTTCTCGCAGAAGCCTGAAGACAGCGTGGCTGTGCAGGCGATCGGCGGCTTATCGCACCTTGATCTACGATCAATCCCTCCTTTTCGTCTCCCACACCAACGGACAGCTGCTATATCGATGCTCGCTCTGGAGTCCGCGAAATTCTGGATCTGCGGCACCTATGTAACTGTGTTTCAACATTTTCCGACGGGCTGCTGTGGGGTCCGTGTTATCGGTCTTGGAGTCCCCGGATCCCTTCAGCCCGTGCAGCGTCACTTGCCAGCGAATTGGGAGGAAAAATTGGAGTGTGAAAAATTGGCCAGTCTCGAATAATCCGCCCTTTATGTGTCTGGTGTCGGACAATGATTTCTGCGATGAACAAATGTCTTCATCTCTGGTACCTATTTCTCCAGCAAAATGGGGGGGGGGGATCCTGGTCTTGTTTTTCCACCCCAGGTGGCACATCTCCTTACCTCATTGCGAACGTATTGGTATAACCTCTCCCGGGATCTCACTCGCGATCTTGTCTGCAGCCAATCCACAACCCTGGCGCCAAATAAATTGCAGGTCCACAATTATATGCAATTCATACCTGTGCAACTTCCGCTCGTATGGATGACTATATGATCCAAGTCCGTCCATTGTTCACTGTATGATGATCACTGATTTCGAACGTAGATACAATAGCCCGTCTTTGATACCTTTGCACGGCGACGGGCTATAGACTACTACGTATTTCTTCACCTTCGACCTCAGTGCTCAAGGTCGCATATGTGTCAATTCTTTGCATCGAGCGAGTTTCTTTTCCACGGCACTCGCAATGGTACCGGTATTGATGCACACCCATAAAGCTCCTTATCGACCCGTGCGATATTTCCCCTTCGTTGGAAAAGATGTGCGATGTGCGTTTTTGTACTTTGTCTTTGGGAATTTTTGGGCTCATTCACCGTTCCAAACTAAAGTTGCCACCGTTGGACTTGGGGCAGTCCTCAATCAGCGCTGTCTCTGCGGGATTATTCTGTTCGTGGTACGCGGTCAGCGCAAATCCCATAACGGTGCCCAAAACCTGTTCGTCTGCGTCGTCTGCATCGTCTAACATTCATATAGGCGAATGCTTCGGGTCGGCAAAGCATCCATGCCAAATCCTATCCGTGTGCGTGAACATCCTGCTTGCGATTTTCTCCCGGTTGATTTACGCGCAGTTCGAAAAATGGTCATAATGTCCGGTACAGGGCGTCCCTGGCAACTCTCATCCTTGGAATTGTCTCCGTTCGTACTAATGCTTCCTGAGCCAGACAAGATATACCGATAGGTGCGAAATTGATTGATTTTTTGTGCTGGAGTTGATTCCAACAATGTCGGTGAAGCTGCGTGCAGTGCTAGGTACAAATGCGTCCAAATTGCCGTGCATAGAGCCCGGAGAAGTCATGCGCTTGGGAATCGTTTGCATCTTTCGTCTAATTTCATCCGGGCAACGTCCAATTTTGAAAATTGGTATCTTGGAAATACGCGCGAGCGATGAAAAAGCGACGAACTTGCGGGGCGTTCTCCAGGAAAATCCCGAAGGGATGCACAGACATCAGTCTTCGGTTGTCTACCGCCATCGTCGCTTTCTGGAAGATGTATACCCGAGCTGAGGTCGAGAAGGGAGACGGGTCAAGGGAAGGCGTCTGACGAGAAGGTTGATGGGATCATCTGAGTCCTGCTCTTTCAACTTGTCTTTGACCGACAATCTCAGGTAGTATGGTGAACGTCTTTCGGAGCCTTTGCTCATGATATTGCAGCAATGTCTGAAGCCGCCACAATGCTCCTTGCTGCCCTCGATGGAGACCTGGTCCAATCTGGCCTCCACGTTACAACCACATACCAACTCGAGACCGCCAAGGGTGACGAGCACGAAGTCCAACGACTGTGCGAGATTGGGAAGAAAACGGCGTTACCTCTGATACAGGTCGGTCTTGTCAACCGGCTGGGTGAAAAGGCCACGGTCGAGGTAGTTGAGGTGAGAGGACGCAATTACTATGTCCGGGTAATCATTCACCTCTCAATATCCTTGATAGGCCACTTCCAACGCAATCATCGCGGACGAAAGGCTGTACCGCTTTTTCGTCACCGTCGGCGTACGGAGCAGGGATAACCCTGAATCGGTCGATCCTTGGATTGAACGCGAGCTCGATGTGTTCTTATTAAAACTAACTACAGCCTTCACCGCGCTCAAGTAAGTAGTACTCAAGCTGTGTGATTCCTCTTGCACAACTGAACTCCTCTAGGTCTCCTCTTGATCAATGTAGAGAGGTACCCTCCACTCCGCAGACCGATAGTCTCATTGAGCATTGGAGGTCTCGCTATTCCGGAAATGAATAGTTAGTTAGTAATTTACAGAACGATTGCATCACTGTTTTCCGGCAAATAAACTTCAGGCTTTCTTCCCGCTTCCACCACTCTCGTTAGCGCCACCTTCCTCTTTTTTCCCTTACGACGTATGGCTCCTGCGCTACCCCTCCCTGAACGGCTTCAGAGGGCTATTCTCGCCCGTATGGATCGGCAAGGATTCAATCCCGTCAAGCTGCTCAAGATCGACTCTAAGGAGATCTGGACGAAAGCGAAAACCGGACAAGCCCTTTTCAGACTGATAGGGACCTCGACTCTAGACGCTCTAGTGTCGGAGGCCGTGCGCGATTACGCCGTGCTCCAATGCGATTCGGTCAAGCGAGAGGTGCGCAGATCCTAACTGATTTTGCCTACACAGACTGATCTACAACCAAGCTTGTGTCGAATTGCTTGCAAAGCGATCGTACCTTGGCCCGGGTCTTGCTAGCCACCGGCGATTACGAAGACCTCGCGCCTTGCCCCTTCTATGGGATGCAGTCGCCAACACCGGGAGACGCACTGAAGGTGTATCTCGGTGCTTATATGCTTCACGCCCAGCGCTTGGCCATGCTCCGCCTTAGACCGTGGTTTCTCTCCATGTACTGCCGCCTGGCTGCAGCCGCGGTCGCAGCCTTGTCTGTCACTCCATGATTGCGATGAAACGATCCTTTCACTGACGTACTTGATAAGAGATACTACCGCCACCTTCCGCGCCCCCAGAAATCCGACGAGGGTCTCGGACCTTCCAGTATTTTCCTCAAGGAAAAAGAGCAAGTCTCGCAAGCGTGAGACAATACCTTCCGCCTTCCAACCGCGTATTAATCTCATGATAGAAGCCAAGAATGCATTGCAAGGTGGGATGTCTTCTGCCTGCAATCTCAGACATTGACCCTCCGATCTGTAGACATTTCTAACAAGGCATCGTCGGAAGCGTCGACCGCGTCTGGAGCAGTTTGTTCTTTTTTGTTTTTGGTATCGATCCAAGCCTCAATTCATTACATCTTAGGTTCGCGGAATCAAGCGGAATCCGACCTCCAAGAAAACTCGGGCTGGGCCCTACCCCTCCCGTACGTAGCGTCTCTTTTACTGCCAAGCTGCGGCCCATTGACAATATCCGCACCTCAGCTTCGTCAATCAAATCGGACGCTCCCGTCGAAACTTGAAGCGCCGAGGCGTTGGGGCCCGCTCCTCATATTAGATCTTTTCCTAGCACGCTCCGTGGCCCCGTCACCGGTGCGTATTCAAGTTGTAACTGTAATGCTGTTGTCTGATATCGTTGCAGACCCCTCTGATACGACTTCCAAGCGCAATGTCTCTTCTTCCTGCTAGAATCGGCCCACGTGCTGTACAAACATCCTAAGTCACAGACGACGCACACACTAGTTTATCATCTATTTATCTACTACCATAGGCCACTGCCCGATCCACCGTTCTGTAACCCAGCTATATGTACATGATACACATATGACCTCAAATCAAGTGCAGCAAAGCTCCCTGAAGTCTGAGGCACCTCGAGTACTTACATGAACTGGCGTACTTAGTCTTCACAGAAGCGAACGTTTGCGGAAGTTTCAAGAAAGTCGAACCTCAGGCCGTAAGCAGGCTTGGTCCGGTATCTCTACGTTCACCTCCTAGCATCCGACACGTCCTGGAGTCTTCGATAGCTTTGCAGGCCCCAGAATTAATCCCAGCATCATGATATTTGTTGCGAACAAACATTCGTCTTCATCAACTTTGAAATTGAATTGAAAACTTTGTCAGCCACTCCAGAGACGCCCGAGTCTCTCTTGCTCTTGACTTCCATCATACCCACCCTCATAGGTTCACGAGTACGCCTTCCCACAGAAGTAGCCTTACAAGTTCCTCGGCGTCGAGCTGGTGCAACATATGCAACGGTGCGCCGTCGTCCTTTCTATTCCCTTTATAGCACTGATACTCTGCTCGTCTCCTTGCAGCGTCCAAGGTGCGTGTGTTACACTCTCCATCATCTATCCCGCTGACTACTTCTTTGGGTAGCCGTACAACACCTGCAGTCACATCGGTCCAGCATGGGCGCCCGTCTAATCCCCCCAGGTCTCAATGGGCGTCGTTTATTAGTAGGGGAGAGCGATGGCCAATTTGCGCATACGGCTGCCTCCAGGGAATCTGCAGTGAGACCCAGGGAGATGCTTGACCGTATTCCTCCACCTTGTGCGCATATCGCCTTGAAAAGCTCCCCAGGCCGAGACCAGGACTCTAGTAGTCTGGGTCAAAGACGCTGAACGGACGACGACGTGTCCCGAGCGCCACTGGGCGAGGTATTGACGGTCTACGTACCATGTCTGATCCTCCACCACTCCTTCGCACGGTGGATTCGATGGGCGGCGCGGGTTTTCTTTATCGGAGCGTTGAGGCTTTTTTTTCGCTGTGATTTTTGTGGTTGAAGAGGTCCCAGACACTGCGCGATGCCTTGACGTGGCGTCTGGGCTCACGGTGGCCGCTCCGCGGAAACTAACCAAATCCGCGCGTAGATATTTGTTTCATGTATATGTCTGAATCAAACTGATATATTGACTCCTCTGGTCCATTTTATACCCACAGCCAGATCCAACGATTTGACACGCTTTGACGCGTCGTCTTCGGAGGTCACGGGGTCGTTTTTGTCACAGCCACTCAAGCAACAAGGCCACGTCGTTTTCCTCAGTCCAACCTCAGTTGCCGGATGCAACACGAAGTTGGCAAGTTACAGCACTTCACAATCCGCTCTTGTCAATCCACCGGATCCAGCCGCTAGCGCGCTCTGGAATCGTATGCTGTAATCTAAACGATATTGGAAGCTCACGGTGCGTTCACATCCAATGACTGATGCCAGGTTGACGCCGAGATTTTCGCTGCTGCCTGATGAAGTTATAGGACCGCTTTCTTTTCACTCTCAACGCCGGTGGAATTCGCAAGCGCCGGCTCTGGCTGTCGACTATTGCATCGACAAATCGATCTTACCTGCATGCACCTGCAACCTATCCGCTGACCTTTTTTTCTTCTGCCTCGGTAGTCTTCGACAAAAGCTGTGGAACGGGGTGCATCGTCAAAACAAAGTGGATGTGCCATACCCGAGGAAATGAGGGAGAGTTGAATCAAATTCGTGAGTTCCGGGGTCTTTATATCGTTCCAGTTGTTGTACTGACCTCTGCCACAGATTCGGCCGCTGACAATCGGCAGCGCGCAGCGGACAACGGTTAGCAGAGTTAGGTAGTATAGATGCATAGTTGTCAATCTTTGCCCAGGATTGATAGGAACGAGCTGGCGGTAAGCCGATTCGCCGTCCCAGCAGACTAGGATCCAGAATTGATGCTCTTTCTTCTTCCGAATAGATTTCGAGACAACTTGGGTCTGGGAGAGAATTGCGTGATAGCTAAGATGCATGAGTACCAAGGGGCCTCTCCGTGCCAAGATCTCGCTGTCAGTGGCAAGCGCGGTCACTCAGATCAGGGCAGTGGAGGATACAGCGGCAAAAAAGACGTTGCAGGTAGTGCAAGTCCAAATAGATGTTCCGCTGACAAAGTCAAGGTCCCAACTTGAAGCGCGATCGATGGGTGGGTATGCTGTCCTTCGAGCGCGCCGCGAACTTAGTGTGAGTCTGAGTCGGTTCAAGCATGATTGGGCCGGAATCTTGACGTCCTTGCCTTAGATTAGAAGCCGCGTTATATCGCCAGAGGGACCGGACGGTGGCAGAACCAGCCGCAGCTCGTACCAGCGGGTGCGGCGGTCGCCTTCAAGTTGGGAGGTAAACCTTCATGCAAGTCCCCTTAAGTTTGCAATGCTGAAGTCTTCCAGGCACTCGCGAGAGTCGCATTGCACGCCGGAAAGAGACTAGATCGCACGCGTCTCCGTCGAAGATTCCGGCCTGAAGCTGACTGATTGGCCGAATGATGAGGTAGTATCTGTCCCGCCATTTGTTTTTGTGCGCTCATGCCCGTTCAGCTGGCAGTGCGTGGTGCGGATCTGGTGCCTCCGGGTTGTTGCGGCGCACAGACCGTCGAGCCGACGGATGGTGAGAGAATCGAAGACCCGCAGGGCGTTAGCATTGAGCAAGCGCTGTTGCTCCTGGAAAATCGAGGAAAGTCGCCACGTCAGTCAAGTCATCTTGCTTTACCTTTTATCCATGCTCTTGACTGACTTTTTTCTGTGCTCGTCCAAGACTGAGCCAAGTACCGCAAAAGCGCGGCTGCTGAGAGCGGGGCCCGGGGAAGTTTTTGTGACTTGGCCCAGCCTCAGGCTCAGCCGTTGCGGCGCTACGGCCGCCAAGACTTCGTGAAAAGGAGTTTGAAGAGGGTGCTCGCCTTGTGGTCGCTCAAGAAGCTCTGTGGGTCTGTTGCGGACGGGGCGCTTGCCTTGTGGAGGGCAGGCGTACAGAATTCGAAAGGGGCGGAGGAAACAGGGGCGGCGGCAACCATCAAGGTCCGGGCGGACCGATGAGATGGTTGCCACGCAGTCTCTCGCACGGTGCTCGAGAGTCGACGTCGACGAGCAACCTCGAGCAACTCAGCCCACGATGCGGTAGATTGCAATGAAAGCGGCACAGTCCACGGGGACACCGTGACAATGTCTGCATGCACGGGCACGCGGCAACTGAACCATAGTGAGTGTGAGTTTTGCTTTGTGTTTGAGAAAGTAATGCTCATCGCACCCAGCGTCGACTCGGAGCAAGCTCGCCGCTGACTTGCCATCGTGGGCCCCGCAAGTTCATTGTGGCCGCAGCCCCGACGCCGACCTGTCGCCGGAGCAGAAGAGCCGTCCGTCACCTCCACGGGTGTTGGCTCCCGCGACGTACACCGGTGCGGTCCGCGAAATACTCGCCGTCGCGCCCGAGGGCGAACCGCGCGCCCACAATGCGCCAGCAATCCAAACTCCCCGACAAACAAGCTGCTCCTCGGACGGAACGAGCGCGTCCGCGGCCGGGCGGCAGGACCTCATTGGACGTGGACAAAAAGGCGGCGCACATAGTTCACCATCGCTCGCAAGACAAATGCGGAGCTTCGTCTCCGCGGACTCTACGGGAGCGCATTCCGAGCGGGGTGAGCTTCGGGTTCCTTTTTGTGTCATTGTCTTGATTCGTTTTGGCGGGCCTAATCCCTCCCGCTTTCTTTCTTTATGCTGATTCTCCTGTGACAGGCCACTTCGTCTCCGACTGGCGATGCGAAAAGAGGGCGAGACATGGACGAACCGGGACCCTCAGATGGTCACGACGGCGACGTTTCTGGCGCCGCAGCTGGAGGAGAATTCAGTTGAAGGGGTGCAAGCTGTGCGTCTCTTGTTTCTTATTGATTTTATTTCGCTACTTCGACCTCTCCTCGCTTTCATTTGCCTCCTCCGATTCCCTATACCATCCATTTTTTTATCAATCTCCATCTGTTCGTTTAGTTCTTTTCTCTGCACATGTTAATCCCACCCACAGCGCCCTTCGCGTCTCTCGCTTCTGAAGGAGATGCCTGTCTCGCTGAGGTTTTACGCCGCTCCAAACAATGTGCCAGGCCTAGAATGGGCGCCGGAATGCGCATTCTGATTTTCCTCAGAGTAATGAATGTCGAGTATGTAGCCTGCATTGTGATGTCGTACCCTTTTCTTTAAAATGTATGCAGCTAAAATATATCGAGGACAAGGTGTGCACACACGCATGTGATGGCGTGCCCAATGAGGAAATCCGTGGAAGTTGTCCAATACCACCAACTTCAATGGCCAGCATGGACGCTCCTGGGCCTCCAACACCTCCTCGTCCCGATGTGCTTTCGCGCATAATACACCATCCGCCTGATCCCACTACAGACTGCGTCGTCGCGCCCGCCACCTCTCTGCACGACCATTCGTCGGCAACTGCGGTTACTCCTCTCCTCTCGCCTAGTCAGATAGAGCAGTTGGATTTTCGAGGACCGCCGGCCTCTGATATGCGTAGGATCTCAAGAAAGGAAAAGCGAGCTGCTGCTGCTCGTGAAAAACCGAATCGTACCCCCTTGCGACAAGCACTGCGCAGTCTCGAGAAAACTGCGACCTCGGCCATCGAATCAATAAAGACCGTACTCTCTCCTATCCTAGCCAGGCTCAAGAGTGCTTGCAGGCGGCAGATAGTGAGGAGATCACCGAGCTCGTCACCATCGGAAACTCTCACATGAATTATCATGTGGTCGCTATTTTGTACGATTGTCTTCCGGCGTCCGTGTTATCGCGAGGAACATTGACTGTATGCTCATTCTTGACCTCATTGACGGACCCATCTCATCCGATTCTCTCACAGGCGGTTCGGGGCGCATTCACAAGCAAATCTGGACTCGCCGAGCTATCCAAAAAGTTTACACATACCTCTTGCTTAAAGAACTTGCAGCCAAGAGAGCACTTGTTTGCTATCACGGGTGCTCTTGCAACACATTCAAACGCCATCTCTTCGCGTGATTTTCTGCAAGACATACTTCAGCCTGTGTTCGATGCGATCGGTGTTCATGCAAAAAGGTAACGATAATCCGCTGTTCCAACCGGTTGAAATTGCTCAATGAATGGATTGCAGCCTCCCCTCCGTTCGGAATCCCGACCCCATATACAATGACCGTACAAGCCAGATCTTGGCCGCAATGCGCTCGAAAGAAGAAAAATCAGAAAGGTCAGGGACGTTCTTAAATCTGCTGCTCTTCAAGCTGACCAAATTTCACCTTAGCACAAGTTCCTCGCTAAAGAGGCGTTACTCTCCCGGGAAGGAGAACTGTATGTCGTGCTGGAAAATCCTGTAATTTCACTGACGCGATATAGTCGCTTCCGGCTCTTTACTCGGCGCTCCGACCAGTCCGACGCGAGAAATCAAGCGGCGCAGGAGTATCCACGACGGCGAGACGGGAAGTTCGGAGCGGTTAGGTCTCTAATCTTGCCCTACCTCGGTTTGAGGCAATGTAACTGATGATCTCTCAGGTGACGGTGAGGCAGCTGACGCAGAGGGCAAGCCGGAGCCTACACCGGCGCTCCGACCTCGAGTAGCGCTTTGTCCGGAGCCCTTGACTGGAGGTATTGTCCCCATTTTCCCTGACCCGTTGCAGGCTAATGACGCGCTGGTAGATCCTGAGCGGGACGAAACAGGCGAGGATCCAAGCGCTGGGCGTTATCTTTTCTTGCGCTGACTCCTGGCGGTAGACGAGAAGGATCCATCCAGCCGTGAGTCGCTCGCTCCCCATGACGTCGAAGCTGTAGCTTTGGTACATGTGCTGGAAGGTTCGTTGACTTTCTCCGGCCTCGAACATGTGCTCACCGTGTTTTAGAGGATGGTGAACAAGTCGCAGAGGTTGGGCTGAGCGAATCCGAAGGTTAGCCTTCGTTTCTTTTTTGTGTACAATTTTGAGGAGGGTGGCGCAGAAACGGAAGACGCAGGAGCGAATCACAAGCCTGCCCGTAGCAGCAAAGGTATCACCCCTCGAGCGTGGTATCCATACCCTGCCTAATCTGTGGGTCTAGGAAAGAGAAACCAGAAAGACCCTCTCCGTGAGCTCATCCAGCAGATGATCATAACCGCCTTCCTGGCACCGGAATCGACAATAACGTTCCCAATCCTTCCTCCGGCAGCATGGGATATAGTTCTCGGGTCTGCTGACAACCGTGATCCGTTGGAAACATGCGGAGATGCAGCAATGCACCTCGTCGTTACAGAAATTCTCCTGAATAAGTTGCGCTCAAGAGGAACACAGGGAAGGTCGATCTTCAAGGTGAGTTGAGCTTCGGCGGCCGAGCTCATACTCTGAGCTCATATTTCAGGTTATACACGCCCTTCTCCTGACGAACAGGTCCTTCTTGGCCTTCCTTCAAGGCGCGGGATGTTTTGCAGGAAGTGGAGCATCCCCGAAGTATCCAGGGAATGCGTTTGAGGTGTACGCTGCCCTCCTCGCCCAGGAATCCTTGTCGGCTTTACAAACTTGGGTTGGCAAGTTCTTCGATTACGCCGTCGACGAAGTTATTGCAGTGTGGGAAGCGTTCCCTGGGTATCTTTCTTTGCTTCATTTACGCAGAACACCGTACTTAGCTGATTTTTGAACCCAGTGGAGAGCCGGCTGTCAAGCAGCGCGTCCGCAAACGAGACAAAGCGACGGCTAATGGGACTCAGACGGACATGTATTCGGAGGGCAGGGAACACGGCCGTGACGCTAAGAGAAATAGGACAGGTCCCGGACCCGTTATGAGGCTGTTCGCTCCCCCATCCATCCATTACGTGGATATGGTGATCATCGCTCGTGCAAATTGATATCATATTTTCAGGTGGCCACCACCAACGCAGTGACACTGGATGATGACCCCGCTCAACGGGTACGTCATGCTGATATGCAACACAAATATCACTCATCTTCGGGTCAGGCATCGTCGAGTCGCTTTAGTTTCATGGTGCCCACGGAGCTCGCGTGGGTTCCTGTTTCTCTAGTCGAGAACGAGGCAGGAGAGAAAGGTTTCAAGTTTGCGCAGATCGGAGATGCATGCGCACGGGAATAATGTAGTAGTATTGGATTTGCGCGAAGGCTCTTTGTGCGTTAGAAATCTCAGATAGTGGCCACATTGCTGCCCCGCAGCGCGCAGAATGTCAATTTTTTCCGCTGACACACGACGAGGTACCAAGGATCGGATGAAAATCTGTGGCAAACACAGGAGGGTCATTGAAAAATGAGCAGCTACGGCCGCGGCGCGGATTCTCTCTGAGTCCTTGCGACTTGAATGATTATGTCTTCCACCTCTTCGTCGTGAACTTTATTCAGCCTTCATGGCGCGCAAAGGTTAGTTCCAGGCAGCCCGGTAGCGGATTTTCATCGCTAAAGAGGTCCTACCTCGTAAGCGATAGGCCCGGCGATTTGAGTACGTGGTGGAAGCAATTAACTTTAGGAAGCTCGTGAGGTTGTGTTTGGTTTGAGTCGATCGTTGATCTCGGACGGTCCACCTGCCTTTTACGGAGTTGCGAGCCTCGAGGCATCATCGGAGAATTATTTCCCAGTTATGTTTGGAGGAGGCTTTCAGAGTCGTCAAGTTCTGGAGGGAAAAAGCACCGATGATAATATGAGATAATACAATAGTTTGCAAGAGACATGCGTGTTAAACGTGCATTTGGTCCGGTTTGCGTCGAGACGCGCACCATCAAGCCCCGGCGCAGCGTCAATGCAGCACGAGGATCGCCATCCTTGCAAGGGAACTCTTCTACCATAGAAACCTCGCCAACAGAAACCTCCAGCCCCACCGACGCTCCCCAGCCCTCTAATCCAACCCAGCGCGTCCGACGTCGAGTCCGACGAGGCTCAGCGCGCGTCCGGTAACCACCCTAGCACCTCGCTCATCCGTTCGTTGGTCCGCATCGGTCCTATCGGCGTCTTCGACCCATTGCTGAGTCTCCGCCTCGGGAGGTTGTTGAAGCCCGCGCGCGACAGAGGTATTGCTAGGTCCGTTACGCCGGTCAGGATTTCTGTGCAGAGCACCTTAGTGCAGGCCACGAGTACCGCCATTGCCGTGGGCGCTCCCGTACGAGGTACATGATGTTGCCCGGCCGATGAGGGGATTCGGATCTTTGTGGTCCGCCGCGGCTTCGCCTTTGGAAGTTTGGTACAAGTTGAAGGAGGTGGGTGCGAGGAAGCGACGTATAGCTGCAGATGAATCAGCATTGGTATCGGTGAGGTGCCAAACCTCGCAGACGATACACGATGAAGCGAGCCAGTGGACGATGGTGGTGGTTCGGGACAAGGAGAGAATGGAAGTTGCCGGTATTTTGATGGGAATTTATACTGGGACCATTGTTTGTTACCAGCAAATAAAAAACCAGCGGAGGCAGTGTTCCTCCGTTACGCATTAAATCGGGGAGCTGGATTTGGCTCGTTCCGTCTGCCATTCGGGTCCAAACATCGAAACGAAACCGCCGGGGGACGTTGAAAAATTTGAACGCAATTTGAACGGCCAGTGAACGGATAATCAATTTGGAGTTGGTCCAGAAAGTGCGGTGGCTCTATGCGAGTGAGCTGATCTCAGCAATTTATCTAGGAACTGCTTCAACCTTCGGTGGCGCAGAAGCACGAAGCCGAATTTCTCGCAGAAGCCTGAAGACAGTGTGGCTGTGTAGGCTGATCGGCGGCCTATCACACCTTGATCTAAGGTATACGCCATCCATCCTCGACGAACATCACGTGTGATTTCCTTTTTTGGATGAGCTTTCGAAAACATTTAATATTGGAAGTATTAGACCACATATGCGTAATCCCCTCGAGGAAAAGTTGCTAATCTATGTATTGTACCTCCCAAAAAAACAGTGGGCTACCCCGGTCCAAAGTGAGTGAGGAGATACAAATTTCGTCGACGGCCTTCGGTTAGATCATAAATTGATGGCAATTGATGGGAAATCGCAGCCGTGCTCATTTTTGTATCTCCTCCTCCAATATGAGCCAAATGTGCTCGGGTTTTTTTCTATCGCTACCTTGCACAAAACAGAAACTTTTGCTCGAGAGGATTCTGTCCTACTACCTCCGTTGTTCCGAGATTAAATGTTTTCGAGAGCTCGTCCAAAAAAGGAGATAACACGTGACGTTCGTCGAGGATGGATGGCGTATACCTTACGATCAACCCCTCCTCTTCGTCTCTCACACCTCCAACAGATAGCTGCTACATCGACAAGTCCGCGAAACTCTGGATCTGCGGCACCTACCTGCGTTTCAACATGTTCCGGCGAGCTGCTAGCGCTGTGGGATCCGCCATTGTTTGGCCATTGTTACTCAGTCTCGGAGTTCTTGGAAAACTTCGGCCCGTGCAGGCTTGCAGCGTCTTCATTGGAGAAAACATTGAAGGGCAGGGAATTGGACAGTATCAAATTCCCTTACATCTGGGTGAATTCCTGCTGCCCCACCAAGATTCCTGTAATTTGAAGGTCTTTTCACGCTGCGGAGTCGCGAACCTATGTCTCCAGGAGCAGAAAAAAGGTGGGAGAACCTAATCTTGTTTTTTAACTCCATTGCTTGTCAACTTCGGCGCCAAATAAATTGAAGGTCCACAATAAATCATACAATCCCGAGTACCTATGCAACTTCCGCTCGTACGGGTGACTATGATCGAAGTCCGTCCATTGTTCACCGTATAATGATCACTGATTTCGAACGTAGATACGATAGCCCCGCCTTGATACCGCACGGCAACGAGTGACAGACTCCGTTTTCCTTCACCTTTAACCTGAGTCCCCAAGGTCGCATCTGTGTAGCCAGATCGTAAGTGAGTTTCTTTCTGTCGGCACTCAAAATGGGCGGTATTGACGCGCAACATATGTAGCCCTTATCGGCGCAGGAGTCTGCGGCAGGACCCGTGCGATATTCCCCTTCCTCGGTGTCGGGGATGCGCGCTGTACGTTCCTGTGCTTTTCTTTGGGACTTTTGGGGGCTCATTTATGGTTACAAATCAAGGTCGGACATAGAACATTCCGCACTCAGCCACTGTCACCGCCCATTCCAACTCCTCATTTTGGTTCAATCGCTTGAGGTCCGATACCAGTGCACTTTGCCTCTGCAAATGTCCTGGGGCCGGCAATTCATCTATGCAAAGTTTTGACTGCATGCGTGGACACTATACCTGCGAGTCCCCTCGATGCCGCTGATTCACACATAGTTCAAAAGGTTATTCTGCCAGTGCAGTCGTCTCTGGAATGCTCTGCGTCCTCCGGAGGGCAGCAACGGATGATTTAACGGAAATGAACCACACTATCTCCATCTTCGCGCATTGAGCTAGAAATTGCAGGTGCGAAGGCGATTTGTTGCTCTGTGCTGGAGTTGATTCGTTTATCTTTCGTGCAGCAGCTACGACCAAAGTGACAATGTAACCGATGTTGCATACTAGGCCTATGCGAATACAACCAATGTTTGTGCGCCGAAGCCATGCCGGACATGCCGCGAGGTTGTTTGTATCTGTCGGTCATTTCGGTTCCAGCAATATACAGCCAAAACTCACATCTTGTACGCGTGAGTGCGATGAAGTCCTACGCGTTATTGGGACTTACGCGGCTTTTTCCAGACGATGGCAGAGAGCAGCGCGGACGTCAGCTTCAAGCCGTCCACCGCCATCGCCGATTTCCTCGAAGATCTCTGCACGCGCGCTGAAGCCGAGAAAGCAGCAGTTGCAGAAAGACTCAGAGCAAGCAAAGAAAAGAAACTTCCGAGCCAGCGCAAGCGCCTCACGGCAGACGACCTGATCATTGGGGCACCGCGAAATGAGCCGAGACACCGTATGTTTGGAAGATCCTTCAAATTCTGTTTCTGCTTGAGAACTCTATTCGTCTAGTGACTAGGAATGCGTCAGTAGCCCGTGCAACCACGGATATACAGCCTTCAGCAGTTTGTGAGCTTTACTCTCTGATCGATTCGGGGCGTTTTTAATCGAGTTTGTAGACTCTCGCGAGGCCATTCCATACGTCAGGCGCTCCGTCAGGGTCACCGAGGCGCAGATAGATTCGCCTGCCGTGCCCGGTGAAACGGCCGGACATACCCTGGAATCTTTCGCAGAGTCCCTACGTCGTTCTTCCCGCAAGGCCGCTGGGAATACGATACCCACGAACTCCCTGTCGCTTTCCTCCCGAGCACTGCGCCCACGTTCAATGTCAACCCCAGCGGTTCCGTCATCCTCATCCTCGCGCCCCCGTCCCCGCAAAGAGATCGCCGCTCCTAAGGAAACCCCCAGTACCACTGAACCGGAGCTCTTCTTTGTTAGTGAGTGATCGCCGCAGCCTCTGAAAACAAAATGCTAACTCGCTGGATCCGTAGAAAGGATAATTGAGGCCAGAGTTGTCACCGAAGGAGCCAGGAGACCGAACAAAGTAATTTGGGTACGTCCTTGAGAGTTTGTTCTGAACCGCGTTAACTTATCGTTCGGGAACTAGGAATACCTCGCGGAGGTAAATTCAATACCACGAGTATCATGCGTTTGCTTATATCTCATCTTCTTCGCCAGTGGGACGGTTATGATCATTGCACGTACGTTCATGCGGCATTGTGAAATTACTAGCGCTTATCCTTATTTTCAGATGGGAGCCCATCGAGTCGTTCAAGGGCAGCAAACACGCGGTGGGGCTGTTTTGGGCCAACGCGGACTGTGGGGGTCGCAACCCCGACCAACTGTTCAAGTTCAAGACTGGGGAAGTTATCAAATTGAAGCAGCCGATGTCCAAGGGAAACTGTGCGTACCCCATCCAATTTTTCCCCTTCAACTCACTCATTTCGTCCATTTACTCAGCGCGCAAGAGAAAACGTCGCGCCTCCGTTACTGAGATCGTCGGCACGCGCGTCTTCGCGCTCTGGGCGGAGGACAAGCACTACTACTCCGCCGTCGTGCAGCGCCGCGTGGGGTATCGCAGCCACAGCTACATTGTGCGCTTCGACGACACCGACGCGGAGGTCAAACTCCCGCTCAAGCACATGCGGCCCTGCTCCCTGCTCAGGAAGGGCGACACCGTCATCCTGCAGACGGACAACGTCGTCGTGGCGGACTTGCGCTCGGATTCGGCGTTCCTGGTGAAGAAGGCTGTGGATTACTCGGCGGTGAAGATTTCCCCGTACTACATCGAGAAGGAATGGGCGCGGCGTCAACTTGCTCATGAGGATGTTGTGTGTCAGTGCGAGCCTCTCATGTGATGTCTTTTTATGTTTCTTGGTAAGTCGTGCAAGTTGGTCGTCGTTTCGTTCCTAACCGGCCCTCGCAGCCGCTTTGGGCTCTCGATTGCCATGACTGTGTTGCATATTATCATTTCTTGGTGAGTCGTACGACTGGTCATATTCTTCTTTCCTAACTGGCCCTTTCAGCTGCCAAGTTTAGCCTGTTTAGGAACATTGTGCTGCTGCGTGCTCTTAATTACCATGTTAGTGTATGTGCTGTGTGAAATTAGTCTTCGCATTCAGAAGCTGAAATGTGTATCAGTCACAACTGATAATTTGAGTACAATCGCGCCCGCCCTACCCTCTCCAGCGACTCCGCGACATTGTAAAGAGAAGTTTGGCTATCAGCGCGACCAAGTAGCTAATTTTTCTCTTAACGCAAAGTGATAGTGGATCCAGAAAGCATATTTGGCCGGACGCCAACAACTGATCGGGCAGTTACCGACTTCCATCTGGCGAAACCTTGTTGGCCAATAAATCGTCCTTGCAACTCGGTATCTGCGGCCATTCAAGAGCGTCTCCGGGGGATATATCCTCACCGAGGATTGTGAGTCCATGGTCGTAAACTCTCTAAGGCTCCACAACTGAAGTTCAACACATGTTTAACTTCGCATTCCCTGCGGCAGGTCAACGGAAATCGAACCGTGATTGTCTGGCCCATGTGGACCTCCTAGCCTCAACTCGACCCAAGTATAGTGAACTTGAAAAAAGCCAGACTGGACCGCTACTCGGCCTAACAAAACCAAGGATCCATAGGGGCGTTTGCGTGAACGGGAGAATATCCGACCCAAGGATCGAGATCCCTCAGACCCGGGTTCTTCTACGAAATGCGGACACCAATGGTCAAAGCCGGCTCGGATTATTACTGGATGTAAAGTAATAAATACAACCTAAGGATCGACGGCTCACTTTGGGAACTTTGAACGCTACAACAGCAATTGCACCAGCGGAAGACTTTGGTTGGGCTGTTGGCGTAAAAAAATGATTGAATACAAGGATCCCGAGGGACTATCTGAAAGCCGTTTCCCTAGCTAACAGCATCGACCTCGAGTGTCGGAGGAAGACTAGATTGGGATGCTGGAGGGCGAGTATGCGCCATTGAAGATGTACGACGACTCGAGGGTGCCTCGATGGTGCCGCTCATGAGAGCTGTCTCATCGAATTCAATCGCGTTGAAGTCGTGACGATGTCGAGCGGATGAGCCGAGTAACTGTCATGCTGCGATTCCGGCCGACCACATGAGCACGGCGTTCGCCAGGTCCTATCTTATCAGCTTCTGTACATGGCCGAGACCGTCAATGACGAGTTGGCAGCCAGGTGCCGCCAAGGGAGGAGGAAGCAAATGGTTGTTTGATGCACAGTCCCATGATACACAAGCACAAAGTCATGACAAAGGTTGATTCGTTGAAGCAAAAGGCTGAGTGCATTTGCATTTGCATTTTGCTCGCGGGTGCCATGCCAAAAAAACTTCCAAACTTCTACCCATGGATCCTCGGGTCGGATTTGACTTGAGTGAAAAAAACTTCAAAGTGACCCATGGATCCTTGGGGTGGATACGACTTTGCCAAAATTACAAACTTTTAAAGTGACCTTGACAGAAGTCGTGGGTCGGATATGAGATTATGTGGCACAATAAATTGTGTACCACGGATATGCGCTCTCATTAGGTTGGATGGCCGAGCGGTCTAAGGCGCCAGACTAAGGATCAGCTTCCTCCGGAAGCACCACTTGCCAGGATTCAGTTCCAGCAATCTGGTCCGAAAGGGCGTGGGTTCGAATCCCACTCCAATCATCTTTTGCCTCCTGCGAGGGACAGGGTTGCGCTTCTTGTCTTTTGGGGCTCTGCTCATCGATAAAATTCCTTCGAGTTGTGTTACCACCGCCTCCCGCCAAGTATTCGGGCGAATAAACGGGATTTGAAGAGATTTCCTTTTTCGTCAGAAAGCGGTTGTTTGCGCATGCTGATCAGAGGCACTATCCACTTTGCTTCTGTCTTGTTTTTCTTGCTTTCCCCTTGCTTTCCCCTTGCTTTCCCCAATGGCACCAATCTCGCGTTTGCGCCAAGCGCGCCGAGCGAATAGAATTACTCTACCGTCGTTTTCTAGGCCCGTATAGGCACCACCAAGCGGAACGCCTCTGGGCGCCTCGTCAAAGTCAACCGAACGTTCACTGCCGTTCAATGTCGCCAGTTCCAGGAGGAGTGCGCGGCTGAGAAGGCCCAGTTCCTTGCAGGTACGTCCTTGGCTCAGTTTTTCCACCATCGTGAAGCCTCAACTCGAAACTTTTTCAGCCCAACGCGCGCGGGCCTCGATGCCACCTGCGATCTCACCGACCAGAAGAATAGACGGAGGGGAGAGCGATAGATCATGCGGATGCGTTGTGGATGCGCCTTTTCAGACGTTGAACTCAGCGGAACAATAAGTAAGGGACGCAGGCCAAACTCTGGTGCGCAATATGTCCATTTAACATATAGTCTTCTGTATACTCATAGTTTTCCAAGTGATTCATCTAAGCCTGGGTTTACCCGTTACTCGAGACTCGCGCCGCCCAGCGAAGCTATACCCATTACCCTACTTCCCGTACCCTGTGCCCGCTCCTATCGATACACTCCGACGCATTCGCATGTCTTGCACGCGACGAGAACGTACCGCAGACTGTCCCTGAGCAGCAACTGCGTTCCTTTCGCGAGCAGCATCAGGAGGGGCCGCTCATGAAAACGCTATTGAATACGGTTCGCAGTGAGTATGCGTATGCTCGCAGGGGACATCTTCCGATCACCACCCAGCTCCCAGATCGATAGGGTACGCAGGCGCGCCTCCTCCTCCGGCGCCCATCGGCCAGTAGCCGATCGTGTACTGCGCGTCGAACTCCAGCACCGATGCAGGTCCGTGGTGACGAGTTTAGTCCACGGAGGTCCGCGACCAGCGTGTTTCAGGCAGCTAGCTCTGCCCGCCGCTGGCGGTGCTCCCCGGGATGTCTGGCATGCTGCAGTGGCAGGCGCAAAGGAGCAGCACACCCGACGGTGATTGCGGGCAAAGGCGTATCATAATGGATCTCCACCTTTACCTTAGTACCGCATCTTATGTGTCTTCATAGCTCAAGAATCAGTAGACGAAAAACCATTCCATCATTTAGCCGACCAAGTACAGAATATTAAGACCAAAAGAAATCTACATGTGTTTAGAGAATCGCCTCGACCTTGGCATCCTCGTCGCTCGAAACCAACAGCGCCACGATCGCACGCAGCTCCTCGCCAACGGCCTCAATCTCGGCCTTGCTATATACCCGACTATCGTGACGCAGGCGCACGACGTACCCACCAGCGGCAGTCTTGAAGACCTCCATCATCAACGCATAATTCATCTCCTGCCGCACCTTCGACATCCCCAGCACGCACCACCGCATATGGTCCACCGCCGCGCCCTTGCTCGGCTCAAACGGCTGGAACAAGAAGAGGCAGCGGTTCTGCACAGGCAGGATGTCCAAGATCGAAATGTCCCCGTGCTCGTTCGTCTCCCAGAAGATCGCCTGCGTGCGCTTGAAGAGCGCGCCGAGCGGCGTGTCGCGCGCGAACTGCACGCGGAAGGGGAGAAACGTCGCGCACGCGCCGCTCATCTCCTGCGCGCCCTCGACGGGGAGATCGCGCCCCGTGACGAGGCTGTCGTACGCGATGTCGGTGCCGTGGCGGAGGCGCGCGAGGAGGAGGGAGAAGGCGGTCTGGAAGACGATGGGCACGGTGACGCCGTGTTTGGGCGCGCACGCGTCGATGCCGTTGTCGAAGTGCACGAGGCTGATCGCGTTGCAGGCGGGCGCGGCGACGGGAGGCAAGGGCGGGTAATCGAAGGAGCAGCCGTCGAGGGTTTTGCGCCAGAATGCGAGCCGCTGCTCGCGGTCGAGGGTCTCGGTGTACTCGATGAACGCGTCGAAGGCGGGAACAGATGGGACGGGCTCGCCGCGAGCAATGGCGACGAATTGGGCGTCCAGGACACGAAGCGAGGTCCCGTCGTATACCGCGTGGCTGACACGATGAAGGAGGAAGCGGCGGCCGTCTTGGAGACTGACGACGACATACCGGGCCCAAGGCTCGCCGTTTGCGAACTCGTTGTCCCATTCCTCCTGCACGACAATCTTCATCTCCTCCTCGTCAGCGACCTCCACCTCCCGGACGCGAGGAGCGGTCGACTTGAGCACCACCTGCAGCCACTTCCCGCTGCCGTCCTTCACGAAGGTCGTCCGAAGAATGGGATTGCGTCGCGTCAGCTCCGCCGTCACCTCGATCCACCGCTGAACGTCGAGATCCGCGGGCAGCTCGCGCGTAGTTTGCAGAAGCCAGAACTTCTCCGGGCGAAGAGAGAGCTCCAGGAATTCAATCTGACCCGGACCCGCAGGCAAAACCGCGTCAACGTCCTCCTTCGCAAGTCCCGCGAGCTCGTAGACCTCGCTGCTCGGCGTGTACGCTTTCGCTACCGCAGCGGCTCCGTGGGGCACAGAGAGCCCCTTCACCTTTGTCGCCATGTCGCGCAAGGTCGGGTTCGCCAAGACGTCGCCGACGCTGAGCGCTCCGACACCGCGGCTGCGACACTTCCCGACGAGACTGATCGCAGAGATAGAGTCGCCGCCGAAGTGGAAGAAGGAGGACGTGGCCCCGATGTCGGTGATGTCGACCTGGAGGATGTCCGCCCACAGCTCCCGCAGCAGGAATTCGACAGGCGTGGTGCACTCGACGTACGGGCCCTGCGCCGAGTCGGCGTTGCTGTACTGGTTGAGGTCAGGCAGTGCGTTGCCGAGGCGCGTGAGGAGGGCGCCATCAATTTTTCTTGAATTTGGGGTGATTGGGAATCGCGACACAGGGATCCAGATCTTGGGGACCATGTACGGAGGCAACGCGACCGCCAGCTGCGTGCGCAGCGCCGAGATTTCGTCCACGTACGCCGTAGATGGGAGAATGATGCTCGCCTCATCGCCGTCGAGCTCGTCTTCCGCCTCAATGAGAACGAAGGCGGCGAGTTGGGGTTTGCCGGCAACGGTGAGCACCACGACGCATCTGCCGTTCCCGATATCGGTGGCTGTGATCGCGTGCTCGATCTCCCCCAGCTCCATGCGATGGCCTGCAATCTTGACTTGGTTATCCCGACGTCCATAGCACGCCAGCTCGCCGGACGGCTCCCACCGAATAAGATCGCCCGTGCGGTACATCGTCTCGCCGTTGCTCCAGCTGATGAAGCTCTTCGCGGTGGAGTCGGGGCGGTTCAGGTAGCCGCGCGCGACGTACGGCCCCAAGACGCAGAGCTCGCCGATGGCTCCGTAGGGCACGATGTCCATGGTGCCAGGCTGCAAGATCATCGACCCGACGCCGTACATCGGGAAACCGATGATGCGGGGACTCTTTTCCGGTGGCATATCGCCCCAGGTCACGTAGACAGTCGTCTCCGTCGGCCCGTACGAGTTGAAGAGGGTGAGATGGGGAGCGAACATGGCGACGAGCTCCGCAGAGCACGGTTCGCCGCCGAGGACCATGTGGGTGAGAGAGGGCGGCACGGAGGGGAGGAGACGCGCAACGGTGGGGGTGAGCGAGATCTGGTTGGCGTTGAAGGACGCAATGCAGGCGGAGAGGTTGGTCATCAAGGATTCCATCGAGGCCAGACAGAGAACGCCGCCTGAGAAATGGTGAGTACCAACGAATGACGGAAGGTGATATTCACTAACCGACACTCAAGACCGTGAAGATGTCGCTGACAGAGACGTCGAAAACGTAGTTTGCGAATAGAAGCGTGCGCCAGGAAGGGAGATAGCCCTCCGCAAGGATGCGGCCGGTGACAAAAGTGGAGATCGAGTAGTGATTGATGAGAACGCCCTTTGGCGCGCCGGTGCTGCCAGATGTATAGATGGCGTATGCGAGATGGTTAGAAGTGAGAGTAGGGGGAGCAGCTCCTGTCGGAGAAGGAGTGCGACCGTTAGTGATGGGAAGTGCTTTGCGGCCGCCGGTGGTGCCCTTGGACTCAGAGAGCAGTAAGGTTCGCGATACCTGGACCTCTTCATGGTCGCCGCGGACGTTCACGGACGTTCGGGTCAGCTTGTCAAGGAGGATGAGGGGGAGATGCTCGTCGAAGATATGTGCGTGTTCCGGGACGGTCACGGCAACGACTGCCTCGACATCTTGGCAGATGAAGCGATTGCGCTCCACCGGGTTCTCGGGATCAAGAGGCACTGCGGAGAGCGACGTTAGCGAAGGCCGCAAGTACGTGCAAGCATTGGAACCTACCGAACGCGCCGCCTGCCTTGAGGATTCCGTACAAACTCACGATCATTTCAATGGACCTAAATTTCGCTCAGTGACATCGACGCTTGATTTAACGTGAAGAAACTCACTTGTCGATGCATACGGGCACAAGAACATCAGGACCGACGCCTCTCTCGATGAGGGCAGCCGCGACACGATCCGCCTTCGCGTTCAGTTCGCCGTACGAAACGACGGTCCCATCTTCCCATTCCAAAGCAGGACGCTCGGGCGTGGCGAGCGCGATCGCCTCCATGGCGGCGTGAACGACAGCGTCGGTGCCCGGGGCGTACAGTGCACGGGACTCGAGGAACGCGACCTCCTCAGCACCGAGGAGGCGCAAGTCAAGGATCTTCTGAGAAGGGGACGTCGCGCTCAAAGCGGTGAACGCATTGACAAATTGTGTCATGACGAACTCAGCCTCGCGGGCACCCAGAGGCGAGACGAGCTTGACGTCGATCGGGTCGGACGGCGAATCGGGGAGGGCGACCTCGAGCGAGACGTACTCGGTGCGCCAGACCGGCGTGGGCCCGTACGGCTTGAACACCCGGTTCGGGCTGCGCTTGTCCTTGGTAACGATGTTGACCATGGTATTGAAGAGTCCGGCCTTTTCGTGCGTGAGCTGGAGGGCATCGCGCATGCCGTACTGGGAGTGCTTCATCATACCCCAAAGGCCGTCCTGCACGCCCTTGACAAAGTCAAGGGTCGTGAGCGACTCGATGTCGGGGAAGTGGATGCGCTGCGGGACTGTGGTGAGGGTCGGACCGTTCATGGCATCGAGATTGGCGATGGGCAGATCACGAGCAGCGAGGGTGGTAGCGAAAGTCACACATTGGGGAGAGATATTGTGGATGCGGAGGACGAGCGCCCAAGCGCTATAGATAAGGGTGCCGAGGGTGATTGAGTGCGCTAGGAAGCAAAAGATTCAGATCAACAAGTACAGCCAAGTAAAGACGATGTACCTTTCTGGAAATCCTGCGTGACGTTTGGCAAGGAGCGGACAATTATACTGCTATTGGTGGGATCTGCGACGTTCAAATGAGACGGGCTTGCGTTCTGGAGGTACGCGGACCAGAACGCTTTCGACTCGTTGCGGTCAATCGACTGGAGGTGCTGAATGAAAGTGTTGTACGGAGGCCGCTCGATCGGGGAGCGTCCGTCGTATATCAAAGCCGCGTCGTCGATGGGGAACGAATTCGACCAGAAGTCGAACAAGGCGTGGTGCGAGGATATGACGAGAATCTGGGAGTCGGGGAAGAAAGCGACACGCCAAAACGGCGAGCCCAGGTGTACGCCCTCCTCTGTGTCCTTCTCCTTATACTCCTGAAGCGAGCAAGAAGATGGGACCTCGATCCAAGGAAGCGGTGTCGAAGCCGGCAAGACACCTTGAAGAATGGATGGCCCCGAGGGGAAGAAGGTGGTGCGCAAGAGGGAGTCGCGCCGGAAGACCTGCTCCAATGCGTTACGAAGACGAGGAATATCTTGTCCCGAAACATCGTAGACACGCTGGTAGAGATAGTCCTTGTTGCCCGAGAGGGTCGCCGCAATGAGGCCCTCCTGCAATGAGGAAGAAGGGTAGATATCTTCGAAGATCGACCAGTCGAGGGTGTCGTTATCGATGATGGAGCGATCAACGAGCGAGAAAGTCTCTGGGACAGCGGCGCCGGACAAATCGGTAGCCACAAGCTGGGTTGCGAGAGCGCCGAGGGTCGAGGCCTGGATGATCTCGGAGACGCCAACGACCCATCCCTTCTTGCGGAGAAGGCTGGATAGCTGGATAGCCTGCAGAGAAGTTCCGCCGAGGACGACAAAGGACGAGTCCATCGATATGAGACCGTCGGAGAGCCCGATGACTTCGGCGCATGTGGTGGACAATATTTGCTCCTCGGGAGTGCTGGCGGCGAGCTTAGAGGTCGAAGAGGAAAGGAGGGAGCGGGAGAGTAGGTCGTCGCGACTGAGCAGGCTAAGCTCGGTGCGGAGGGTGGAATGGGCAGTCTTTCCCGTGACCGTCGTTGGAAGGAATTCATACCGAAGCCAGTACGACGGGACGGCGAAGGGTGGGAGAAGATCTTGTGTGTGCCGAACGACTGACTCATCGACATCTTGATCAAAGACAATGCACGCGACCAACGTCGTAACCCCGCCAAGTACGACTGGTTCGACAGCAACGCTCCGGACAGATGCATGTTGGCGGAGGACGGTTTCGACTTCCTCGGGATCAACTCGCTGCCCTGCGACCTTGACCTGTCGGTCAATCCGCCCGAGAAGCTCGATGGAGCCGTCTTCGTGATAGACGGCCTTGTCTCCAGTGCGATACAGGCGGCCTTCGCCGAACGGATTGGGAATGAAGGCGGCCTCGGTAAGGTGGGGAAGACCAAGGTATCCGAGAGCCAGCTGGGGGCCCGCCAAACAGAGTTCGCCGGGAACAAGTCGCGGGGCGATAACTGTGGTCTCTGGGACAAGAACGAACGCGGAGGTAGAATCTAAAGGAAGAGGTCAAATGGATTTCTAATCACCAGGAAAATTCGTACCTGAAGGGCGATCTATCTTGTTTGCAGGCGCATCTCGAGAGAGGGATTTGGACCAGTTCAGCTGGGTACATTCACTGAGCCCGTACCCGGACCGGAGGTCGACGGCGTCCGCCCATCGTTCAACAACGGCGTCCGTAACTCGTTCTCCAGTCAAAGTCACAGTTTTCAGAGTCGGCACATCCTGCAAGAGACTCGCCGTCGTGGTGGTGACACCGATAGTATTGACCCGCATTTTCGTGATCACGCCGGCGAGATCAGTCATTAGGGACTCCTTGGACGCCAGGCAGAGAGTTCCGCCGTTGATGATAGTCGCCCATATCGTCCGCTGTGCGGCAGAGAAGATGGGGTTGAAGAAGAGGAGGGAACGGGCATCAGGAGAAGGGGACGCCGCAAGGATACCGGTTGTTGCAGCACTGTGGGTGAGTTCTACGCCTTTTGGTCGTCCTGAGGAGCCCGACGTGTACACGATGTAGGAACGAGACCGGCAATCTAGAGAAACTTCAAGGTTTTGATCCCCGGCGGGTGTTCCGAGAAGTAACGAGATATCCTGGAATTGAGAATAAATAAATGTAGTCCGCTCTCGTCTATGGAGAAAATCACCTTGACAGGAAGATCGAAGCGTGAGGCCAACTTGGAGGAAGAGATGACAAAAGGAGCGTTTATATCGTTGAGGATAAGGCGCAAGCGTTCCTGGGGGTGATCAGGATCAAGAATCACTGCGATAAGGTTCAATATTGAATACTCGCGCCAACAAGTGACAGAAAACTGACCGTATGCAGATCCTGTCTTCAAGATTGCGAGCAAGGCGATGACCAAGTGGGCGGAACGGTTGAGACAGACGGGGATGATGCTGTTACGATCACAGTTGAGTTGCCGTGCAACGATGTTGGCGAAGCGGTTTATCTCGCCGGCGGTCCAGGCACGCCACGATTCGAGCTCCTCGACAGCGATAGAGTGCGGGGCGGACTGCGCACGCGCCTCGACGAGCCGGTGGATCAATTCTCTGCGCATGGGGGCGCGCGGCGTGGCCTGTTCAACCAGCATCGAGTGTTCCGACGGGGATAAGATAGGAACGTCCCCGACATTCGCGGAGAAGGCGTTCATGGAGAGGATGGATTTCAGAGAAGTGAGGAAGTGGTCGAGTAAAACAGCAATGCGGCCTTTGGGGAAAGAGGAATCAAACGAAGCTTCGAGGCGGAAGGAGTTCAACACCCCAAAGCGAAGTGTGAGAGGAAAGGTGTCGTCCTCGATGGCGAACTTGGAGGCCGGCTGCCCGCCACGCCCGCAAATTCTGAGCGCCGAGAAGATGAAGGGGTTGGGAACACCCCATTGCTCGAGGATGCGGTTGAACCCAATGTATCCGAACCGCTCGCCGTCGTACTGCGCGTGCTTCAGACTCTCGAACAGCGCAATGAGCGGGGAGCTGGGAGAGACGTGCGCGTGGGTAGGGAACGTGACGTCCATCCGTCCAACGACAGTGTGAGGATTACGAAGGGAAGAACACCGATCACGAAGGACGACGGCAAATGCGACATCTTCAATTCCCATATGGGCCGAAAGAACCAAGGCCCAAGTAGCTTGCAAGACGGTAAAGATCTCTCCCGTGGCGTATTCGTCTGCAAAGGATCTCAGCTGAATGAGCGTGTCGATCCCAGCGTCCAGCACGATCTGAGATCGGACGTTCGTGCGAGCGGTGGGAGGGGAGAGGGATGGGAACGGAGTGCGCATGGGATAAATGCCGGGGAGAACTGATTTCCAATGTTCGAGCGCCGCCTGAGCGTCGCGAGAATTGACCTCCGTCACATAAGTGAAGAACGGGTCGCGAGTCACAAGCATCGCGCCGATTTGAACCAGCGCGAGGTCGTGCTCGATGAGGCGAATGGAGCGTTCGTCGACGAGGAGCTGCGGCATGTGCAGAAAAACCACGAGCTTTCCCGACGACTGGGAGACGATGAGATGGGCAGAGTCAAAGTCTGCGCAGCGTTCGAGGGGGTGATCCGTGATGAGGACCGGGGTGACCTCGGAAAGTTGAAGAAGAAATCCGGGTGAAAGAGCGAAGCGGATTGAGGTACGCAGAACATCATTTCGGGCAGCAACGATGGACCAAGCCTGTTGGATGCTTTCGAGCGTGATGCCGGTACTCGAAGGAAGTCGAATCTCGGCAGCGAGCCAAGAGGGGGTCACTGAGCGCATGAGTTGTTCCTGCACTGGCGTGAGGGGAACATTCAAGGCGCCGTCGAAGGGGATTTTATCTTCCAGAGAAAACTCTGGGTGGATGGGGGACAAAAGCAATGCTAAAACGTCGTCAATAGTCTTGCCATAATTAAAGGGTGTGGTTGACTTACTGGACATGTTCAAGTTTTCGCGTTTGAACAGCGCGAGTCGAAAGCAGTGAGATTTGGACTGGGGCAAAGTAGAAGAGCAGAGGGCGGTCGGTGCAGATTTTGCTTCAATGTTCATATATTCAATTTCGACGCAACATTGACACTACCAGCGCGGATTGTTGTCTATGCCTTCTGGCCGTGATGTCGGTAGCAATCGCCGCACCCGAGTCTGGGGGAAAAAAGGGGTGGATGGAGATATTATTCGTCAGAACGATGAGACGAGAGGGCCGTGCAAAAAAGGCGAGTCAAAAAATGGTACGCGCGGGTTGATGCAGCAAGTGAGCATTGGAGATGGCAACCAGTCGCTGAATAGAATCCACCGATCGATTAGAGTGCCTGTTTCGCAATAATCTGGCACAAAGGCGTGAACGTGGGTGCTTCAACGAGTAAATGTATCTCCAAGTAGCGAACGCCGCCTTTTGCCAAGATGGGAAAATTATGGAGCGAAAATATTTCCAAGGGGCAACCGACATGAAAACAACAAGACAGTGGACACCTGTAGAGTAAGACACGCTGTGGTTCGGCGGATGCGGTAAAACTTGTTTTGGAACCCAGGGCGTTCAGAAAGATCCCTATAAAATTCCATGGAGTTAAAAATTGGCGCAATAAGGCAGGTTGAATACATATCACCATGGCAAGTCGTCGTCTCAATGGCATCTGCTCCGCCGATGAAGACCGCATAAGTAACCGACCCTAACAGGAAGCGATGGAAGGTGCCGGAATTGCGCGTTTGGGAGCACAGATGGGCGGAGTGGAAGAGAGACGCGCTGTCAGGTAATCGCACGCCGCCGGCAAACAAACGTTGACAGCTGTTGATCGCTAAATCAACCGTGAGAATTTGTGTCGGAGCGCTCATTTCCTTCCTCGGTGTTGGTTGCCCGCCTGACGCGGAACCTGTTTCCCATCTTACCCCCGCATCTCGCCTCCGTAAGCAGCTTCCCCGAAAGAAACACGCAACGTCGCGCAATCCTTTCACACGGACCCGGCTATGTTCCTGTTTATCCCCTTGTTTCTTTCCTCTTGAACTACACTCGAGTGGCGAAGTCCTCCACCCACTCCCCACTTCCCCACTTCCCCCCACAATGTCATCTGAGAAAAACTCCTCTGAAGACGCGCGTTCCGCCACCGTTGAGGTTCAGCCTAAGCCTGCGACGAAAAATGTCCAGCCTGCGACTAAGCCCGCCGTAACGGTCTCCTCGACAAAGTTCTTCCTCATCATGGCCTCTCTGTGGATCGGGAACTTTGTCGCGTTCTTTAACGAGACCGACGCCACCGCTTCCATGCATGTAATCGGCGAGCAGTTCAACAGGTTAGTAGCATCTTCCACCGTCCGAGTCTTCCTTTCTGACCTTAACTCCAGCCCGAACAACCAAAACTGGATCGCCACTGCGTACTTGCTTGGCTTCACTGTGACACAGGTATGCCATATTTCTCTTTATATTCATTGTTCTCATTGTGGTACAGACTCTCCTCGGGAAATTCAGTGATGTATTCGGTCGCGGCCGCGTCTTTAACGCAACGCTGTTCATCTTTGCGTGCGGTTCTTTGTGGGCCGCACTATCGCAGTCCATGGGCTCGATCATCGGTGCCCGGCTTCTTCAGGGTATCGGAGCTGCTGGTCGTCAAACTGTTAGTGTTATTTTTAGTTAACTTCTCCTTGCCCATCTAATCGCGTATTGTAGGTTGGGGTTATAGTCATCATTGACCTCACTACGCCATATACGCGAGGGTTTTGGCTGGGGTTCTTCAACCTGTCTCTTTCCCTCGGTATCGCCTTTGGTCCAGTCATCGGCGCGTTGATTTCAACCCACACGACCTGGAGATGGCTTTTCTGGATGACTTTGATCATGATCGGGCTCACGTTCTGCATCGCCTCGACTGCTATGAACTACCCTGTCCCGCATCGCAAACAGAACGTCGGAATTGTAGCCCAGCTCAAAGATGTCGACTGGCTCGGATGTGTGCTCGCTGTCGCCATTGCAGCTCTCATCTGCATTCCGATTGAGATGGGCAACAAGGAGTTTGCGTGGGGGGTAAGTGCCTTTTCACCATATTGGCATTGCAACTATACTTATTTTCGCATCCAGTCCGCTCCTATCATCGTCATGTTCTGCCTCGGGGGTGCTCTTATGCCCTTTTTCATCGTTTATGAATACAAATACGCCAAAAATCCGGTGGTCGATATGCACCTGTTCAAAATCCACAACGTCCGCATTGCCTGCATCATCAATTTCCTCACGGGTGCTGCGAACTTTGGTATGTTGGATTTATCCCTTCGCACTTGGTCTGTGCTAAGATTCCCTCAGGAACTATCTTCTTCCTTCCCCGGTACTTTATCGACATCAAAAACTCGTCCCTCGTCACCGAAGGTATCCAACTTTTCGGGTTGACGCTGTCGATTGGAGTCGCCTCCGTGTTTGGAGCCAACCTGATTTCTCAGACCGGGCAAATTCGCCTCGTCGGGGTTTTCGGCGCCATCTTGTACACCCTCGGCTCAGGCCTCATGCTTTCCATCAACAGCAACACTTCTTCCGCGCTCGTCATTGTGTTCTCCGCCTTCTGGGGACTGGGCACGGGCGTTCTCTACCAGCCCTCGATGGTTGTGGGCCCCATGTCCGTGAAGCCCGAGCAGGTTGCAGGCATCAGTGGCTTCCTCGCATTTTTGCGGACGCTTGGGGGCACTTTCGCCACCGCGCTCTTGACCGCCATTTTCGAAACCAGCTTCACCACGACTCTGCGGGGAATCGTCCCCGATGACCTGCTTTCTCAAGGTCTCGGACTCGCGGATAATCATCTCCTCTACCCCGAGTACTCTAACACCATCGTCGCCGCCCTTGTCAAAGCTTTCCATCTCGGAACCATTCCTGCGATTGTGTTCGGCGCGCTTTACGGGGTGTCGGTGGTGCTGTTGAAGGGCCTGGACTTTGTGCCTGCGTGGAGAAAGAAGCAGCTTGAGGCTCGTCACGACGCCAATGTGGAGAAGGTTTAGACAGTTAGATTTAATTTCTCCACGAAATAACCGCGGCCGTTGAATGAATATGACGACTTATGATTTTAGTTGTTGAAATGTTGAAATCGCCAACTAGCGGCTGCCAAGAACCACGTGTAATGTATGACTATGATTTTACTTGTGGGAATGCTAAAATCGTGACCTACGGGCGCCTCCGGGCAGTGCGGGGTCCTGGCAACACTTTAATTGTCAGAAGTCGAGAAGGCGGCAGTGCATACTCAGTGCATTGCTGCCAATGCATCTTCTGAGCATATTCCCACGATAGCAATCGGTTTCTTGGTAGATCCACCACATTGAGTCGGTTGGAAAGATTTTTTTTTCTCGCTAAGCCCTAAGCTACTAGCGCATCCGGCAACACCTGGGAATTACCTGGGTGCCGTCGGCGGAGTCTAGGGTTGTGTTTTGTGCTCAAAATCTACCCCATCCCACAAAATATTATCTACGCACAATCGACGCACTCAACTTTGACACCTGTTGCGCTCGGCTTCAAGTTGCCGCGGGAGAAGCGGCCAGTACCTCTTGGGGATAAATCACTGTGAGAAATCGCACACGAAGCAGGACCAAACATTTTCGTAATTGACGCATCCGACGTGTGATCGGCCGTCTCCCTGCATCCCAACTGCATCCACTCCAGTCTCATGTCTGAGTCTCGATTCCTACTTGCGGCCCGCGAGTCGATCAACACGCACCATTGAATCTGATCTCTAGACGCGAGCACAATGGAAGCTCCTTCGCAGTGCCGGTTGGCGGTAGTATTACCCCTTCGATGTTGATGACGCGATCCAGCAAAACTTTTCCAACAGGTTGCCGCATGTCCCACCCATCGGTACACTGCGGCCTCCGACGCCCGTTCTCCCGGAACCTTTTCTTTTGGCGAGTTCAATACCCATGGAGGTGTTCAAACGTCCAACTGCTGAGGAGAGAAATGTAGAAATCTACACAACGAGACAATTATTAGATCAACTGCCCGTTCAATTGCGAAACCCGTCGCCCGAATCCCACGCGCACCGCCGAGATCTGCCAGTGAGTTGTGCCTGAAACTTCCTGGTACATTTTCGGGACACATTGGCGCGTTTTTGTGTTTGATCTTCATCTCCACGGTCAAAGGCCTAGGTCAGCTGGACTCACAATATATTTCGGTCATTGGATCCCTACATACATCTGAACGACAATCGACAAGCCCAACCGACCCCCATGGTTTCTCAATTGCCCCTCACCCCTTTCGAAATCGCATCTAAGTGGCTGCAGTCTTTTGAGAAGGCCAGCTACGATGTCTCTCATAGCGACAAATCCTCTGCTCTCGACGACTTTCTTGCTCTCCTCTTGCCCAATGCCTTCTGGCGCGACAGTCTTTGCCTTTCGTGGGACCTCCGCACACACGAAGGGGCTCCAAAGATCCGCCAATTCTTGCAGGAGGAGAACAGGCTCCTCAACGCCGGCTTCCATGGATTCGAAATCGATACCTCCAGCTCCCTTGGGGGTCCCGTCCGCAAAACCCTTCCCTACGAGAAAGGTGTCCTTCACGACGTCGTGGAGTTCAGTTTCTACTTCCAAATCAGCTCCCTTCCTGGCCGCGCTCGCGGGCTCGTCAGACTCTTGAGGGCGCCTGAGACCGACGAGTGGAAGGCTTATCTCATCTACTCGGCCCTGCAGTCCATCGCCGGCCATGAGCCCCGCGACGAACCCCATTACGGACACTACAAGGGCCACACCCAGTACGATCACTGTTCCTCGATTGGAAGTACCGCATTGACACTTCTTCTTTGCTTACAGAACTTGGGAAGATGTTCGCGCTCAGGAACTCGCTGACATCGAAAAGAACCCCACCGTAGTGATCATCGGTGGCGGTACTGGAGGCCTCATGATGGCGAGCCGCCTTCGCGACGTCGGAATCAAAGTTCTTGTGGTTGAGAAAAACGACAAAGTTGGCGATACATGGCGCAACAGATACGATCTTCTTACCCTGAACGTCAGTCCTACTCTCGCCTTGTTTTCCTTTTCTGACGCCTCGTTGTAGACTCCGAACAGTCAACTTACCCGTGAGTGTTGTGGCTTTGCACATTTTTCAACCCAATCACGAGCTTTTTTCCCACAGTCCCGAAACATGCGTTTGCCAAAAATATGCCTCTTTTCATTCCCAAAACCAAGTTCGCCGATTTCCTCCAGTTCTGGGCCCTCGACCAGGAGATTCCCATCTGGACGTCGGCCGAGCTGCTTCCGAATCCGACCTACGATGCGACGTCCGGGAAATGGACCCTCAAAATAGTGCGCAGCGGCAAGGAGATCGTTCTCAACCCAAAGCACCTCATCCTGTCAACCGGGCTGGCATCGACGCCCGACATGCCTGCGATCCCGGGTGCCGAAACCTTCAAGGGGACTGTCATCCATTCGCATTGGTTCAAGAACGCCAACGCCTGGGCCGGAAAGAACGTCGTTGTTGTTGGTGCAGTAAGTGTCGTGCCATTATTATTCGACATATGTATGACGCAACCTCTTTCAGGGCGTCTCCGGGATGGACGTGGCGCTCGAGGCAAGCGCTCGTCAAGCGAACGTTACCTTGGTTCAACGATCACCCATGCGAGTCTTGCTTAATTAAAATTTACTCACGTCTAATCCGAGGCCCAGGTGTGTTCTACGCCAGACGACGTTGAAGCAAAACATTACCAACATCTGGCCTGCCGATCGGCCTGTGGAAGATTCCGATTTTTTAATGCACGGAAATCCGTTGAACCTCACAATGCGCCTGTGCGTGGACGTTATCACCCCGCGCATGAAGATCAAGGAGAAAGACCTGCACGATGCGCTTCGCGAGAAGGGGTTCCTCATCGGCTGGGGTGAGGAGCTCGGCCGCGGGCCTGTTGGTCAACTCGGATTACTCTACGCATACGCGGGAGGCTTCGGTGCGGCGTTGAATGCCATGTCTAGATACTTATCACTGACAAGCGTAGTTTCCGACGTCGGCTGCTGCCAGCAAATTATCGACGGCAAAGTCAAGCTCCGGTCCGCCGTCAGCGTTGAGAGTGTCGAGGAGAATCAAGTCGTCCTCACTGACGGATCTAAATTGGACGCCGACGTCCTCGTCTATGCGTGCGTAATGCGGGCTAATCTTGTACCACCTCGCTGACGGCGCTTTCCAGGACCGGTCTCAAAAACCCGCGCGTCCTCTTGACAGAGTTGCTGGGCAACGAGGTTATGCAGAAGACCGGGGACTTGAAGATCTGGGACTTCGATGCTGAGGGCGAGTTCAACGGTGTGTACCGCCCCACCGGTCATCCCGGACTTTGGTTCGCGATTGGGATCCACAACGAGATGAGATATTTGAGCAAGCTACTGGTTCGTCCCCATCAGTTGCCTTTCTTTTGGAGTACAGGTTTATTAAATGTGCTGTAGGCTTTGCAGATCCTCGGCCGAGAGTTGGGTCTTGTCAAGGAGGTTGCTATAAACTAAGCTGCGCGTACGTGAGACGAGATGGATTTATCGCTGCTTTGCTAGAGGTTCAATAGTGTCCGTTATGCCTGTTTGTAAATGCTGGTGTCACGAGTGTGAATATTATCGTTGTGGAAAGAAGACTTGCGCTCCGAATTTCAGGCATCACGGGGCAGATCATTCACCGACAAGCCCCTTCTAATTCGCGCACGAGGCTTATATCACAGCCATTGGCTCGCCAGTTTCTAGCCCCGGTGGCGGGATATGTCGGCTGCACTTCAATAGGCCGAAGGCAAATGGCAGGATGTGGGGTAGTCAATAGGTGAGGCACATTGTCAGGCATACCTAAAGCTCCGAAAAGTCCAGCGACGATTGTGGTACCGCGCGCGGAGGCGCACCTGCCTCTTTCGGACATTTGGCGGTCAGTAGTCCCAATTAGGACGGCCGGTTTGGGCCGAAAGAAAATATCTGGTAAAAGGTATCTGGCCGACGCAAGATGCATGTAAACTACATAGGTTAGCGCTGCGAACCTCTGTGTGAAGTTCGTGGCCCATTTGGTCGGCATGATCGAAGGTCCCAATTTGCGTGTGCTCTCTGAGTCTCCCTCTCGCTCAGTCAGCGGCATCGTCGTTCGAGATATCAAGTTATTCAACTTTACAATGGACCAATTCGGTGAAATTGAACGCCTTTTGAATCTATTGGGACCGAGGCTGAACTTTGGAACTGGAAGGGAAACGGTTTACACCCGACAAGCCGTGGACGCGGAAGTAGGTTTCCTGACTCCTCTCACATATCGAAGTTAACGTCAAACAACCTATTGTGTAGAGACTCACTTTCAATTCCAGCGCGTAACTCTGGTTGACCGTTGTGCACGACGAGAACTGGCCTCATACGCGGAACCACGGTGTTCAACTGAGACTTGCGGCAACGAGAAGCGAGCAGTTTTATTGTACGTTCATCCAGTCCTTACAAACGGCACAACAGTTGGTCCTTAAGTAACTGGTTAATAAGATTCGAATAAGGCTTTCGTCCCTCGTTGAATTTTCTCAGCTAACTGGCAGGGCCATGACTAATACTGAATTGCGTCACTCTCACCATCAATTCTTGATGTCTTCCGCGATAACCGTGTCTGGGATTCATACGAGGGATCCGCCTGCATGACTGGTGCTGGTTGCGTACGCTTCGGGCGCTTCCCGCTGCTTCAGAGCCACTAGCCTATCAAGTTTCGACCTCGTCCGGGATAGCCGTGTGTGGGATTCTACACCGCAGGGAATGACGCGACAACAGCACCAGGTCCGACCATGCCTGTCCATGCGGCATCTCTGCAGTTGCTACGCCCCCAACCTGAGGAGATTACGCAGCACTTCCGCAGCCCGAGACCTGGCAGACCGACCCGTTTAATTTAAATAGGATTCCTCTCATCCTTACTGCCTCGCCATTCACTATGCGACTCTCCTTCGTTTTCGTTTCAGTGGCTGTAATTTCCGTCTGTGATGCAGCCTCCGTTTCCGTCCAGACAACCTCCGGCTTGTTACAAGGCTCGGAGACCAATGGACGTCAGTAAATCCTCTGTGGTTTATCACACACACTCATTGCCATCCACAGTATTGACATTTAAGGGCGTTGTAAGTGAACTTATTTTGACAAGCTGTCGTTGAGACCCCGCTGTAGCGATTTGGACAAGCTCCAACGGGATCCTTACGTTGGGAGCCGCCGGTTCCGTTCAGCTCTACCGCACCTCAGAATGCAACGAGTATGGGTCCGGCATGCGTGCAGCAATTCCCCTTTGTAGTTGCGGCGATTGATGAAACCCTGTTCAATACCCCGCCGCCTCCTGAAAGCGAAGATTGCCTGTTTCTGTAAGTAGCCACCTGCTCACTTGAGCCTACTAATCGCGCTTCGTTTACGCTGATAACCCGCCAGCAACGTATGGGCCCCAGCGTCGGCTACCCACCCACTGCCTGTCCTCATCTGGATATACGGCGGGTGAGTGACCCAAACTCCGCAGAATCCGTGAATCTAAAATTTGGAGCAGGGATTTGGCCTTCGGAACGGCGTCTACTTTTTACTACGACGGCGCCTCTCTCGCTTCCAATCAAAACATCATTGTAGTTTCCTTCAACTATCGAACCAACGTCTTTGGTTTCCCCGAGAGTCCGGAACTTCCTCTTGCGGGAAATAATCTCGGTTTCCTTGATCAAGGCCAGTGTATTCTGCTGGCCCTTCGTTTCTACCATTCTTATCCTTCCACAGAACTAGCGTTTCAATGGGTCCAACAAAACATTGTTCATTTCGGCGGGGATCCAAGACAAGTGACCATCATGGCGAGTTCTACCTCTCAGCATAATTTCGAGTAAGCTCATGCCATTTACAGGGCCAATCTTCTGGGGGTTTCTCAGTAGCAGCGGCCTATGTGAGACATGTTCCCAGCACTGCGCCTTTCCGGGCAGCTGTAATGCTGTCTGGAGCAGTAGAGTCGACCTCTCCCACCCCATCTTTTTCGGCGTTCAACGCCATGGCCTCCAGCGTTGGATGTGGGCAAGCACCGGGTGCCGCTCGGTTGGCATGCCTCAGGAACGTCTCTGCATCCACAATACGAAACTATACGAACGGGCCTTCCAGTGGTGCCTGGAGCGTTGTCGTTGACAAGTATGTCTTCGTCGTTGACTCATTTCAGTGTGTTAAATGCGCGGCCAATCATACAGCGCGACCATGTTCGCGGATCCGTTGCAGCGCATCCGGGATGGAAAGACGTCCAGAGCACCTTTTATAATCGGTAATACGCAGGACGATGGGACGATTTTCGCGTTTGCGTTGAACGTGACCGATCTTGCCCCATCTCTTGCCTCTTTCTTCGGGACCTTTATCACTGCGGACCAAGTGCGGACACTCTATCCAAGCGGCTTGAGCGACAACGCCGTTTTTGCTGAGGCGGTCAAGGACTTCCAGTTCCTCTGGTCAGTTATACATTCAGGTGCTGTTATGTATGTATTTCTTCTAACACCTGTGCAGTCCCGCGGAGCTCTGGGGCGCCGCCGCCGTTGGTGCTGGGATCACAAACGTCTATCGGTATGCGTACGGTACGGTGATATCTGGCTCTATCTTTTCTTCGGTTGACAAAACCTCCAGGTCCGGTCTTCGCCGACTACCAATCTTATCCCAACGCCGGCGCAGCCCACGCGTCAGAAAGTGCGTCCTGGTTGCTATATCCAACCTTTTCCTGACTGAGCTGTTGCAGTCCCCCAAATATTTGGCACCTTCAATGCGACAACTGCCACATCGTCCGAGGTGACGCTCTCACACACGATGCAGACAGTCTTCGCCAACTTTATCAAGAATCCCGAAGCGTCGCCCGCCCCGAATTGGCCTAGATTTGTTCCCGGGAATACGACGACGCTGGCTAAGCTGGCGTACGCCGGAAATGTTGCGTTGGGGAATGTGGTTCAAACAGCTGGGAGTAATTCGCTTGTGCGCCTGCTCTCGCCCAATCTTTTGTCTGTGATGCTGATTCGATTGACAGGATGCTCCATGTGATGCTCTGTGGAATCAATTCCTGGATTTCAGAGTTTAAAGCTTTACAATTATATACGTATCTGACAGGTTTTGAATACTATTTTTTCTCAAGAATGAACCTAACTGAGTCTAACAATGACGCAGGTTTCGGAGAGTTTTTTGGTTATACTTGTCTGTAAATGTTGGTGTCGCGAATGTGGATGTTATCGTTGTGGAAAGAAATCTTGCTCTAAGAATGTAAGGGAGTATGCGGCAGATAAGCTACTGTCAATTTTATTACGCAGGACGCTTCCATTGCAAGCACTGGCTCGCCAATGCCGGGCTTCGGTGGCGGGATATAGCTCCAATTCCTTTTCTTTTGCGTACAAGGAGGTTGTAAGAGGCGCAATACAAACGGAAGGCTGCTAAATTGGCAACCGGTGGCGGTCAGTTGTCCCAATCAAGACGGCCGGTTTGCGCCGGTGAAAATTATCGAAGGGACGTAAGGGAAGCTTCAGGTCCCACGAAGTATCTCAGTGAGCCTTGCTCCATCCCATACCGAAGCCTCTATTTCCCGGTCGAGCGACCGATGTTGAAATCACGATCTCATACCCGGTACACGGAAAGGAACAACTTGAGAACACATACAAAGCAATCCGCTGAAAATGAATAGATTGATACACGATGTGGCATTACACGCTAATTTACACCTTCCAGATGATCAACAATACAAATCTACGTTGGATAAAAAAGAAAATAAGACAACCGTCTGTTGATTACTTGAGAGGTCCTGTTGAGGCAAGCAAGGCAAAAGAAAGAAGCCGGAACTAGGGTGTTAAAGGTAACGAGCGTGGTGTTTGGGTGGGAAATATCCAGCGCCCAGAGGTACCGCTCCAGCCAGCACTGCGGGTCTTGGGAGAAGGTGGGGAGGGGGCGCGCGCGCGGACATAGCTGAGCTTCGGGGGAACACATTTTTTTGCGTGGATGCGTCAGCTGGGTATGATCGACCGCGGGAACACCGTCTTCCACTAGATCGACGGACGCGGCGGCCTTGCGCTTAGTTGCACGCGGTAGAATTTCTGTAGCGACTGCGGAGAGCCAGCCCTTCGTAAACGCTGCTGGGACTTCCGCTGCAAGAGCTAACACCCCGTCCGGAAATGCCGCGTTGTAGAAGGCTACGCTTTCATCCCAGATGAAGTTTCTCGCGGTCTCCAAGAGCTGATGGGCCGATCAATTCTGCGAAAGAAGTAGACGACGAATGGGTAACACACCTTTCGCATCGCCAAAAACGGCTGCGCTTCAAGCCCCGCTTCTGCGACCGGGTTTCTGAGTATCCATGCTTCGACGTGGACGGAGGGTGTAGGCTGAGGCTCAGGAGTAGAAGACAACAGTTCTACAGCTAACATTTGGGTCTGATGTCAAGAACGTTACCTGCGGCTGTCGGAAAAAAATGCTAACCTTTACTGAAATGTTTATATCGCTCGGCAGACGTCATGTTCTTGCTGCTTGGGATCTCTATCGGCCGGCTGTCACAGTTATCCGCGAGGCTACAAACCAGGATTAGTCGTCCATAGCAGAGAGATCACAACGCAGTGGCTAACCGAGCAATGCCGAGGTAGGCCACATCCGAAGCGTCAATTATTGCCTCAAACGTCGACTTGAACCACAAAAGGACGACCTGATAATTGAACTGCCAGAATAGAGCGCCAACGAATATAAAGAAGCCGTCCACGGAGATACGCTCTGTAGCTTCCAGGCCGCCTCGTCTCATGAGGAGAGCAATCGTTCTATGGCTCAAGACCTGCGACTTGAGCGTCTGAACGCATAGATCTGAGTCAGTTAAGGAGTTTGAGTGACGCCAGACTCACCCCAAGGTGACCCAATGGCCGCTCTGTGGACGGACGCATGAACATCATGCTCACGAAGCACGTCTGCAACATGAGCTCCCCGCTGGCGTGATAACGCTCCAAGGCATTCGGAGTTGCGGCTTGGATACAAGATAAGAGGCCGAGGGATAGAAGTTGGTGCTTAAGAGGAAAATGAGATGAGTTGATGGCCTTTTCAATTGCTTCGCGGATCGCAGCGTCGAACTTGGGCTTTGAAGGGCCAGAACAAGACTCGGCGGGTTTGCTGTGCATATCTGGTTGGCTAGATCAGTTCCGGAACTGTTGTTGAACAGGGCATTCTAAACGCCTCACCAGCAAAGGCGGGGTGTCGCAGGCGAGTTGGAGGTTGAGGAAGAACGAGTGACGGAAACCGGCCCGATCAAAAGCCTCTGGAAACTTCGGGATTTGCCGGTCCTGTTCGCGGAACATGGCACATAACTCAGGTCTTCAGGTCTGGAAAAAGTGACAACAATTTGTATACTTGGGCCGGGCTTGGACCGCGCTACCTGTCGAAGAGGGTGTCCCTTGCGCCACATGTGCTTGCACAGCTGTAGACAGATGAGCTCTTCGGAGCGCCGGTGTTGGTACACACTGATGTTTTTTGCTCTTCGAAATCAGCCGTGTTTTGAGGAAGCATTACCAGGCATAGAACCATAAAAGCTCAATTAAAAGTCAACAGTCGGAGCATGCAGCTCGCACATAACGCTCGATGTTGCGGTTTTCCGAGTCGTTTGAGGTTGAAGACCAAAAAAAAAGAAACTTTTTCAACATGCCGAACAGCAGTCCCGTACTAATACCGGTCAAACGGATTTCAAGCATATCCTTCAGATGACACAACTTGAATACAGCAATTGTTTCACCGTTGAAATTGTACTTGCGTGTTTCAACAGGATGATTAAAGAGAAATTCATGGGCCGATACAGACAGCTGTAGGTAATTCAGGGAAACTGGTTTGTTGATCTGAACGGTAACTTGCATTTGAGGCTACTTCAAGAATATCCCAGAAATGTACCATACTACTAAGATTCAGACGGAGTCGGTTCCAATGTATAGCTCCCGTCTGCGGCCAGTCTTCGTAAACCGTTCCAAATATCGACACCAACTCCAGGCGCAACGCTGCACCAGCTCCCGCGGATTTGGGATTTAGCCCTCGCCGGATAGGGAGAGCGCACAACATCGTCTCGTATGTGGTCTCGGAAAGCCAGCAGAGAAGATGAGATGAGATAAGTCGTCCGTGAGGGTGGCAAAGTCACGGATCAAGCACTCATCGTGTAACGTCAAATTTAGGATAGCAACATTCCATTCACGGGACTAGTTCCAACACAGATGAAGCGAACTTGAAGCGGTTCACCATCCCATTTGCAAGTTGATAGCTCCGGCTTGGACGAAGAGGCTGACTATAATGCTCAACCTTCGTCAGGGTAATATCCTAGGTCGGCATCCTTTCAGCGCAGTTTATCGGAGAGTGCAATCAATCACCTGCGAAGCGAGGGGACATTAAACGTAAAGGTAGCGAAGCAACTTCCTTTTTCGGATGCGTGGCGGTGAGTGAACCCAATTCAGCCCTCTCGGAGGTGAAAAGCCTGCAGGGAAAATCGAATCGTGTGCTTAGCTTTGTGCAACGCCCTCGTTGAAATCTTGGTCCTGGGGCAATCGAAAAGCTGGTCGCGTGTATGTTGGGTAAGGATTTCCCTTGGTTTGTACAGCGACGGAGTCTTCGCCAGTAGCATCCCCTGTCAAGATAACGAGGAATATACTGCAATTATTTCAGTATATGAACAGTACGGAGACGGTAAGGTGGGCCGGCGATACCGTTGAATTCGGTTTGTTCATCCCCCCAACGTCTGTTCATACTTGCGGTGGGGAGATTTTGTCTTGGTTGTCAGCGATTGTCCTCCTCTCGCTTCTTCGCAGCGCTACCCTTGGACCAGAGCTCAGAGTCCCTGGAAAAAACGACTGTGGTGCCTAGGACTTGAATCCTCGAGCTTCCAGGTGGATTTATTACAATCCGTTATCTGAAAGCCCACGAAGATGAATATATTTTGTCAACAGAGGTCCTGCCGATTTCGCGAGACCAGCCTGATTCGATACACATCTGCCACCCATTCCCGTAGCAGTTCCGCGGCCCAAACATCTATGTCAAGTCTCTGATCCCCCGTTGTGCTTGCCCCGCTGCCGTTGCGATTACCCCAGGATGGACGTCCCATCGAGAGCCTAGGGACACGCAGAGCAACAGGGAGCGCAGGGGGGTTCTCCTTAAAGTGCAATGCTGCCATCCGAATCGATATGGTCAAGACCAAGTTTCAAGTGGGTTGTCCCAGGTTTGGCTTTGTTTGATCCCACCGCCATTGCGTCACTGTAGAGCACACTGCCATGGCAAGCCAACGCCCAACTGCCCTGGATTCGAAAGGTGTCTATCCACTGTCTTCACGAAACCTGCTTGCCTCTTCCTCTCATGGCAACCCCGGTACCGGCCATGAGACACTGGCCAGACTTGGGCCAGACCTAGTCTCTCGCAGCCAGACGCTCTAACAAATTGAAGCTCGTACCTCGCTTAGGCCAGACCTCGGAACCATGAGAAAGAGGAGTCGGTCGCCGCACCCGTGAACGCAGGCGGAATCAGCGACAGAGACTGTACTACCCTGTCTGAGTACCCTGGCCACCTTCCGATTGGCCGACATTCCTCTCGAGCCCAAGATCACACCCGCCACTAGCCCGGAGCAACTTGAGCAATACACCGGCTCTGAAAATCTCTGCCACCTTGAGGCGCTACAGCCTGCATGTCGGCGCTGCAAATCTACGCCAATATGATTCATTCCGGTGGGTATTACAATGGTAAGTAAAGACGGCTAGGTTGGGGGATTTAGGACTACGCGCCGGGGCATCTCTCTTATAACAGTGTCAAGTTTGGTCGAGTCCCTTCAGTGATGTGTAGTGCGCCTGTCGAGCATGAATTCAGCTTCCGGTATTATCGGTGCGACAACCTGTGAGTCGTCGAAGTTCGAACCACACAGCTAAGTTATGATCAAGCTGTATCGGATCTTTTCGAGGTCCCACGTTCCGACTGCGCCTGATACGCGACCGCGTTTCTTATCCTGCTCCCGTCCCTTGCCTATCCCCGCCCACAATGGCCCGCACGCCAGGCGTCTACCACCGTCCGTTCTGAATCTTGTGTCGCCCGCTTGGCATATATTGAACACTGTTCTCATAGGTCTGGCATTTGCACTTTGCCTTGTATACATCGCCTCAGCCTGCTTGACCCTCCGCGTCTACGGTTTCCGTATGCGAGTTATTGGCGGTCTTCAATTCACAGGTCTGGTGGCTGCCACGATCACCACTTCACTGCTCGTCAGACTGTGAGCCCTGTTCCCTTTGATATGGACAAGCTGACGCCAGCACCCATATAGTATCCCATACACCACGAATGTAGACGCCAAGGGCCCTCTCTCACGCGTTGGGAAGCATTTTGTGTTCATTGGTGTCGCGATGTTCCTCTGGCTCTTCTCTGGTATGCAGACTCGCATCCATCTATAAACCTTACAGCTCATTAGAAAATTCTTCCAGCCCTCGGCAGCATTATCCAGCTCTTCGACAAGACCACCGAAATTGAATACGACCAGATACGCGCACAGTGCGCCGTGGACCGCTTCCTCACTTTTTCTTGCGCCCCAATCGGCGTGAACCTCGTCCTTCCCTGCATCATCTTCGCGACATGTGTGTACTTCCGTTTACCTTTCACATTACTTAGCAATATGAAACAGTGGTACGCGCCTCCTGGACCGTCTTCCACCGCGCCACCGCCATCCACGGCGAAGACAGCATCCCTCTCCCGCACGGCATTCCGCACCCTGCCAACTTTTGGCCCTTCAAGTCGTACCCGCCAGGCTACGAGGTCCCGCGCTGGATGCTCGCTCACATTGCGGACACGGAGCGCGATGACCAGCCCGATGGTGCAAAGAATTCGGTGGAGTTGGTCTGAGATTGGCGAATCTTTGGTAGAATGGTCTGGTATTATCTAAGGTGTTTTCTTTCTGCCTCGTCTTGTATCCTTTGCTCTGACCTTCCCAAATGCAATGTACTCCTCGTTTTATTCTGGTACAATGCTCCACTTCCTCCAAACCCAGCTATAAAGTGGCGGAAGCGTGATGCTTCCGAGAGGGGTATGCATTAAACTACCACAAGTAAAGTAATACATACTCGTAAGCACAAGAAAAAATGACAATGAGAGAGGAGGATGCGGGTCCATAAATACAAGTACAGTGCGTGTGATCCGGGGATAAATACAATGAAAAATGTGTAAGTAGAAAGAATAATGTACTATGCTTGATTTAGGTGGCGGTGGGCAGGCTGTAACTGAGGGCGAACGTGCTGAAATCCAGGGGGCTCTGGTCAAGCTCGGCGGTGATGGTGGGCGGCAGGTCCTCGGCGGCGTCCTCGTATTCCTCGTCTTCGACGGAGTCTTCTTCGGCGACATCTTCAAGCTGCGTGGGGGAGTCCATGCGAAACGGCTCTTCCTCCTCGTCATCCCCCGCCTGGCGCTCCCCTTCGTTGTCCTCGGACTCAGCCTCGAACTCAGCCTCACCCTCACGGTCACCCTCGGCCTCGACATCCCCCTCATCGAAGATGACATGGAACTGCGGCTCATCGTCAGCACCAAATCGGGTTGCAAGCACAAAAGAACACGTACATGTGTGATCAGCGCCTTCACCAGCTTGTGCGTGTGCGCCATATTCGCGAGGATCATCGCAAAGTTCTCCTGCGGCGCCCGTAGCAGATTCGGGCTAAAGACGATGGCGAGCCCTTCCGCCGTCATCTGATTCCGGTCTTCGAAATCCGCGACTCTGTGAATCGAATCAGGACTACAACTCGGATAGGACCAGGGAGGCGTACCGGTCAAGGTGCTCGGAGACGCGCTTCAGAAGATCGAATTTGGGCCGCGGGAGAGCCTGCACGACGTTGCGGATCGAGGTGAGCCGGTCATCCAGATTTTCCATTTCTGGAGCGTCGTCAGCAGGGCTCGCGGCATACGCAAGGCAGAAAACTCACGCATGGATTCAATTGCGAGATGGTACTCGGCGGGCGGGAATAGCGGCTCCGGGAGGACCCGGAACCACGACTTGACAAGGTCGCAGACCGCGTGGATGTCTGTGTTTTCCGTGATAGGGTCAGTCCCGCGATTGAATGCCTCCTTCAACGCGTTGATTGTGGACGTCGCACCAGCGAGCCGGTCTATGTAACGATGAGGGTGCGCGTGCGTGCGGAGAACGAATCACGTACAGATTCCGACTTCTGTCAATCCCCGAGCTTCAATCTCCGAGAGACAGCGCTCCACCACCGAAGGAATTGTGCCCGGCGGAATGTCGTCCGTCCCTTGCTCCCGTTTCAAGAGGAAATTGAGGTCGACACCAAAGACTTGTTAAATGATTAAGTGAGAGATATCTGCGGAGGGCGAGAAGGCACTGACCTGCGAGCGGATCGCGCGACGCTGCCACAGGACCGTCGTGCAGATGGTCTGCGAGCTGGGGCTTGGGATTCCCCAGGTACGTCAAGCGGCGCTTGGCGGCGGTCTGCGTAACGCGATTGATGGTCTCGAGCCACCTGGCCATTTCGCGCTTGTTGACCGCCTGGAGCAGATAGTGCCCGCCGTCCTCCGTATCCAGCTGGAAGGTAAAGGAGCGGTCGTTGTTGATGAACTGCGCGACGCGTGCCTCGACTAGGCTGATGACCAGAGACGGCTTGCCTGACGGAACAAAATCAAGCTCTTCTGCGGTGCGCTTCACGCCGGGAGCATGGACGCTCTCGTTGCCAAAGGCGCTCGAGATGGGGCGCATGAAGTGGAGGAAGGCCGACATGCTCTTCTTGCTCCGCTGGTGTTTCTGTTGCGGCGTCGGAGGCTGCTTTCGCATTGCCTTGTTCAGCAGATCTTCCCGCTTCTCGTTCTTCGTCTGCTCCTGAACGCGCTCCTTTTGCAGGCGCGCGCGGAGCAGGCGGTCCCGCCTGTTCTTCTCGATCTGCTGGCTGATCGTCTTCTGGAATGGACGCACGGCTCGCCGGGCGGCAGCGGGCGAGCTACCGGGACCCGAGCTTCCTTCACGCTGCGCCTCCTCCCTTATTCCCCTCAGGTCGAATTGAAGCAGCCACACTCCTTTCTCCATGTTGTTGAGGCATTCGAAGGCCTTGCGCGTGACGTCCTCGCGGTGATTGCCCTTGCGCGCAGAGATGATGAGGTTGCAGAGATGGCTGAGAACAAAATGAGCAGGTGAGAAACGCCGACAAGAGGCACATACCGCCGCTTATCGAAGTTGATGAGACTCTGGCCATCCTGCTGCATGACGTCGGGCGCGGCTATTATTTCTAAAAGCCGCTCGAGAAGATAGCCTACGTCCGGAGTCAGCTCCCGCGTCGACGACGGCGACTGTGCTGCAGTTTGCGCAACGAGGGAAGCGATCTCGCACTGCGCCCCGCGATTCATGGCGATATTGAGCCATGGCCGAGCATGGATTCGACTTTCCACGCTGAGAACAGCGCTGGTGAGTACAGCCTCGACAAATGAGCGCGGGCAAGGGAAGTCCACGATCGACGTCGCGTAGCTGGGAATAGAGCGCCGCCGCGTCACCTCGATCGCCCTGAGAATGAGTTCCATGCGCGACTGCCTATTCTTGAGCCCAAGGCGAGGAGCAACGAGTTGGGAAATCGTCCATTTCCGGAGGATAACCCAAGCTGCGCAAAAGTTAACCAATGCTGTCGCACTGAGCAAGAATCCGACTAACCTCTGATGCAGCTGCGGATTCCGGGAGGAAGAAGACGATAGAGGGAGTCCTGCCCAAGGTCGGAGATGAGAGGCGATGGCTCAATTGCCTGCAGGTAGGAATACATGTTCTCGATCTCCGGTTCTGAATCGCTGGCAGTAAACGAAGACAGAAACCACCCAAGTGGATCTGCCGTTTGCACTTCCAAAACGTCTGCAGTAATAAATAGATCCTGGTACAATGCATCAGCTAGGATCCACGACGAGAGAAATGCCGCGCACCTCTTCCGTGACGTTACCCCAGGCAGCACCGCTCAGCGCGTCGAGGGTATCCACGAGATCCTCCGGGTCAATACGGTCAATGTCTGGCGGCTCTCGAGACAGGATTTGCGGGCGAGAGTGCTGCCCATTCAGAGGTGCAGGGGGATGAACAAGAGAAGGGAATGGAGCCGGCGGACGCATTGTATAGCTGGTAAACGTGCGTCGCAGACGGTAGCGAAGATCCGTCAAGGTACCCCAGGCCTGCTCGACCCCGGGATCGCTCGCATTCGCAGATTGGGGCATGTCATGATCAGCCGAGTCATCGAGAAAGGCGCGCACAGCGCTGTGAAGCTGTGCGTCGTCCAGCATGTCTTGTGCGCCGCCGCCCCGAGTCAGCCAACCCTCAATGGCAGCCAAAACCTCGCCACGGCTCCCAGCTACGTAACATAGTTCAGCGACCGAGGGGACAACACCCCGGGGCCGCGTTTGGAGATACATCTTGCGCAGCAGCTACGGTAAGGATGAGATCAAGGTAGCAGCGGCCCAACGAGAATTCTTACCTCGAAAAGGACCAGCGGCGTTACAAGACCTAGGTGCGGCATGTCGATAAATACATGGAAAGTGAAGTAAGTATGACGTACTGCGATAGACATTAAAGAATAGCTTCGAGAACTCAAGCTGGCTGACGACCAGTTCCCGAGTCTTCCCCTCTCGCAGCGACATCTCCCCGTTATCGTCCGCTACACTAACTGACACGCCTTGGAGGCCGTGCACCAAAATATCACAGAGCCAATTGAGGGTTCCCGCGAGGACTCGAACCCGCAGTGGTGGCTCCGTCGAGGGCTCCGAGGCAACGAAAGTACGACGTTGGGAGGGCGAAGGAAGTGAATTCCGTCGTGCGACACTGGTTTTACGATCTAGACCCTGCGAAGACCCCGGCTTGACGCGGACGGACGGCGCCCGACTCAGGCCTTCGCCATTGATGTTGTCGATCACAGAGCTCGGCGGGCGAGAAGGAAGGCGCGAGGATGGGCGAGAGCTGGCAGATGATTCGCCTTCGGTACCATGCCAAACGGCCAGAAGTACTTCACCGTTGTAGACGGGGATTACGGTCCCCGTCTGATTCAGACCCGCCAAACCGCCAATATCCCGCCGCGGCTGATTTGGCAGATGCTCAGGGTCGAGACGCAGCAATCGCGGGTCTGTATCGCTGTCGACACGTCCACGAAGCAGCTGCGCGCGATCGACGAGGGTCGAAGTCGGGAATACCTCCGGGAAAATGAGAGGGATTAACGATGCAAATGGAGCGTGATTAGCAGCGCGCGTTAGATAATGCGGCTCGAAGAGGCCCTTTCTGCGAGGCTCCGCGGCCAAAGACAATGACATGAACTGATCCACACTGGAGAAAGATGAATGAGCATCTCCTGACGGTGATAGTGCGAGATGCCTACCGAACAAACTTTGCCGCAATACCACCGGCTCCTCCGCCCTCTGCAAACTTTACCCAGTGATTGACGAGGAGCTTGACGTCCTCCCCAACCTCGCCCTCCGCAAGGCATACCCGTCGCGGGCAGAGTAAGAACTGCTGGCGAAATTCCTCAAAGACGTCGAATGCCCGCTCCATCGGCGCGACGATGAACGTCTCCTCGGGCCCGCCGCCATCGGGCACCCGCGCCGCATCGACCTCAGCCTTTAACTTGGCCTGGATAGCGCCGCCCCATGGAGTCACCCGTGGCTCCCTCACCTCGCAACCCTCGCCCTCCAATCTCGCCCATCCCTCCACAGCTGCAAGTGCAGGGCCCTCGACGCGACGCCAGACCTTGTCCAGTCGTGCAACGGGGGCCGAGCACAACGCTGCTACAATCGCGCGCCAGGTGCACTCATCGCCGGCCGCGCGACAGAGCTCGCCCACCCGGGCCCAAACCGAAATCACTTCACTCCTTGAATGCGTCCGCGATGTACCCTGCTGCTCCCCGCCCTGCGTCTGCGTCGTCACGTAGCTCGTGTCCGAGCCGAGGATCTGCACAAGCAGCAGCTTGGTGAGCCAGTGCGGCGCGGCGTCGCTCCCAAATAACGGCGCGGACGAGTCGCCCGCGCTGCAGTCCGCAAATGCGGCTGTGATGTTGTCCGGCGCCTGTTCGAGCACCGCGCGATGAAAGAGCGTCAAACTCCGCGCAATGAGTTGCGGGTCGATGGCGAGCAGTACTGCACGCGTGAGCCCCTCCGTCTCGAGCGCTACCCAGGGCATTCGTGAAGCAAGAGCGCCGCGGGGTTGCTGCGGCAGACGTGGAGAGGAAGGAGCACCGCCGGGGGGAGATTGGGGCGCGATGGGCTCTTGAATGCCGAGCGCGTCGAGAAGGCCGACCATCCGGGCGCTGCCATCAGGTCGCGGTGAAAACGGCGCTGCACCGAGAGCAGGGGTCCCGACGGGTGACGGCGCATGCATTGCCTGCGTTGATGCACTAGCAGGCAGCCCGCTCGTAACTGGCTGAGTCGAAGGGAAGGTCACATCTGGTATCGTGTCGCCCCGGAAATCCTCCCATGCGCGCGCGTCAACAGGCGCGCCGTGCAGACCTAAATACTCTCGCGCCATCCAAGCGGCGCGCGCGCGCTGCGACTCTATTTCCTCCGGAGCCGCACCAGCAACAAGATACCCCGCAAATCTTACGAACTCGGTCTCGACGCGCGCCCGGCCCACGAGCAGCGGAAGACAGAGAAGGACCGCTCGCGCATAATCACGCCACTGCTCCTCGCGCTGCGCGGCTTCTTCTTGGTCCACCCCCGCACGCAAAAACACCGTCGCAAACACGAGCTCGTGAATGAGCGCTTCAAAGCTGCCCTTCTCGATCTGCCCGCGCGGCCCTCCCTTCGCCTGCTCGTTGCTGAAAGCTTCTTGAAGCTTAGATGCGCCCGCACCCGCCACGCTGAGCGCTGGATGTCGTCCGCGCCCCCAATACGCGCGCTTTTTCCGCCCCATACTCCCCGCCTCTCGCCGCTGCGCACCGCCTGCATCATCGACGGTCAGTGTTTCCTCCTCGTCCTCCACGACCCCCGCCGGAAAAAGATCTCGGACGCCGGCAGCGCGGTCGCTCGGGGGCTTGTGCAGGACGAGCTTCGTCCCCCGGACCTCCATCCTGAAGGCTTTCCAAGCGCGCGGGTCGGCAAGCGCGGGCGTGATAAGTCGATTGACAAAGCCGGTCGCATACACGATCTGCGACGCGCGCTTGCCATCTGCGCCGTCCACTGCTGACGGCGGGCGCAGCGTGTTGCTGGGTTCGCGCAAGAGCACAGCGGGCTCGAGGATGATATGCGGTGGGGCGAGTGGCGTGGGTTCGGCGGAGCCAGGTGTAGGTGGAAGTGCTTTGCTCTGCGCAGCGCCTGAAGGAACGCACGAAAATCAGCGTCCAGAATCTGAAGCGGAGGAGCAGCACATACCGCCGAAATGAAAGGGGAATGCGACGCCACGTTTCTCCTTGTCCTTCCCCTCGCGCTCCGCGGCGGGGTCGACCTCCCCCCCGCTGCCCTTCCTCCCCGGGCTCATAGCGCCAAACCCAGCCAGACGACTCGACAACTTCGGCGTGAAGCTGTGCGAGCGCGTGTGGATGTGTCCCGGCGTCATGCCACCTTAAAAGTGAATGTAAGTAAGGGATGATTCGACACGAGGAGCGGAAATGAAAGACGGTGCGAAAGGAAGAAATACAGCTAAGACAAGCAACTTACCCTGCATCCCCCCACTCGGCCCAGACCCGCCTCCACCTCCCTCCCCAGGCGCCATTAGCATCGGCGCCGAAATCGATATCGACACAGACGATGCCCCGGCACTACCCTTGCGCTCCCGCTCCCCGTCCCTCCCACCCTGCTGCGGACTCGCGAGTATCGCGGGCCACGTCATCCCCCCCGCGCCCGACCGCGCACTCGGCGGCGTCGACCCCGGGCTGACGTCCGTCCCGCTGCGCCCGCTCTTCCCGCTTTTCCCACTGCGCGCGCTGCGCTCTGAGTCCGTGCGGCGCCGCGCGTAGAACGGGTCGGGCATTTGAATCGGCGCGCTCGTGTCCGCGCCCGGGCTGGAGAGCGGCGTGGACAGCGAGTTGGCGGAATTATGGGTGTTGGCGCTGGCATTCGCGTAGGTGGTTGAGGGGGGCATAGGGAGCGGCGCATTACTAAGTGGCGCGCCGGTGAAGATCCCCTTACTCGGTGATTGGAATGAGGTGGCCGTGCCCGGCGTGGAATAGCCCCCGCTCATCGACGTCGACGTCGTACTGCCCGTCACAGGCGTCGGCCCCAACGAATCCGCACGCCCTCGGTACGCCGCAAGCTTGTCGGCGAAGCTGATGGTGGTATTGATGTGAAGCTGGGGGCCCGACGCCTGCGCATCGTTTTCATTTGGTGGATGCTCGTTGGGATTGGGGCTGGGCGGAACCAATGCGCGTAGGTCGTCGGCAGAGTGCGCCCATGCGCGGCGCGAGGTCGTGCGCAAATCGCCAGTACCAGCGCCCCCGCCGTAGACGCCATTGCCATACACGGCATTGGGATTGCCGTTGCCATAGATATTGTGTCGTGGGCTGGACGGCGACGGTGGCGGCACGTAGCGCAGATCCAGTGACGATTTTGCGTGCACGCCGGGAGAGGACGCGGAGGAGGCGAATGGCGACGCCGAGAGGGAAAGGGACGGGCGGGTAAGGTCGAGGACTGAGCTAAAGAGAATGCGTTAGTTTGGTAACGTGCGGAAAAGCGAAAAGAAAGGAGACGGCATGGAGGGAATCAAAAGGTTGGAGCAGTAAAATAAAGGCAAGTGAACCGAAAAAAAAACCGGTGATAATCCTGTCAAAAATGCAATCGCGACCTCGCCACGCGAGGCCGAAGAACTCCACAACGGACGAATGAAACGTTCTCCGTCGAAATACGGAGAAAAATCGCCGAGAGACAGAAAAAACACCATTCACTAGGAAGAATGGGAGGAAACAACATAGAAAGAGATAGAAAACCAAACGGCTACCCACCGACTACCAGGAACGCCCATATATCCCTCCGCGTCCAAAATGGGGCGTGGGTCTGTCGGACGCGATATCTTGGCCTTGCGCGCGCCCGCAGGACCGTTGGAGACACTAGAGGTGCTCGCACGAGGGGATTCATCGCCCGCGGCCGCGAGACCCGCAACCCGCGGCGCGCTGGCACTCCGCCCAAACCACTTGCTCGGCCGGGTCAAAAATTGTGCCAGCGGTGCACGCGTGGGCGTCGTAGGCGTCGGAGCTGGACTTGGAGGTTGTAGGGAAGGCTTCCGTTGCATCGTTTTCGGCGTCCAACAGAGTGGTAGATAGATACGAATAGAAAAGTCGTAAAATTGCGTTCTTCGTCACTGTTTTTCGGCTCGGCGCGTTAGGGGGGAGAAAGGAGGCTGCGAGGGACTAGTTAGGATGCAAGGGTTCCTAGCGTCCTTGAAAGTTGCCGGTCAGAAGGCTGGCATTCGAGGAGCCAGCGAGATGGTCAGAGCTGCGAGCAAGAAGTCTTAGAGCAGAAGGGATTTTGAGGGCACGTGGGCCGCGTTTATTCGGATTATCTAATAATTGCCTTTTCGGGCGGTCTCCGTTATCGTGCCTTCCTCTTGTCTTGGCTTCCCCTTGTCTCCTCTGGCCCATTTCCAGCGATTTTCTTTTGCTTTCGTTCCGGTCCTCATTCTCTCCGTAAATTTCGTTTCCGTCCTCCGAATCGTACGATGGCCATCGTCCGCGGCTGCACCACCATAGGCTGATCCCAACATTCAAACGACCGATAATCAGTCAGCACCACTCGCTTTGACACGGAACACGCAGCTGCGCGCATCTGCTGTCATAACTTCGCCGGAGATCGCTCACTAACGGCATCGTTATCTCCGTTGCAGTTGGATACAATTCGGCTCCTTGCAAGTCTCACTGGACAGACGCGTTTCAATTTCTGTGGATTTCTCTCTTTCCCCCCCTGTTTTGCGGGCTTAACAACCGCTCCACTGGACTCCCGACGACTGGTCTTCTGATTCAAAATACTGCGGGGCCCCACTTTTTCAGTGCTTCCAAAGTTCCATCTGAAAGCTCTGATGGAGAGGATCATCCTCGTTTCAGATCGGACGTATTTGCATCCAAAACAAGTCGCTCGACGCCTCCCTTAATCAAGTGAATTTGTCGCTGATCCACTAGCCTCCACTGGCATACAATTGAACTGAGCGGTCCTTAATGCAACTCCACTAACCAGTCCCCAAACCCACGTCGAACAACAACTGGAATAACTCCAAGTTGAGTCGTTGGAGCCTTAAACCCCCTCTCCATCTAGTGTCCCACTAATTGCCCCCTTCCGTTTATCTCCTTATTTTTACATGGACAATCGAAGTTAAGTCGACCCGCAGGAAGACTACACCCCGCCGGCCCCTTCATCTATCACCCCATTGATAACCATTCATTTTCCTTTTTTCGTTCGTTATCTTCCAGCTCAGATCACTCACCAGCATCACAACCACGGAGACCGCCCGCTTCCCGCTAGGATACCGAGATGCGCCCAAGCCACAGCATTCCGCATTCACCTGGGTCCGAATTGGGCGCCTCGACTCAATCGCAAGTAAGTAAGGACCGATTCCCGGGGCCGCGGCGGCATTCACTCACCGTCAGGCAACCTTACAGCGGAGCGTTCGGGCCCGACAAGTTCGAATTCGGGTACCTACTGGACCCGGGCTGAATAAATCCGACAGTAACCCCGTTCTCCACAGATGAGTATGCAAAGTTACCAGCCGTCCGTCTACCGAATAAACATATCAAGCTTAGCTGCCTGCCTCACCCGTTAGTCGCGGAGTGGATGGCAGTCGGTATGTATTTACTACTTATTTTGTTCCAGCGCCGGATGGCTACCAACGAGCTAAGCTGGTGGCTGAAACGAATGAAAGGTGAGCTTTTTGTTCAATGTTCATGGCAATCTTGAGCGCCACTAATTATTCAGGCTGCTAAAGCAGTCCCTTTCTCAGTTTAATGCCACTTTAATGCATGCATTACAGTTCGGAAGAGGTGCACGAGCAGCGAACGGAAAAAGTGGGTGTGTGAGGAATTGACAAAGCGTGTTGAGGAATCTGGTCTGTAGACCCTAGCCAAGGATGAAGGCGGCGAAGGGAGTGCTGTGGATGCCCGGAATGTATCGCCTCGGTAGAGTCAAATTTTAGGCTGTTCGTTTCCGACACCAATGAAGGAATGATAAGTGATGGTGAGGGACTGAATGTGTGCATCAAAACCGCGCAGATAACCCTCGACTGGCCGGTGCGACTTGACAGACTCGGTCGCTTTGATGGTAAGGAACGTAAAAATTCGCGGTTTGGGAAGGGAGAGGAGCCATCAAAACAATGTATTTGTTTCTGTACCTAGGTCGATGACCAGGGGGGAGCATATCTGTGCGCCGAGCGGGTCTGGGGTCGACATCTGCATCCGCCGGGATAGCCGCGCCTTGGATCTCGGGGTTGAGACGTAGTTCGCGTAAGCTCGGTAGACTCGAGAGCGGATCGACAAGATAACTGGAGTAATCAGGTCGAACCGCGCGCGCGACGTGCAGGCGGTACAGGTGGACAGTCCCATGAGGCAGGAGAACTGCAGATTAAGTGAAGGATATGAAGGGGCCCAACCCGCATCCGAAGCTCCTGTATGTAGGTCTGGGAAATTTGGAGTTGCGCTAGCGATTGATCGGAGGGCCAAGGGCGACGAAGCAAGATAGAGACGTGGAGAGTGCGCACGCTAGCGACGTCGTCGATTACCAACCTCCACAAGTTCCTTTGGAGAGCCGACTTCAGTTTGCACCGTAGCAAACTAGTTACTACTATTTTTCACCCGGTATCCGGCCACTTTGATAGTTTTCCGTATCTCTAGAAGACAGTGAGTAAGCTACCAGCGGTCCAGATATGCCAGGACGTAGTCGAACATGTTGAGAACGAAATGTGACCAGCCGACCACGGTTTGATGATGTGTTGATCGGTCGGCGAATATTTTCCCGCGACAAGTCCGAAAACGGCCGAAACTAGGCAGCCGGCCGAGCGTGAGAACCTTTCGATCAGCCACGATTCTTCGTCTTTTTGCGCTCGCTCTGCTTTCCACAGACAACCGCACATGCTATAAACTATTTCAGGCTATACAACGGGTCTCTGCGGTGTCTACAACTACTCGTTACTGGCTGTGAGCCTGGTGTTGATGAGGAATTTGCGCTTTGGTAAGAGCAGGGGATCGTCGACATCGCGGTGCGCCAGATAGCCCTCCATTGCGGCGCAGTCATTGACGTTCGACAGCACCTCCCAGGTAACATCGCCGTCTGTCCAGACGACCTGAAACTGCAAGTTGCGGCGTGATTCCCACCGGTGCCCGTTGAAGGACACAATACCCGTCTCCTCTTGTTCCGACTCGTCGTCATCGTCGTCCGAGTCGTCCTCGGTCGCAGCGGGCGTGTTTTCCGTGGCGGACGCCGGCTCCCTGCCAACAGCTGCGTCGTCGTACTGCCCAGGTTCTTCGTTGTCGGACGCGCTATGGGCTGAATTGGCGCGGTCAGTTAATTCGTCGGCCTCGTCATGCGACAGCTCTGGGCTGGGGCTGGCCTCGTCCTCGTCGCTGGTGTCCTGAGCGCTCCCTCTCCCTCTCCCTCTCCCCCTCCCTCCCCCTCTCCCTCCCCCTCGTCGACCCGCACGACCCCCCCGCGCCCGCGCCAGCCCGCGTGCAGCCGCCAATGCCGCCTTCACCATTTTCTTCTTCGCCCTCTCCACCGCCTTCTCCGCCCTCTCCTGCGTGGCAACGGCCTTCTTCAGTTGACGGAAGTGCTTCTTCCTCAACTCCCCATGAAGCGCCTTCATTTGCTTCTTCTGCAAATCTTTCAGCAGTGCTTCCTGCATCTCGATGCTGGTCATCAGACGAGCTTGCCCAGTCGTGTACGTCCGCTTTGGCTTGTTCTTCTTCGCATGCAGCTTCTGACGAACATTTGCATTCTCCCGCTCCATCAAAGCCATCTGCGCATGGTTTCGGTCAAGCTCGACGCCGGCCGCCTTCAGGAGGTTGCGTAGCTCCTCGTTTTCGGCTGCCAACGCCGTACGAGATGCCGTTTTACGAACGGGTGAAGGCATGGCAATCTTGTACGCCACGTGCAGGGTGTCTCGCATCTGCAACGGATTGGACGCCGTGGTGATGGAGCGAATGGGGGTTGACGGAGGGGGCTGGACTGCTGACGAAGAGCCGTCTGGTGTCGACGGCCGGGACAACGTGGACGTAGAGTGAGTTGTGGTCGAGGAACGAGCCGAAGTAGTAGATGAACCTGGTGTATTGTCAGGACGAAAATAGCAATGAACATGTTACATCGACGCACTGGGTTCGCCCGTGGAAGAAGACATGGGCGTGATGGACCTCGCAGCAGGAGTTCGTGAGGTTCCTGCGATAGGAACAAGAAAAGATGGAAGACGGTTTGGGACCGGCATAGCTGCCTGCGTGGTATAGGTAAGCGCCGGTGCGAAAAGCGCTTCCGGGACAGCGCTCTCGTCGAGCGGCCATATGCCGCACTTGCGAAATGAATTGATAATGGTGCTTTGTTTGAACGCCTTGTCCCTCGCGGCTGCGTAGTGAAGCAGGAGATTGTACTTGTCGATCGGAACGTTCTGCGCGTGCAACTACAGTTTGTTTATGAAGTTTATAATGCATGATACTCGAAAATGAGAGCGTACTTGAGAAACTTTGGCCTTCCAGATGTTTGAAAGCGGGCCAAAAACGCCGACATCACATGGCTGTAGCGCGTGAGTCGTATGTGAAGGGAGGCACAGTATAAGAATTCGATGTTTCTGGGAGCAAAGAACGAGAGTTCAACACCACGGTCATACACATGGCGAGGGATGAACTCACCTGTGCAAAGTCGATAAACTGATACGTGCAGTGACTATTATGGCCATCCAGGATCAGGAGGCGATAGTCACCAGGATCGTCCAAGCGTTCTGCGGACTCGGGGGCAAAGTCCTTCTCCAACCACAAGGCGCCCAATTCTTGGTCCGTCCATCCATTGGGGGAGATCGAAATACTGTACATCGTAAGCTCGAAGCAAAAAAAAAGGGGCCGAAAAAGAACCTGGCATTACTGGGATTATGCTCTCCCCACTTCAAATCGCGGCGCAGCCCCTGAAAGACGATGGAGGGATGGAGGGCGGTACCGTCGGCACTGATGCATTCGAGAATTGTGACGAGATCCCTATTGCCGCTCTCAATCTTGTGCGCAGTCTTCTGGTCCCTATCCACAAGCACGCGTATCTTGTCGCCAATGCCCAGTTGGATGCCCTGGTTATGAGGGGATTATTGGTGGTTCTGGCGTTCAGCGGAAGAGACGACCTTCTCGTCCATATTCCATATATTTTTGAACTTGACGTCGTAACGTTCAATAGTGTCGGCAAGAAGGAGAAAATAATCGTGGACGGTGGGCCGATTCAATGCACGGGCACGGCACTCCTCGAGTGAGGTCGACCACTTGACTTTGAGATCCGGGTGTCGCTTTTTGAAACGTATGGGCCATGTCGCGCCCAGAGGTGCTCCAAAAATGTCTGCTGCATATGCTCCAACGGTGGTCAGCCTGAGAGGCATGCCACGTTTGGCAAGGCTCTACGTGACGTTAAAAAACGAGACCAAATGGAAGCTAAGAGGATATCCGCACCTTGACCCATTCGACCAACATCTGTTCCTGTGGGTCAGTGAGCTTGCGTTCTTGGGCGTGAGCCTCCCCTCGAGCGACGGCGCCCTTCCGGCGGTCTTGAAGAGTCACGCGAGCGACACGATAGTAAATGGCAGCCTTGCGCTCAGACAGCAATCCTCCCTCCACCGCGGCAAGAGCAAGCTGAATTCGTTTTTCTTTGGGTAGATGTTCCAGCGCGACATCGTCCTCGTCGTGAAGCTCAAGGCGGAGTGTCTGTGGAGCATTGGTAGTAGCAGCGCCGTCATCCGGAGGGTCAGGTTCGGTAGAATGAGTGGGCATGGTGAATGCGAAATGAAAAAAGCGAAGGATTTGGCAGAAATGCGATGGAAAGCGAAGCCAACCGATCCAGCACCGACACGCTATATGTGTTAGCAGAGCGCACCGGAGTGCCGATTCACAGCATTGTAACAGGCAAACCTTCATATCGACAAGGGCATGCATATACATCAAGTGATGGATGATAGTTTGCGGTCCTGAGGAGGAATTGCCCGATATCGTCTGATACCATCCAACGGCGAGGACCTGTAAGTTTGTGGAAATGATGTGCACGTACATGAATCACCAGTTTCCCCGAATCATTGATTGTTCACTCGACATCTGCACAGTTCAGGGAATTTATGCGCCATGTTGAATGTTGCGCGGGGGTTCGCGGCCATACTGCTAAGACTTGGCCAAGACAGATGCAGCGGCGGTGAGCATGATCGTATACTCGGAGGAGCAACTTTGAGGTGGGTCTTTGGCCCATCAGCGAGGGCGAAAGAGGTGAAGCGAATAGATTTCTCAGTCGACCACCGTGCGGGTGGAAGTCAAGGATCAAGATCAAACGAAGGCTCAAGCCACGTGCACGGTGTCCGGTCCCGACAGCCGACACCGCGACGCGCGTCAACAACGCGTCAAGCTCGGTCATTTAATTTTCAAAGCCTTTCTTGCCCGCTGCATGGTTCGAGGTTGAAATTCTTCCCTCAGCTCAAATTGAAATGTTTCTACTATCTACAACGCGTAAACTTTGGCCAAGTTAGATCGCGATTCAGAACGCTGCCTGGGACAGTCTCGCCCTCCATTCTGACTTGAGAGGACGAAACAGAAGCTCATCACACGGTTGAAGGATGTGCGTTGTCTGCGAGGGAAGTCTTAAGACGACGATTCTGTTGGCCTGAACGACGGAGTTACAAGCTGCCATTGTAGGTACAAAGTTAATCATCTACCTGTGAATAACTAAGGAAGCGATGCGTGAAATGGCTATTGTGTCCATCCGAGATGAGGAGACGGTAGTCGCGGGGGTCGTCCAGAAACTGAGCAGAAGCCGGCGCGAAAGCTTCTTCCAACCAGGATGCAGCGAGGTCTGCATGGGTCCATCCAGTCGCGGCAGAGATACTGCAATGACATCAGTCGAGGGCAAGCACAAAAAGAACGAACTGACCTAGCATCATAAAAGGCATCTTCCGAATGTGAATCCCGATCGTCTTCCGGGAAGACAAAGGAAGGAGGGAGTACGACACCGGCCGCAGAAATGCATTCGATGACGACGAGGTCCTTGTTGCGATCTTGATCATCTGCGTCCTGGATCTGCGTCCGTTAGCATACTTGCATGTTTGGGGAAGAAGTATACATACCCTCGTGTCCATGTGCCAGACGTTCTTGGGCACAACACCATACTTCATGACACTGTCGCCGAGGAGGTCGAAATAGTCCTCCAGGGTCGGGTATTTCCCGTTCGGCGGGCTTGTCCACTGCAAGTCTCATCGGTCTGGCGTGCACAGATAAAGAACGCCATTCTTTACCTTGACTTTGAGGTCTGTGCGGCGGGATGGCGTCTCGAGAAATGCACGGGAGTTTGTCACAAAAAGACTGCGGGGGATGCGAGGCTTCCTCACAGTCTGATAGGGCTTAGGGAGGGACGTTCGACAGCGAGTACATACTTACCTTGAGCAGATGTCCCAGAATATCGTTGAATGAGTTGAAGAAGACAGGAGGAGCCGTGCGGGTGACAATCTCGTCGGTGCGACGAACGATGGTCACGGGGAGGCCATAGTCGATGGTGTTGTCTGAAGAGGTGATGACGGAATCAACGTCGGTTGCGGGGAGCCCTTCCTGGGTGATATTAGCAAGGTCGGGCGAGCCGCAGGAGTCGTCGCGAGGAGCAGGACAAGTGGGCATGGCGGGTATTTGACAAAAGTTGAGGCAGAAATCCGCTCGTGGCACCTTGTTAATATGGGTCCACAGCGTGCCCGAGGCGCCGTGAAAGAACATCGGAAGGTGATATCTATCATTTGAAAGAGGGAATAGACATGTCCAGATGGGTAGGTAGATATGGATGTCGGTTGGCGATATGACGGAAACTGCCAGATTACCCCCGATCGCCGACGCCAGTGCAACGGCAACATGGGCTACACATACAAAATAAGCCGGCAGCAGCGACGTAGGACCTATATGGGCGCACCTTGACCGCCAGTTCCACCGCCGGTCTCACCAAAGTCCCTCAAAAAGTTCGAAGTTTCCCGCTTGCCTAAAAGGGTGGTTTGACACAATCGACCGCAACGACGGACAAGTAAAATCGATAAAATCATATCAGCATAATCGGGGGAGTGTATTAGCCATTCTGAATACCCATACCGAGTTTCATGATCATAGCATCACACTGAGGCCAGATACACCACCGACAAACTGACAGCTTTGGAAGCCGGTTTCGACATCTTGGCCCGGATTTCTGGGTACACGGGAGGGTGGATTGAGGGTACGGACAGCCACTGGGGCTTCCCGCGCGCAGCCAGACAGCTAACGAAGAGGATGAGCACCGGCCGAGGTGGAACGAGGCAGCGGTCGTGGAGATATGGGCGGTTTCCCGCAAGCCGCGCCACGGCCAAAATAAGAAAAGCTGTGTTCGGGTTCCCACCCGGTCCGGAAATCGCGTACGGCATCACATCAACTCCATCAATTTCGCTCAAATTTGGCTTGGAGGGGCGCCCATACTCGACTTTCGACATGCAAGTCTGGACCAAGGATAAGTTGCACTCTACGGGCTTATATTCCTCAAATGGCCGGTTACCCAGTGTGGCCGGCTTCTGGGTCGAAAATAGTAGTCAAACAGCAGTCAGGACATTGCCAGGAATCGAGATCTCGGCAGCTTGAGGAGTTCGTGATTCTCGGATTGGGATGCCTGTACGCGTTGCAGCAGACTTGGAATATTCGTGGAGGTGGCGTTCATGGCAAGAAGCAGGAGGTGGAGGCTGTGCTGGCTCCGATCAGCCGATCACGGCTTGTCCCATTACCGTCATCATGCCCCTATCGCGCTCCAGGCCACACCGAGTTGCAGCTGAAGCAGACTCCAGCAACAACGCTGCGAACCGGACAGGAGCGAGAGGCGGTGGAATCCGACGAGGGTTTGGGAACATGCATCCGGCGGAAGGTCGCAGGGAGAGCAAGTCGTGGCGCAGAAATACATCAAGACGACCCTACGGTGCAGAAGGGTCTATTGCACGTAATGAACAGCAGGGGGCACAAGGCGGTCGCCAGGGTGGAAAGCGATGTCGAGGCAAAGGACATGGCGTACAGCCGCCTCCGGAGGTAGCAGGAGAGTACGGTCGGGGCCATCCAGGACGTCGTGCAAGCTCGACCAGCTGGCACGGAAATAGGCCCAGCTTGATGGAACGGATGCAGGCAACAGTACAGGGCGGCGGCGCAAGCTCGACCAGCTGGCGCGGGAATAGGCCTAGCTTGCTGGAACGAATGCAGGTAACAAGACTGGGTGGCGGTGACGATGCTGGCGCCGGACGCGGGACTCAGCTCATTCACCGTGAGCCTGGCGGACATTGGGCGGAAGAAGTCAAGGAGGTTGGAGACCTACCCAATCACATCAACGGACGAATTCATCCCGATTCCTTCGCCCCTTCCTCTTCATCTTCTTTCGATTGGGTCGACGAGCTCATGTGCCCCCGTGCTCCGAGCCCTGACCCCGATGATCTTTTGGCCAACCAACTCACAAGACGAAATGTTCAAGCCGTGGCTGGAGTTGACCGCGAAGATCTTCTGCGGAGGTATCTTGACTCGACTCCTGCCTAGAAACGCGTACCTTACTAGCATGTCTTCCAAATCAAGATCGTACTTAGGTCTTCCGCATTAGGACTTGGTTTGAACCTGAGTCTGCCCTCACTGTACAACCTGGAACTTCACACTCAACCTCGACAAGCTCAACGAGCACCGTCATTGCCGAGGGACTATTTATGTTCCACGCTCACCCCGTCTGTCGCGGCGGCGCCTGCTATCGGAATTTCGAGTTCTTTCTAGTCGCATTGCAGCCACGTCCCTGACATGTTCAGATCCAAAGATTCGCCGACTCAATCCTGACAGGACACATTGGTTTGGATTACTAGGGTTTTTTTATTTCTCTCTCGACAGCCCTCAGCCGGCGAACCAGGTTGTACCACTCGCTCCTAGATTTCTAAGGCTGTTGTGCAGAAAACATGGACATGTTGAACGGGTGTTGTGTGGAGGACAATGGTCCGTTGAAGTCCTCCGCATCTTCTCTCTGTATTAATCTGTCTATAGGAAGCGTTGAAGGACCGAGAGTTCGCTCAAGGGGGCAAGGTTGTCGAAAGCCAACTTGTACTGGTAGTTCATGGTAAGAGCACCAGAGGTATCGGTGCCGCAGGCGTTTTGCGCCTCTTTCTGCGCTCTATATGGCCAGGAAAGATACAATGTCCATGGTATGTTCATTCGATTCAAGGCACGGAAGTAAAGGACTGAATTTAGAGATAAAATTTAAATGAAGTAATTCTACGCGCGAAGTTGGTTAGTTCCCACCGGAAGGCAGTCACCGTAAGCCCGAGCACCGTCGACAAGGTCTCGCGCACCGTTCGGGGCCTCTTCTACGACAAAGGAAACAACACAAAAGGCCTCAACGCATCGCGATATCCCCCACCGACCGTCGAGTCCATCGTAAGCGTGCGGATTGGCGGAGGATCACAACCTGGCGGATAATGGCGCCTTGCCCAGTACCATTTGGGATACACACCGTACATGCAGCGTCTTTGGTCGAACGACCTCAGCCTGGGGAGCATGCCTGAAGCACTTTGCCCGAGGTGAGGTAAGACGCACGATCACAGCTCCCTGAAGCTCTAGATAGAGGGCCCGAAGGTAAGCCATACGCCCACACCTCGTCAGTGCTCTCCCCTGCCAGTAAACGGGGCGAATTAGGCAATGGGCGGCGCCGACGCTCAGGTGATCACCGAGGAATGCGAAGAGTCTGAACGACAGTCAGAAAATAATCAAGAGAGATGGTCCACGCACCTCAAGCCCTAGAAAATACAGGATGATAGTCAGTAATCGGGCGGAGGATGATGGGCTGCGACGCACCAGGCGATTCCGTCCAGAGGGCGAAGACTGTCTACGGGATATCAGGTTGAAGCTCGCGACATGAAACGGAAAAGGCGCACCTTGAAGGGGAGGTACAGTGGGCGAGGGAGGGAGAAGACGGGAGTAAAGAGCAAGCCGCAATCTGCAGACGTCCCAGGCGGCTGGCGCTTTTACAGCTGTTTCCGAAAACCTTGGCACTACGCGATTTTTTTTCGCACTTTCCAACTTTTGATGGAGGGCTAAGGATTACTGCTTTTGGCTCGGATCAGTGCTTTTGCCGTGATCGCCTCGGACAACCTCAGAACCAGACACATACCGGACTGGCATTTTCAATATTCCAGGTCCATTCCATCTGTATGTCGCCCACACCACAACAAGAACGGTCTTGAACGGAACGAACACGAATAATTGGCCCCAAACCAACCTTCAGGCGCCGCGGCTTGGCGCTGCTCGGCTAGTCTCGGCTAGCCCAAACTGGTAATCCTTAGCCCTCCATCAAAAGTCGAACAGTGGCAAAAAAATCACGCAGTGTCAAGGTTTTCGGAAACAGCTGTAAAGCACCTCAGTTTGTTCGCAGCAAACAAATGTTTTTTGATGCCGATCGCCGATGACTCCCCGGGCACCAGTGCGATCGAATGAATAGAGCCCTGCTTTCAAAAGAAAACAGCGAAAGAAAGAGCCAAGCAGAGGTGCAGAATCCTTTCAGTGCAGAACAGACGATCAACATTTTGGTTCAACATAATAATTTTAATCGAAGTCTCTATGTGGTCGTTCGATGGATGTTGGCGAATGTGAGGGAATGTGAGGTGCGCTTTACAAGCTGCGGGGCAGCCCAGGTCCGAGTGAGCCCGAAAGCCAGGGCTCACTGAATACGCTACTAGCGCATTCGGTAGCAACGGCACTATTGGCAAATGGAGATCCAAAGAGATGGATGCTCCACTACGCGAGTCGAGCATGCGCATTTCTGATTACGAGAACCAAAATGTTGAATAAACATGTTGCCATAAGTACTGTGCGTCGAGGGTAGAAGTCGAGGGAGGTGTGAGGAAAGTTAAATATCTGTCGCGCCGGGATATCCCGGCTAATGTTCCCACGGTTGGAATTGCTGACTAAAGACAAACCAAAGAGACATATGAGGTATGATTGTAGGAGGCCGGTAAACGGCGGGGCACAAACAGATGAAGAATTGGAGATATTGAGAGTAAAGGTTCAATATATTTCTTTCTCTTAGTCCGAAGTCGACTTTGTAAGGTAAGAAGGAAGGAACTGTTCAATCGGCGGTTGGGCTTTTACGCGAGGGGCTCTGGTTCGTTTGGAGTCGGGAGTTTATTGAGCAAAATAGTGTGGGCAAGATAGTGTGGGCTGGTGTATTTTTTTTTACAAGTAATTGAACGCCGGCGCTTGTCGTCAACCTTCGGTTGAGTCTTGACTCCTCGCGCCGCAACGGTTGCCGGGCCGGAATCTGATTCACGTGGTCTGCTTAAGTAACCTACTTGGCGACATTTTTGCACACCAGGAGCACAAAACAGATAAATCTGTTTGTGGACGAGCACCAGATTATTTAGGAGATATTCTGGCGACCCTCAGCCTTACTTTCGATTCTGCAACCATAAAAGCATTGTCACGTCTTATCTATTGTCCGACCACTAGCCACCGCTCAGCTTGTAGTTCAGACTAAGTCCAGAAGAACATCATTCATTTGGCAGGTTCAAAAAAGACGTCGGTTTACAATTTTACGAGGAAATCGGGCTCAGTGAGAATTTTCTTCCCTCAAACCGTGGTCGTAGTTGGGATGGGCGGATTGACCTTGACCGGCGTCATCAAAGGGTACGTATAATCGTACAGCTCCTCTTTCGGGCCATAGAGGCGGAAGATGAATTTGAATTGCGCGCCGTCGGCAGGGGTAGGAAGCCAGCTATGTACAAAACTCTCTCAGATGACTTAGCGGGCCATAGGAAACGAACACTTACTTGGACTGCCAGTCCGGCGAAACCTCATAATCCGTGGATTGCAACAACATGTAGAAGGGCGCCTTGCTGTCGGAGCGAGTGCTGCTGACGAGGGTCCCGTCGGGATACGTGATGTTGTCGCGGTCGCTGAGTGAATATACACTGCCGTTGTTTGGGACGAGATAACCGGGTCCGTCGTACATCGTCAGGCTCCAGAATCCGGACACCTCCGGTTTCCCGGCAAACGTGACGATGTACGACTGGTTGGAGTAGAGGTAACCGTCGATCGCGTAGGTGGGATAGAGGGCGTCGGTAGAGTTCACCTCCATGTAGCCCTTGAGTGCTACGAAGGCGCGGACATCGTAGTGGCTGTGAAAGTTCGCAGAGAGGCTGGCGGGGAGTCTGGCCCACCCGTTGCCGAGCGACAGGAATTTTCCCCCCTTGACCGCACCAATTTTGGAACGAGCGGTGGACAGTGCGAGAGTCAGATCGACGCCGCTGGGTGTCGTGTAGTATCCGTAGTGAATGCCGGCCAATCGGAGAGTAGCGGCAACCCAGGGGACGTCGGTGGCGACCTCGGGAGGATTGAAGGCTGCGAGTCGCGCGGTCAACTGCATGAGATAGGTAGCTGCGTCGGTGGTGTCGAAGCCGTCGTTCAGGAGTGAACGAGTGAGGGGAGGGGCCACATATGGGCGGGAAGTAGGGACTGTAGAAAGTGTGAAGTTCCCTTGTACCGAGGTAACGACGTGATCGACGTCGGACGAGTTGTCCACCTGGATCCGGAGCAGTGAAGCGCCGTATGGGGTGGGCATGCGAATTACTCCAACGTAATCGCCGTCGGTGTCGGAGGAAGGAGGGGGGCAGCCCGGATTCGAGGGGTCGTACTTGATGAGGTATTTTCCGGGGACGCTTTTGGCGGTGGTCCCGATGTTGCAAAAGTTATTGCCGTAGCTATGAACGAGATTAAATCAGAATTCAGGTATGTATTTCGATGCTCGACTCACACGTCGTAGAAGGGCCAGATATAGTAACGGCCGGGCTCAAGTGGAGGCATGGTTGCAACGACATCGCTCATCGAGAGGTCGATGAGCGCCTCAGAGTACAGTGTATCGACATTTGGGAGAACAATTGTGTGGTAGCTCGCGTTCGCAAGCGTCGTCTCGTGGAGAAATTCGTTGGTTTTCCACTCTCCGCCAGACTTGTTGGCGATGGAATTGCCGAAGATCACATACTGTGTCAACGGAGTACCGTACTGAAAGAGAGGCAATTTGAACCACCAGTTTCCGTTCCAGGCAGAAACCACTCACGATGAGCGAGAAGACGGTGGCTGCTTGCTCTGACTGGACATGTTTTCAGTGGCAAGGAAAGAGGTTCGGAGAATGTACACACTGCTTCGTTCAGGGTCGAGCTGAGGGGCACTTGACCGTGCAACTGTGCGTGCACAGTGGCGACGGCCAAGAGAGCAATCCCGGAGATTTTGGAGAACATTTCAGTTGCGGCCAGATGATTTTGGCAGAGGAGTGTGTAGCGCTGTTGCTGGAGAGTCCAAAATCAATGAAGCCTTTTGTACTGAGCGGAGAACGTCCGGTCCCGAGGAAGGTAACATGCAAGGCCCCGATTAGAGCGTGATTGCCTTTCAATTTTCACCTTGCCCCCTTTCCAAGGTGCATGCGCTTGCATCGCCGATCAGAAGGTATGAGAGCCTTTGCTCAATCTGAGCTGGCTGTCTGTCTTGCACCTGCTAGAATGCAGGGAAGTTCCAGAGAAGCCCGAATCCTAGAACCTCGGCGTAAAGTTGGGCTCAAGTCGGCCTCAAACTTGAACCAAGCTATGGCAATCAGAAACAGATTCCGATGAATTCGCCCGATTTCTTCGGCGTTCAGCAGCCTAGTCCGTCCAGTGCGTTTACTCAGCGAACGTGCAAAGTTGGGCTCAAGTCGGCACCAGAGTTCAACCACGCTATGGCGAACGCCCACGTTCCGTTGCAGTCGCCCGATTTTCTCGGGGTTCAGCGCCAGCCTTGCATCTCGAAAAGCAACGAATAATTTGACCTCAAACCGCACGCCAGAGGACCTGCATTGACGTGCAAGCCGAAGTTGCGGTTGGCTGCCAGTGGTAGTTTCAGTAGCATGCTAGCGGCCAACGGATGCTTACGTCGGTCAATACCCCCATGCTAGGTGAGCTTCCATTGGTCCATGTAGGTTTGGAAGACGGCCGTGATTCTGCACCTTTTGCCCGGGGGTGCATCTCGACTCATCGCAATATTCCTGCGCCGTGGTGCCCGTCCCATTCGGAGGGCACTTGTTGAGTAAATACTGCTTCCACCTGTCAGCCGCGAGGGCGTATGCCGGTGAGTTATGGATCCTCCCAGCCACTGTAGGGTTTCGACTGTGAACTCTAGAACTTGAAAGGTCCACAACTCGGTTCGGCATCGTGCCCCTTTGGTGCCCCTTGTACGCAAGAGACCCCATTTTCAAAGACAAATCCCTAAGAAGTTTGCTGACACTCGACGCCGCCGCCGCCAGCTCCATCAGAGTAGCTTGGAAGTTGGCTGAATTGCACCGAAGCCGTCGACTGACTCGGGATATTGCATATCACCGCGACTTTCTTCTGGACCTCGGGCTTCCACGATCTCCGGCGTTGCGTCCGATCTTGATATCCAGCACAGGAGATATATAGGTTTTGTGCCTCTCGCCCAGCACGTCGCGTCTTGAACGAGAGAGTTGAAGAATCATTCCCGTGGGCCGTTTGTGCTAACTTTGCATAATGGCCAAACGCTCGGACCAACGCTTCGAGCTCCAGTAACGGGTCCAAGCTTTCTATCTGCTTTGACGCTGCTCTGTGATGACCGCGTACATGTATATTCGGGCCAAATTCGGGCCAGGGCTGTAGATAGATCCATCATTGTCAATTCATCGTTGCTTCCTGCCTGCGTACACTGACTGTGTTCCATCCCGATTCCAAGCTCCAGCCACCTCCCCGTGTCCAACTTCCGCATGCAGGCGAATTCGGGAAGCATTCTGGCTGGTTCCAGCGTCTGCAGGTCGTCCTTGAGTCTTGCAATGTGTACGCCCCTGGCATCTCGGATGCCCCGAGTGGTGTGGCGCTATTCGGAACCTCCACTTGGTGCACTGCGACGACATCGATTTGTGGGCCATCCATTCACCTTGCTCAGATCGCGTTGCGCAAGATGCTTGATCAATGAAGGGGGCCGAGTGTCGAAGAGAGCAGACCAAAAGATCACGGTCGATAATCTTCCACTCGAACCTCAAACTGTTTCTCCTCCTCGACCGTGACGGCGCCAGCCTGACCCACGCCGCTTCGAAACGCTTGCCCAGCGGCGCGCGGCTGGGAGATCCGGGACATCGCGCACGGTAGCACCTAGACGTGGTCTTGAGGGCCATTGCTCCGCATGGCAGTCCGAGTTCCATCGTATGAAAATGCCAACGCTCAAAAGTTCTAACTAAATAATTATCAAAGTATAGTAGTGCAATACTACAAAGTAACAGTGGCTTAGAACCGTACGACAACACTCATATCGCGCTATGGCGTGTCCACAAAAGGAGGTTGATGAGCATTCATCATTCATTTGGGGTGTACATACATTGTCGTACATTCCATGGCCAAGAGCTCGGGACCCTCGCCCGACCTCTCGCCCTCCCTTCGGTCGGGCTTCGGTCGGCTCGAGTCCCTCGAGAAGGCGAAAAACGTTTGCGCGAAACAAACAATAGCACTGAGCGAAAATATTAGTAGCCAGTCATCGCGGATTAAGTAGGTTGTCGTACATTCCATGGCCAAGAGCTCGGGACCCTCGCCCGACCTCTCGCCCTCCCTTCGGTCGGGCTTCGGTCGGCTCGAGTCCCTCGACAAGGCGAAAAACGTTTGCGCGAAACAAACAATAGCACTGAGCGAAAATATTAGTAGCCAGTCATCGCGGATTAAGTAGGTTGTCGTACATTCCATGGCCAAGAACTCGGGACCCTCGCCCGACCTCTCGCCCTCCCTTCGGTCGGGCTTCGGTCGGCTCGAGTCCCTCGACAAGGCAAAAAACGTTTGCGCGAAACAAACAATAGCACTCAGCGAAAATATTAGTAGCCAGTCATCGCGGATTAAGTAGGTTGTCGTACATTCCATGGCCAAGAACTCGGGACCCTCGCCCGACCTCTCGCCCTCCCTTCGGTCGGGCTTCGGTCGGCTCGAGTCCCTCGAGAAGGCGGAAAACGCATTCGAGCTTTCGTGGCACCTCGTGGACCAAAAGCTTATGCACGATTAGATTCTCGCGCCGCCGTCCCACCTCATTAAGAGTAGATTTGAGGGAAATCATTACAGCCTCATCCTCCGGGACAGAATAGGAGCTGGGGCCAAAACGATAGGGTTTAGCGAAGAGACTGGACAAAGACACGAGCATGCCGCGCACCGCACGCGGGTCGACCCCGCTCTCCGCCGCCTCTCAAGCCTAGCTCGTGCTGGTACGGGCATAACCGACTCGCGACCGCGGGTCTACCTGAGCACGCCCTCGAGTGGGAGTGTGCCGTAGCGCGAGACTCGCGCTCTATGCCCCGAGGAACGGCGCATGCGTCATGCTGCGGTGCACCTGGTAATTTGCGTAGTTACTCTTCACTGTTGCCGGCGGCCACACAGCGGGTGGCGCGTCCATTCTGCCCCTTCACGGCTTGGGAATAAGGTGGCGCCGTGCCCAAGGCGGTCACAAGAGAGGCGCTCTTGTGGCGAGCGCTCAGATATAAAGGGAGGGGGGCTGCGCCCCTCCACCACCGAGAAGCGCCTGCCGCGAGCGCGCTCCCATTTAATGCACCGACTCAGGACCGTAGCAGAGCGGCTGCGTGGTTAGGTGATGCGGCAGGGATCGAAAAACACAAGCGGCCAAGCTGGGGGCCGTGCTGCAACGCGTCTATCCAGTCGATCGGTGCACCCTCCTACTCCCTCATAGCTTTGCACTGAATTTACGCACCAGAATAAATATGAAGCCCTAAAGCCAACGACCGTTGAGGTTTTTTTCTCGATTTCCTCCAACAAGAACTCGAAGCAAGACCGAAGGCCCGTCGGTGGTTTAAGATACAGTTTGCAAGTCGGGCTTATCACACAGCAGTTTTGTTCTCCTAACTGGCAGCCTTTTGAGTCAGAAATCCAATGTAGTCCTGACGCTGGCGGTGGAAGAAAAAGAGAAAGTGTGTGTTATTTGATGGAAACGGAGCAGCTGATCACCGGCGAAACAGCGGATCAACTCCAACTTCCCAGGGCTCAAATCAATGATGCTACTGAAAGTGCACAAAAATTTGGCCCTAGCGACGGTGAAAGAACGAGTCCAATAAAATATTGGAACTCGTAACGGCTCATTGCTGCAACAGATGAGCTTGGAGGACGCAAGGAGGACGGCACAAGAACGACGGCGCGCTAGGCCAGAGTAGTACTAGAAAGCATTCAAAAAAGATGGGATGACGGTTGGATGGCGGTGAAGCTCGCGGACGCCGGGGGTCGGCATCGCCGAAAGGAGTTGAGGCGAGCATTACTGGCCACTAACGACGACGACCATCTCTCTCTCTTGGCGCACACCATCCTCAGCCTCCTTTGGATCTGCTGGAAAAGAAGACACTGCCAGAAAGCGATATCAGCCCGCTCCGACTCCGAGTGCCTGGTCAGCAAGGAGGCGACAAGCATGTCTAGATCTCGGCACTATCGCCATCCAGATTGGTTCAAGTTGGCTCCACGAGGCGGTCGGTAACTACGACGATCGTGAGCGCCGGGACGACGATGTGGCGCACCACTGGCGCCAGAAACATCCATGGGTGGCAACTCCATGCTTCGTACGCTGCTGTTGTAGCGTCCCCTACAGATCCGTCTGGATGCTCGAAGCACGCGCATTCGTCACCGTTGCTCGCTACCGCGGTCGTAGCGCTCCAACTCTGCAGCCCCCTTTGGATGCGGACACGCTCGTTTGCCTTGGCCCACCATCTCGTTCTCGTTGTCTCAAACTACGCGCCTTTCTCGGTGCCTCATCATGCTCCGGCATCTATTCAAGACCGCATATGCGTCCCGTGTGCGATACGAGTTCTTCCTTCCCGCTCACCCCCAATCGCCACGGGAAGGGCGAGGCCGACTCCGATGGCGACCTTGATCGATGACTTCTCGCAGAGCATGGGCACCGCGATCCCGTTCTCTTCCCCCGGATGCCGACCACGCCTCTCGTTGTCGCTTACCGCCCAATCGCGCTCGAGTTAAAGCTATGGGGCGCGTGCACATGGGACACTATCACTTCACGACGCCGCTCATCGCGAGCCAGTACAAGAAGACCAAGCTCAAGCAGGTCCGTGCGCAATGAACCGCAGAAGACTCAGTATCGAGGCCCCGTACGCCCTCGAGGCCCGCGATCTCCAACGAGGAGATGATTCACACCTGTACGATACCCAGCCCGCGGACCGTAGCGAGGCGAGCGCACCGCACAGCGCGCTCTCGCCCGTCGACTACAAGGACCCGCGCGACCAGCAGGGTCTCAGGATCTCGGGGCGCTCGCGGCGGTACTTCCACTCGGGCGCGTTCGAGCGTCTGGCAACGAGCCCATCGTTTTCTCCGCCCCCGCACGCCCTGCTCCGACGTCCCATACGCCCTCATCTCCACTGTCCAGCGCCCCGCCACTGCCGTCCGGCTTTTATCCTGCCGCGTCCTGGCCTTCGGCACGCGTGGCACTCCCTCTCTCAATATTTTGGCGGTTCCGAAGTAATGGATATTCGAGAGCCTCGAATCCATGAGCGGAAAGGCTCGCGCGAGGACCAGCCCGCTCTGCGTGGATCGCAGGAAAGTTATGGTGTCGCTCTCGGAGGAGTAGGAGGAGGGGCGGAATTACTCATATCGTATGCACGTTCTCGCAATCAGCCTGGTAGTACGGTGATAGTGACTGTGGAAGTAGTACTGTTATGGTCGGATCTAGACCCCCCGGATGTATTATTCATCACTCGCTCCATCTTAGTTACGGAGCTGCTACTTATTGCTCTCTCAGAAGCGGGTGACTGTTTCATAGTTAGGATGCTCGCCTCGGGGATCAGATCTGCGTTGGATTGACGGTCTTGCAAGGCAAGTTAGCCTTCAGGAAATACCTCTGCCTTCGGGAGTCGGGAAGAAGTCTTCGGGCATCGAGATCCTTGATGAACGAGTACTATTGACTTGGCAATGCAAAAATCCTATGTTTGCGTTCGAGATCCGCCCAATGTCGTGATTTCACACCGAGGAGGATAAAATTTACATCGGACACCCCTGCGGATCAAATTCCGTTAAGAGGACATAGACATTTGTGGTTTCAATAACTGCGGCTTTACTGGCTGGATCTCCTCAATTTGGTCCTGGACTTGTTTAACTTTGTCCCACGACATCATTGAGGTCCGCATCTCATAGATTCTAGGCTGCCACCGCTATAGAAGCTGATTAATAGGAGGCTCTGGTCGTTGTTCTCTGGGCTTTGGATCGAGTGCATGTCTGTCTTGATTATTTTCTTGCTAGGTCGGATTTCGATTCAGATTTTACATAATACCAAGCTTCAGGCTTCATTAGGAGCCCTAAGCTCCGAACCTCTCCTTCTTCTTGCACGTCCCACATAGAATCAAAGCTCTTAACAAGGTGAAGCTGATTTTGGGCCCGATTTTGAGCCCGATTTTGAGCCCGATTCTTCTCCGTTGAAAAGCTTAAGAAGCCAGAATTGGCGAACGAAAGATTTGAAGTTATTAGAGGTGCCCTCTTCCACCGTCCATTGTGCTGCCCTCATCTGTTACGTCGGACAGAGTGAAGCACCTGCCTTTTTCGGACACCTGGCGGTTAGTCGCCAAATTAGGTCCACGACGAGCCCGCAGCCAAATACTGCCAAGCTAGACGCGTTTTTTCCTGCAGTGACCTGAGTGACGTCGCAGTCTCGCGTCGGCCGGTGCTGCATGGCTCTCTTTCTGTAGTCCCGACCTCCAAACCGAACCGAAGACTCTTACTCTATGCGAAACGAGGAATAGTCCACGGTGAAGGTGAAAAGCCCGAAACTCAGGAAATCCGCTCGGGTGGAATAAGACGTATGTGAACATTCGGTTTCCCCTTGACCTGTGGAATCTCAATCTCCATGCAGGCAGCCCGCACATTCTCCTCGCGTAGAGAGAGCCACATACGTTCGCGGCGCGGCGCAAACGGTACGGTACACCCTCCTCCTCCTTTGGCTCCCCACTGACTCGCACTTGTCCTCTAGCATTTGCGCTCTGCAGCTGCTGCTCGCCACTATCCGCGTCCCCACTCCGGAAGAGCCGCTCAGCTACACGGACCACACGGACAGCACCACCAAGATGGGCTGGCTGGACGATATTGCAGCGACCTCTGTATCTCCTCGCCGTGATGGAGCGCTGCACGTTCGCAGCACGGTGCGACCGAATCTGTGATTGTAATCCGTATGTACGGTCCGCCTCTCCCACTCTTTTGACTTTCCTCCTAACCCGCACGCCCTCCAGTACTTGCGTTCTGCGCGTCGTTCTGTCCGCCCACCATCCCAATGTCCTCAGCCTCCCGATAATCGCGCCGCACATCCCTTGCGCACGACAAGTGCCGGAATACCCGTGATCGAGATGGGCTGGCTCGACCAGGCCATCGACGACGTCCGCCCCAGCAACGCCCACGGGTTGTCGTCTACAAGTTACATCTACAGGCCGTCGCTCCACCGGACTCCCGAAGCACGCGCGTGCGTCTCCGTTGCTCGCTGCCGCCGCAGTGGTAGCGTTACAGGTCTCTTATCATCAGGATGCGGACATGCTCCCACCGTTTCTCGTCCTCGTCGTCGCAGGCTACACACGCCAGCCCACGCCCATCCCTCTCACACGACCTTATTCCCCCGCATTCCTTCACTCTTTCCAATACGAGCCTTCCTTCCAGCTTATCCATAAACCAGCGAGACCGACTGCGGCGTCGGCGTCAATCTTCGCTGCTCGCAGAGCATGAGCGAGGTGGACTCTGCGTCTCCACCGTCTCGCGCTCATCGCAGTCGTTGCGTACAGCGCGATCGTGCGGGGCTTCAAGCTGTACGAAGCGCATGCACCTGGAGCACTGCAGGACACCGCTCAGCGCGAGCTGATATAGGAAGACCAAGCTCAAGCAGGGGCTCGTGCGCCATGAACTACAGAAGAGTGACTCGCTATCGAGGCCCCGGTCATCCCTTACGCTCTCGAGATGACGCGCTGGTCGACTTATCTGAGGACGAGACGATGAAGCCGGTCGTGCCACACCTGCACGATCCCCTGCCCGCGGACTGGGGCGAGGGCAGCTCGCCGCAGAGGGTGTTCTCGCCCATCGACTACAACGACCCGCGCGACAAGTAGGGCTCGGGATCTCGCGGCCGTACAACGCGCGCGCGGCGGTGCTTCCGCTCGCCCGCATCCGCGCATCCAGCGAGCGACCCACCCAATTTCTTTTCTCCGCCCGTCATGCTGCACCCCCGCTCCCATCGTCAAACGTCCTCATCTCCAGCGCCCCGTCACCGCCGCTGTGTCTTCGTCCCGGCGCGCTGCTCCCTCATACGCATCCGGCGCCCCTTTTCCCTAGAGTATGAGCAGGGTGGTCGTGACACCCGGACACCGAGGATGACAACCGTCTCAGCTCGACGCAGCCGCTGCGCGCCGCGGAATCGCGCTCAGCTATGTGAAGCGCTCGCACCCCGCTCACCTAGAGCCCTTCACCTGGAGCCCTTCATGACGCTGCGCATCGGCCAGTACAAGAATGTCGACGTCAAGCAGCGTATCGCAAAGATCGGGCTCTCGCAAAGCGCAGCCGCGTCCTCGACATTGATCAGGCACTCGAGAACGCCAGTCTGGTCATTTTGGAGGAGCAGGCGATGTACCTCACGGCGAATCCGCACTATCCAGCCCATCAACTACGAGGACTCGCAAGCTCGAGATGCTTACTTATCCTGCTGCTCGGGATCCTGGATCCTGGTGGTCCTCCTGCCGCTCGTCGGTTATATCATGCCCAATCCTTTTTTCCGTGTACCATACACTCCCACTACATGTATCCCAATCAACCTCATCTGCAGCGCCTCTTCAGTTCTCGTCCTTCCGCGCCGCGTCTGGAGCCCGGCATTGGCAGGCTCGCGGAGTACTCGAGAGCCTCGAATCTAAGGCTCGCGCGAGGGCGAGTCTGTTTTACCCCGTCAGCGCGGGACTTCCCTGGGAGAAAAGCCGCCTTGGCCGTTATGGGATCATGATACCGAGCGGGGAGGAAAGGGCGCGTGGGTCCGGAGAGTAGTGTAGCACTGGGCGACCGGATGTCGCTGCGAAATTGGGGCGGTTCATAAATTGGCTCCGGACAGCATCTGCCTTGTGTGGGCAGTTCCACGGGAGCCATGCCTCTCTCGTAGTACTGAATGCTCGAGGTCTGCCGTCGAGCTTAGTCTGATGCGGCTCGTCCTAGGATCTGGCTCTTTCCCGTTCCTCGGAGCCGGCGAGTAGGAGTCGAAAAGGGAGCTCGGGAAGGCCGCACGCGTATATCCGGAGGGAGCGTAGTACGGATTTGTTTTCATGGCAAGCACGTCACCGTGGCAGATTGCTGGTCGTCGAGTCGGAGCAGTGGCGGAGCGCTCACCTCTCGTCGTAGGCGCCTGGGCGATGTACAGCGGGAACGTCGAGCGGTGGGGTGGATGGTGGTGCAACAGTGTTTCTGCCCTTCGGAGCGTCCGCGCGTGCACGCCCTGTTTTCCTCGCGCATCGACTGGTTCCGTCCCCGGACAGCGGGCACTTGTCCTACACAACACGCACGCCCCTCCTCTTCCCTTGCAAAACGGCACCACTATCCTCATTCACCGGGCGAATCTGTGAGACCGTCGCATGCACCGCGCACTAGACTCAAGATGACGGGGTTATGAACGGCATCCCCATCCGCACCGCATGCCCCCCCTGCACGCGTTCTGCGCGCCTCGCATCTCAGTATGAGACCGGCTCGGCCCTGCCGTGTTCCTCCTCGTCGGCGCACCCTCGACTCCCAAAAGCAACGCGGCCAACGCTTGACCAACCTCGAGTCGCAAAAGTGTCCAAATTGCGGCTTTGACTCTCGCTCTTACCAACGACCGTTGTCTCGTCCTCAAGAGTCAACACCGCCCTGTCCCGCATCCCGCCCGCCGTAGATGTCGCTGATCGCTTTATAAGCAGTGTCAGAGCTGCATCGCGTACGCCCCTCAGCCCAGCTGAGAAATCCGTATAGACGTTCGCAGGGACTTAAGTCACACCAGAATGGAGTCGGGGCACGGAGAGGGCGAGGCACGGTGGGCAAGGGTCATGCACGCGCTCGCAGTTGCGTCGAGTCCGCTCACGGGGAGCAGGGCGAACTTCGAAGCAAAAGAACACCCAAGCATTCTGTGTGCGCTGCAGGTAGGTTTCACAGTTCTGCGATGAATTACCTACACTACACTACCACATTATGTCTTGCTAGATACGCTTTGTCTCCTTCGGTAATCTACAAGTTGAAATCCGATGCAGTAGGTATGGTGTCTCCAATCTTGTCGATAATCTCCTGAGGTATAGGTTGTAAGACAAGCGCATTTCGGAAGGCAGTCTGAATGTCGCTCTCAAGGTCAATGGAAGTATCGACCCCTGCTTCTCTTGCCGCTTTCAAGGTGTCGTACCCCGTAAGTGGCCCATTTCGCATTGTTGCCTGCGAAAAGAAAACAATACTTCCTCGGCCGGTTTCGTCCCCTGGGACAATGGGGTGAGAGTTTTCCGGTGTAGGCCTTTCAACATCTGGGCCAGTCCACACATATTGGAGCTCTGTCTTGGCTTTAAAACACCTTTGTAAAGAGCATGAAAGACTGACTGTGAACATCCACATTAAAGTGGTAGAACAATGCGGATGGGTAGCCTGCAAGAACCCAGGGTGGGAGCTCTGCATAGATCCCAGCCTCCCAAAGGACGAGCCAGCTTCGCATCTTGTGGTTAAATTTGACTGACACTGATGTCGGAGGCGGCTTCAGATATAGTAGTCAAGACTTACGGCCACATTTGAGAATATATACCAGTATGGCACAGATTCCAACCTGGTTTTTGCAATCTGCATGTGGTGGAGTGTGGATCCTTTCCTGCCCAGGGAAAGCGGCATTCCAGCACAAATTCCAGAACAACCCGAAGAGTGGTCTGATGCCGTGTTTTTGGAAATGCCATTCGGCCTCTTCTTCGACTCGAGCAGCCAAGCCGGGCCATACAGTTCGAATGACACTGGTTACCCATTTGCTGATTTCGTCAGTTGCAGGCTAGGAGTCAGGATAGATACCACGCGTACATAATATGTTTGACGACCGAAAGGTCCATGAATTTCTCCACTCGATCTTGATGTTCAACATGCCAGGCTGTGAGCTTGGGTTTCTGTCCATATCATTTAGAAAAGGCGAACCAAGAAGGAATAAACCAACTGTTGCAGACTGCCGCTGATGACCCAGGATGATAGCCATGTGTGGTCCACGCAAACCGTCGGCATAAGAGTTGCGGATGGTTGGGGATAGAAGATCCTGGCCCACAAGCACATTCTGTGCTTCTTCTATCTCGTCGACCCGATTTGCCAACCACATGGCACGAAATGACCGATAAAAAAATATCAGCCCCGCCTTGTCGACTACAAATGTTCCTCGTTCTTTCCTGGGGCTGTTTTTTGATGCTTAGCTCCGGAAAAAAACCGTGGAATGAAATGGACTCACTCAGATTCCAGCTTGTAAGGTATTCCAAAGAACATCTTGAGCCACGGAAGAAGGGCTTCCGCATTGGGTTTTTCGAAGTAAGCGTTTCGAATCTGGTCGCGGACGAGACCTGGTGGGGCTGCGCCTTGCAAACCAGCAATGCTATAGGAAGCATCGTGCATGAGGGAAAATGAGAGTGAGGCTACAGTATCCCCTCGATTAACAGTACGCTGGGCCAGCCTCATCTCTCGAACGGGGTTGTACCCCCCTGCTATCTTCTGTGCCACTCCCGCACGCCGAACTATCTTCTTCTTCTTTGCTGATTTGGGTGGAGCTGGATCCGTCTGGGAAGATGAGGACGGATTGCTGCTGCCAGTGTTGTCCGGCCGTGGAACATATCTGGGGGAATTATAAGGGTTTCATTAAATCTACTGGGAATCAAAAATGTACTCACTGCCACTCTTGAGCCCGGACCATCAAATCCCCACCGGGTGTAAGCCATTTTAGAGTCTTCTCATCGGTTATAGTAGTCTCAGATTCATCGGTTACAGTAGTCTCAGATTTTCGAGCCCGCTTTCTCCTGCGTTTTTTCTTGCTCTGAAGTGGGTCCTGCAATGCGGTATCCATGTCGTTAGACTGCTGCTTGGATGCATTTGACTGGATCCTGGCAGATCGGCGAGGTTGGAGGTGAGTGTATGCCTGTTCCATGTGTATGGGATCCAAATCCGAAAGATCTTTCATAGCATCTCCGACTACCTCTGCATCTCTACTTTGGATGTAGAGCGGCAAAAGGGATTGCGTATCACAAGCAGAGCGTACAAGGTCTCCCTTTTTTTTTTACTGTGTCAGTACATATTTTGGGTGATGTATACATGCACCGACTTACCCTCAAAACATGGTGAAAGCCTTCCCCTGGCTGATCCACGAATTCTTCAGGCTCATCGGATAGGTCAGATAAATCGGAGAGATCTGATTCCTCTGCTTCGTGTCTGCGCTTTGAACCCAAGCATGCAGATGTCGAGGACAAAGCGAGCACGTCGATGCCCAAGCGATGCCCATCAGACTTTGCAGCTGAGTCCAATGCACAGTCGTGTACACGGTCTTCCCGGACAGAGGGCGTTGAACAAGAACAAGTCAATGAAGACGAGACCAAAGCGAGCACGTCGATGCCCAAGCAATGGCCATCAGCCTCATTAACTCGCTTTGAACACTCGGGATCGGAGGGAGACCGGTATGCATACATTTTGCGCTTCCGGCCGCCCAAGATAAGTCACCATACAAAAGCTGAGGCCTGATCTTTGAGGGACGGTCTGCTGAGCGCCGTCCGTGTCCGAGGCGTCAAGAATGTGGTCCTTCAGAATTGGTTAGATATCGCATGCGAAGATGGGGAGGTATGTGACTGACTCCGCGACTGGCAATTCAACCTTAACACGTCTTGACAGGTGTTGAGGAGTGGAATCTCGAGTGGGAGGAGCGAAGGTAGCTGGAAGACGACCAACACCAAACTCAGGTGTTACTTGTCGAACCTTGTTCGCGCCGACGACAAAGAGGTAATATAGAGTGGCGTGTTTATTTGAAAATATTCGCGAATGAGATGAGGGACGACCGGCTGCAAAGATAAATAATGAGTGTTGTGCAGTGCGGGAAGAGAGGTCCGGGCACTTACAAGAACACGTTTTGGGCTCTTTTTTTACGCGTTGCCGACGTGGGGTTGACGCGTAGAGTTGTCGTTCAGCTCCGGGTTGCTGTCGATTGCAAAAAGAGTGGTGCTAGAATCAAGTTAGAATGGGTTATTTGAGAATCAGAAAAGGGCTGGATGCCTACGGGGTTGAATGGTGGTGGTGGTTCGAGCGTGGAGTGTTTTGCCGTTACTGTCACGACGTTTCAACTTGACCGCAATCAGTTCATCAACGAAGGCTCAGTGTGCGTTGCTCAGAAGTGCAATTTTTCAAACGCATGAACTTGAAGGACCCACGATTCAGCAAGGAAAATTTTGATTTACATGTACTACAGGAACGCGTGCTGAGATGTTTCGCTTTTTTGTGAAAAACCCTAATGTCGGCTGGGCCTCCATTATGCTCCATATCGCCCAGAGCTTCCAGGGACGAGCGATAGCACCCTCTACGTACATCCGCGCTCGCCCGCTCGCAGTGCCCGGGAAACTTCTCATCCGGAGTGGGAGCACGTTCTAGTCTTGCAAAGCGGGACGGAGAGGTCGGAGTCGATGGCTCTAATATCGGATGAGCGCTGCAAAACCATATGGACGGAAAAAGAAGAGAGCCCACCTTGACTTCGGGGTGACAGAGCTGCAAGTCGCAAACGCACGAGATCTGATGACATCAGATCTCGTGCGTTTGCGACTTGCAGCTCTGTGAGCAGACTGCACCGGAGCCGGTGTGCGAAAACGAATTGCTGCCGAGCGAAAACCGATGTTCTCCTCCAACCAACTATGACTGCCGAGTTTCTGTGACGAAACCCTTCAGCAACGTAGTCATACGGGGATTAGGAGCATGCCGAGGTGGAGTACGATCCCGATCACAGCTACCCTTCTTCTATCTGGCTTGCATAACATACTACACTGTGTACGAAGGGTTGGCGCCCACTGGCTTCCACAGAATAGGAGCTCGATAACTGACCGAGCTTCAGCTTGATTGTCAAAGCCTGACCAGAGCCCATCGTCCGCTCGCCTAGCAAAAGGTCAGCAAAAGTACGACAAGTCTGAACTAGACAAACAGTTAAATGCTTACTTTCACCGCTTTGCCGACGTGCGCGCTCATAGCTCGTCCGATTGCCACATGGGCCGTGCTGCTCGCGCGACACATACGTCTTCTTGGCATCTCCCCGCATTCTCCACAGTCGGCGCAAGATCGTGGCAAGATCGTGTCGTTAGGAGTTCGCACGGGGCCTGATATGGCGGGTTTGGCGAGGAGGGAGTAAAGGGACGAACCCGACGAGTCTGTACTTCATCACGTCCTATTCTCGCAAACGGGATGAACAGATCGAAGTCGGTGACTGGGACACCAGGTGAGTGTCGCACAATACAAACGGAAAAAGAAGAGGACTTACCAAGATTTCTTCGATGCGGCGGAGCTGCAAGTCATCTACCGGCGGCACCACACAAGATCCTGGAGTGTCCCCGTGAGGACACCTAGAACGCGTGGATTCGTTAGTAAGGTATAACGGTAATGTGCAAGATGAGCACGTACGAGCCACGCTATCCTTTGGGTTGTGCCTGCCACCCGCTCCGTGCGAGGCTGAGGTCTCCTCCGCGGCCACGACTTTGCCGCCGACGAGCGCGCATCTGAGGAACGAGGCCTGGGAATGCTATCAGAAGGCGAGCCAAAAGGATATGAAAGGCAGTGGGGTGCCGCAACGGACTGGTGCAGGCGAACGAAGGAAAGGGATTGAGATTGGAATTGGGAGGGTGAGAAGAAGGAATGGAGGTAGACGCAGCAACGTGGACAAGAGGTAGAAGGAGCGCAGTGAGGGAGGAGGGGAACCGCAACCAGAAAGCCGACGCACCGTTGGCCTCTGTCGCCCTGCCGCGCGCTTGCGACAGTTGCTGTGCGTGCGTCCTGCAGGGACCCCGAGCCGGCCAGTGTTCGAGGTGAGACCTTCTTGCATCTTGGGGCGGTGATAATGACCAGGGCGCTGCGGGCACTCAGATGACCACGGCGTTGCAGCCGCTTAGTCGGAATGGCCGGGCTCGGTTTTGGCGATGGGCGATTTTGCCGGCACCGTCGCCAAAGCACCGGATCCCGGAAGTGACCGGAACAAAGTGGGCGCTGTCTCTCCTCCTCTCCTCTTGACGAGCTTCGCTGGTGAGCGGCGGCGGCGCCAAGTGCTCTCCGTGCCAGTGCTGAGCTGGAGCTCCTGCTGATCCCGCACGCTGCGGCCTTGGGAATGCCTTCGCATCGTCCTCCGTCTCCGCTTGGTGGCACCAGCTATCAATTGGAGGTCAGTCTTGAATTTTTGCCGTGGGTCACTGGCCGTACCTTTGTAGCTGGCCCAGCTCTCGGGATGCCGCATTTGCTTGCTGCTATCGTTTTCAGCGGGCTGTTTTTTTCTAGCGGTATACCGTCCCGGGTCGACAGGGGCTTACTAGACTTGAGGAGAGGAACTGCAAAGGTTAATTGGACGGAGTAGCCCGTATGGCTCACGCGGACGGAGCTCTTGGTACGTGGCCACTCGCACTCACTGACCATTCAACTTTCCCGGATACGACACTCTGACATCGACCTCTGGTGAAAGATTCAGATCAGGCGTCACATTGTGATCCAGCGCTCACCAACGTTTTGGGCGAGGACTCAGGCTTAGCGCTTGCCGGCCACGAAACCTGTCATGCGACATCTTCCGACGCAGTCCACGGCCAGATAAACCGTTGGACCCTAAAACGAGTGAGCTACTCTTCGATTTGCGCCACGAAACTTACCTGCTTCAAGAACATGTCGGCGAACCGCCACCTACAAAACCGTACCGATTCGTGGGCCCTAGACTCCGCCATCTGTCTGCCAATCTTCTGGAGTCCCAAAGCTAGCGCTTACGTTTGATGAGAACCGTTCATCATCCCCGGAGCTTTGTTCGATTTGCTTCAGAAGTTCAGCCCTTGGTTTCCTTCTGGACGACGTGAAATTGCCGGAATGAGAGCGAGACAGAAAAGTGTTCATCGAACTGCATTGGGTATTCTTGCGAGGGAAGTGGAAGAAATTCCCCGATTTCCGAACAAGTTGGCCACGTCCGAGCGTTAAGGTCCACGGTCGAGTCGAGATAACCTTGTCGACTCAGTCTTCCCAGCGCATCGCTCGTTCGTTTTTCTTGGCGCTCCATAGAGCAGGTGAGTGGTGTCTCTGTCTTCTCGGGTTCAAAACGCCGGTTGGAAGAGACAGACGGCAACAACCTCGAAAACCAACAAGCCCAAATTTCCGTTTCAAGCCAAATTGATTCTCCCTTTGGACTCGGAGTCTGTTAGCACTCACCGTTGCCCTCAAGTTGCCCTGATGCCCTCCAGGCTCAGAAAATACGGTGTTTGCGGCATTTTTGACTGCTCCCAAAATACACCAGAAACGAGGTTTTTGCTGCCGCCCTTCCCGCTTCCGTGGCTTTTTTTCTAAGTTATCTCAGCGCATATTCTACGAGGCGAGTGCAACATCCCATTCGCGCACAGTATGAATTTGGTGCGGGGGACTCTGGAGCACTGCGGAGGTTCGTATGGAAGACACGCGGCGGCCATTGAAGCAAGCGGTGTATCTTCATGAAATGCATGCGGGCAATATATTCAAGGGACTCTGCGTTTATCGTGGTTATGGTCGTAAAACAAATCTAATTGCAATCGTAAATCTATGTCATCTCGGCACTGTTATGATATAAAAGGATCGTGGTCCTGGAAGCGAAAGTGAGTTTAAGAATGACAGCCGGAGGGTTGCAGCATACCTCAGCTTGAGGTCGGTTCCTGGGCGCTAGATGTCGAAGTGGACGCGGCGGGGCCTCTGGCGTCCGTTGAAGGGGCTGAAAGAAGGAGAATTATTTTGGGAAACAGATCAAAGTCGAAGTATGCATACCCGTAGGACGTCTCGCGCGCCGCCCTCGGGCAGATCGCTCCGCGCAGACCCGCCGCTTCTCCTTGGCAAGCGCCTTCCAGGAAAGGGTTGTTAGTTGAGTTCAAAATTTACCCGTACAGAAACCACATACTACGGCGGCAGGGTCTGCAGGTTGGGGATGGGAGGCCGGCTGCTACACGGCGTATAAGTTACTCGACTTTGCAAGCGGTATATGTGAAAAAAACCTGAGACGCGGCGCTCGAGGTATTTGTAACGTCTGCAGAACACAGAACACGTTTCAGCTCGCAGTCAAGAATGTTCATCAGAGGCTTACCCGAAAGAGGCGCCTTGGTCGGCGGGAGGACTAAAATCAAGTTTGCAAACTTTAGCGTCAGCAATGGTAGTACCAATTATAGAGGAACTCACGTCTCGGTTTCTTAGACCACACTGCCCGCGGCGCCTTCGCCTTCGCCTTCGCCTTCCCCCCCATCTCCACCTCCGCATCTGCCTCCGCCTCCGCTGCACGCTTTGAAGTCTTCGGCTTGCTGCCAGCGGTCTTCACCTCTTCCTGCTTCGCGGCCATCTTTGCGGCTTTTTGCTGTCGGGAAGCACGTCGGGCAGCCCTTGGATTCGGTCAGTCCCAGCGGGTTTCTTAGATAAGGAAAAACATACAACGTCTTACTGCTGTTTGCGGAACTTAGGGCGCGGATGGTTTTTTCCCCAAAAGGTATGTTTTCGATATATCACTCATTGCAGCGTCAGTTCTGTCCCGATTGACTTGAAAATGGAACCAAACGATTTGGACCGTGAATACGCAGCCGCCTCGATCTTCAGAATAGCTGATTTCAATTCACAGTGTTTTCATCCATCATTAACCACCGTATTTACTATAACATTTATAGTAATGTTCTGGTCAGATTTCAGGAGCCCGTTTTCCACGGAGGTCAACCGGAATGTTGTCATACAACCGCACAGGATGCTTGGAGGACTTGGAACATGACATGGTCCCTCCTAGAGGCCGCCCAACAGGATCATTTACATTGATGACAGTCTTCGAGTTATCTGAGGGCACTGGTTGTGTTCTGCTTCCTCAAAACATCTGGAGCGTGTGCTTACATGCAATACGATTCATTTTATTAACAATCAGGGCCGCAAAAACCTCCAAGGGTATCACTAGAAATGTTATACTAAATACACCCGGAAACGGTGAATCATAACGTTGGAGCTCGAAATAAAACATTTCAATCAGCCTTGCACCTGCGGATTCACCGTAGAAATTGATTGGGCCTATTCCCAGGGTGAACGGACCAAAACCCAGGGCACACGGAGCGATATACGGAAAACGATCAAAAACATCCCTTTTTGGAAAAAAAAACCGTCCGCGCCCTAAGTTCCGCAAAGAGCAGTAACAGCATGCGCGACGACGAACTCGAGCGGCTGCAACAACCAGGCTCGGAATCGGAGCTCGCCGTGCACCGTCGACGCGAGGTAGGCGCCCACGTAGGTGTGAAACGCCTCGGCGACCTCAGCGACGTCGAGATGTGCCTTCCCCAGCAGAACGGCGGTGGCCTTCACAAGGCGCTCCGTGAAGCCGTCCGAGGTGAGGCAGTCGACAAAAATCTGGTAAATAACTCTCGATGAGAAAAGGCTGCGATATCGCGAAGGATGAGTCCCACCGCATAGTCGGCTGCACTGATATGAGCTCGGGTACCGACGAATCGCTTGACCAACATCGCGAGGGAAGTTTTGCCGGAGAGCGCATAGGCTGAGAGTGTCTGCGGGGAGGTGGCGCCCGGGCGAGCCCAGAATGATGCGGGGATGGATAGCCTTGTAACTTCCGAGACATCGAACTTCGTGAAGGAGAAAGAGCGGACAATTGCAGTATTCAGATCCGCGCGGTCGGTGGCGTCGGTCGTTGAAGGAGTCATATGATAATCAAGTAAAAGCGAAGGAGGGTGGCGCGGTGGGGGAGAGAGAGAGAGAGAGAGAGACGTATTCATGTACTAGGTATTTATTTGGTTTTGGCAGTCCAATTAAATGCAAAAGTACGATACTATAATCCGCCCAGACGCTGCACGAGCGCCAGCTTCTCGTCCTCTCTTTGCGTTGAGATGTGAAGGGGAGTGGCATTTAGCCTTGACAATGTCAAGATCAATCCTCAGTTGGGAGCCTCTGACATCGACGGACTTCGACTTACGGAACTTTGGCGGCACCCTCTTGAACCGCTGAAATGACAGTTGCGAGGCATTTCGTGAGCCATTGAGTGGATAATTGGGGGTTCACATCTCCGGCAATCTGGCCAACAAAGGCGCAGAAATTTGTCGGCAACGCAGATATTATCGTTTCTGTCAATGACTAGAAGACATTCAGATGTATTCCTCGATGGAATTGGAGACTGACACTCAAAACGATTGCCGTACTGAGCTCCACCGGGAGTACTCCGAGAAGCCTTGCTTGAATATGCGCAGCGGAGGTCGAATGACCTATGTCCCGTAAAACCGCGTATTCATCCGAGTTTTTGGCATTCAAGCCGATTTCTCTAACTTGTAGGAGACACGGGTTGTCGGTGTCGTTATTGACGGCCGCGAGAGCCACCTCAGAGAGGGTACCGGCAGCAGCAGCAGACATGGTTAGAAAGAGAATCAGTGTTCTCACGCACGTAAGAACGATCTTTGAGGGTTCCAGTTTGAGCATTAAACGGTGCTCCAGGCAAGTAGTAGTGTGGCCCAAGACCTTCATTGTTCAAAGTCAGAGACAATACATTTACTACCCTCGACCCACGATACAGGACCAGGCTGCAGATGCCGTTCATGCTTCAGCCGCGTCCGAGGCCGTCTGTACCATCGGCGGCACTTAACCGCCTCATCTGGTGCAATCAACAGCCTCCAGAAATTGCCTCGCATTCTCGAACGCCCTCAGTACGTCTGCGCCGCTGGACCCCCTGCTTCCAAACACCATACACGGCGGTCGCGGGTGCGTAGTGCCTGCGTTGAGTTCCTAACAGCGCGCGCAGCGTCGAGCAGTATGAGATCGAGGGTGGGGTGCGTGTCCTGCGCGGGTAGCGTAAGCAGCCCCGGGTCTCCGCAGCTTGAGCGATATCCGGAGAGAGCCGCCGTGTCGTCTCTTGAGAGTTTGATTCTGCCCACAGAGAAATCAAACGCAGAAGGGTTATTCAGTAACACTTAACGAAAAGAAGCTGCCTTACGGGACATTCTCCTTGTCGTTGCATTGACCTCGTTTCATTGGTTGCCTTCTGAACTTGTTCCCGCTGTTCGATGAGCAATCGGGCCTGCCTCGATATTTCTCCCACCCGCGACCTCCATGTGGGCCGCGACAATGACAACGACAAATGGAAACGCGCCGGGAGCGCCACCGCTGTGGAATCATCGATCACCCTGTCCACCGACGAGCCAGCGACTTCAGCGGCTCGGGAAGCTGCCATTCCGCTCCTTCCCAGCAGCAACACGGTCTCGCGATGTACTAGTGGGGTTTCAGCCGCGAAAGTCGGAATGCCCGCCCCAGCTCGTGCGGAGGCGCAAGCATCGGCGCCAGCGGGTTGAGCCCAGCGTGCTTGAATACGATCGGTTGTCGCCACTCTCTCCACGCGACGACGTGACTCGCCGATTTTGTGCATGGGTCTTAGCAGACTGAGTCTGCTCGATCGCGTGGAGATCCAAAATAGCTAGCAGTAAAACGTGGGTAAACGGCGGGTAATCACGACAATGCACTCATGGCTTCTGCAGTAAGCAGCTGGAAACAAAAACAAGGTAAGGTGAGTAAGAACGACGAAAAGTAAACAGAGGAGTAACGCACATCTAGGGTGCGGAACCCCTCTCCGTCATTTCACACCCTGGCAGAAGACACCACAGGGGAAGACTCCCCGCCGCATACCATCCCCCGCCGAAGCCCATCGTGCACCGCACACCTACAAAGGGGAGCCGGCGGTTCCGACGCTTCATGCACTCCCGCTGTCTGATTCCCGGGTGGCCAAGATCGCGGCCGTACAGTAAGAGACGGAAATTCATGGGCCGGCGGCCTCTGCGAGCAGGCTTGACCATCGGCGAGCTGCTCATCGGCACAGATGACAACAAGTGGGGCCGCCGCCAGATATACCCTCGAATTCGGGGAGAGCCATGACGGAGAGTTGAAGTGCTTCGGAGTAGGAAGATTGCGCACGCAATCCGGGAGGGGCTGCGGACGCAAGACGAACGAGGTCTCGTATCCTGGGAGAGCCGATGGGAAACCCACGGTGCATCGTCCAGAGTAGATGCTCGAGCTCGTGGAAATGGAATGGGTCCACGAACAAACGGCAATTTTAACCGTGCGTTCTGCGCTTTGGAATGGCCTTGCGGACGGCGAAGTTGCAGAATTCCTGGAAACGGGTGGTGAGAAGCGGATGAGGCAGCAGAATGGAAGTGCGTACGACGTCGCAGGCGGAATCCGAGCCCTCCGACCTTCGCAGGGGATTTGGCGGCAGCCTCAGCGCTTGCGGCGGCCGTCGGCCTGGATTTGATTCTGGTAGCTTGGTGACGCACCCTCGCCTCCCCCACTCTGACATTTCCATAAAAGGCATATCTCATCAGCACGTGTTGCACGTGCTTACAAGCTAAGCCAAACAACACGGCGACACATCAACAACACTTCCTCACTCACATGGAATCCTCTCAGGAACAGTCGCCGCCTCCGCCCGCCACGAAAAAATGTGGGAAAGACGGGTGTTCTCGCAGAATTCCCATAGACTTTCGCTGGGCTCACTGCGACGACTGCCGAGCCCGAAATCGTGGCAGTCAAAGAGGCACTAGAAGCCGAAAGGCCATGGCGAAAGATGCCAACAGTACCACGTCCAAGAAGCGAAGAAGGGCCTCCGTTGGCAGCGCCGATGGCAGGCCTGCTACCCGGCCTCGGAAAGACCACTCAGAAGACGGCAGTTCCAATGGCCGAGGTCATGCCGGCGAAGAACACTCAGACGACGACATGTGTGGGGACGAGGATGTGAATCAGGTAAGTACCTAAAAATGTTTGTTCGCTTTGTTCTTTACACGGTAGTAGAATACAGAGGCAGAGGCCTTCTCCGATGCCGAAACCTTCTGTGACGCACTGAGAGCCGAATTCAAGGCCGGCAAAGCTGTGGATTTTCACGGCACGTACCCTGTCCCCGCCGATCCCCTTGTATCCCCCAAGCAGCGTGTTCAGATGGTCGCTGCAGAGATCTGGAAGCTTAGTGGCTACCGATTTACGTGAGTAAATATTTCGATGTCTTGAATCTGACACTGACCGGCTGTAGCGTTAAAGATCATAAAAAGACCAAAACCGGGCATCGAACCCGCTTCTACTGTAGTCAGGATGAGGCACGCAAGAAGAAATCGAAGGCCTCACAAGATCCCGACATTCGTAATCGCGACAATGTCGGCATGAAGAGGTATGCTTGCGCGAGCAAGCTATCCATCAACTGCAGAGCGGGAAAGGAAGACGGAGAACTCACAGTGACAGTCCAGCTCAAGCATGCCGCGAAGCACGTCAACTACACGGACGTCTCGATGCCCGCGGAAGCTCTGGAAATGATACGCGAAAACGTCGAGTGGCTTACACCTGTCGCAATGGTCACCAAAGTCCAGGCAGCCTTCCCTCAAGTTACGGCGACCCAAATCCACAGGGCATGGATGGAGATGAGCGAAGTCTTCTGGCGTTTCGAGGACGAGCAGCTTGGTGGCATTGGAAGTTGCGGCGACCGTCATGATTGGGCTGAGCGGTACGGGTCAGACTCGATGCCAATCTCCCGGGGCTTCGGGCCATCGATACACTGGGGATGGTGATTGCTCTCTCTGGAGCATGCCAGGTGGGAGACGGGAGTAAGGGGGCAACGCGATCAAGGCTTGATAGTCGCGAAGAGATCTCCATCACCCTGGGCCAAGCACCGTCCGCGCACCACTGGCACCATCCTCCTCCTTCAGCCCCTTTTGACGCCCCGCTGCCCCAACTCGACTGTTCAGCGTAGCACGGATTCCACCAAAGCCGTGTACCGACGCCGAAATCTTGAGCTTCCACAACCTCCACATTGACTCCACTGGCTACTACCTGCGCCACGGGGTTTCAAAAACTGCGAGGAGGGAATGGATCCAGAGCGTACCAACTGAGGTACGCAAAAAAGCTACCGTCCCACGAGGTTGCGGGTAGCCTGGTACGGCCCCTCCGCTAAATGACACAGAATGGCACTAACAAGAACTTGTACAGATTCTGAACTCTCGGGAAACCGATGGACGTTTATTTGACCCTGAAGAACATGGTAAGTCGTTTCCGCCTCATAATTGAAGCAGAGCACGAACCCTGCCAGACCAAGGATCCGCCGCAATCAAGGTAATACGGCGGTGATGCTCAAGCCCGACCGTTCGGGAGACGAGACATTTGAGAGATTATCATGAGCTGACGCGTTGGCATACGAGACCAGCATACCTCCGGCATTCAGTCGGCAAGGCTTCCGGTCCTTTAAGTGCTTGAATTCTGTGACATATAGAGGACTGACCATGAATTCCAGAAGGTCGCCAGGACAGAGCAGATATTTTCAGATCCAACATATGTAGTCGTCCACGAGGCTCGAAAGACGGTTGTTGTTGCAGGAGTATCTCCAAACATGCATCGATATTTATCTTCTCTGGGCTCATTCCCCAACCTAATTGTCACATCAGGTTGCGACTCTGAACGACTGGAGAGGATCGACAATTGAGCCCGAAGACGTGTCGTCCGTTTATCTGAACGGATTCACACCCAAGTCCTTCAGCGTGGGATCTAGAACGAGGAGCCTATTTCATGGCGAGCCGCAAGAAGTTGAACACCGAGCAGAGGTCAAGGTTGGGTCAAGGTCGAAGAGTCCGTGTGGATGCGTGATTGATCGGGTCGGGTCGGGGTCGGGCTTCCAAACAACTTCCATTGAATGCAGTTCGTGCATTCTTACGCGCCCATCTGATGCATCTCTCTCTCTTATGTGCTCCTCCAGATCCCACCAAGCCAATCCTTCTTGCCTTGCTGTTCGCCAAAGATTCATAGTACGACGCGTCAATTCATTTCAAGGAACGGCAAGAAGAGACAGTAAGTTACAGATACAGAAAAACAAAGTAATCCTACGCGCGAAGTTGGTTAGTTTCCGCCGGAAGGCAGTCACCGTAAGCCCGAGCACCATCGACAAGGTCTCGCGCACCGCTCGGGGCCTCTTCAACGACAAAGGAAACAACACAAAAGGCCTCAACGCATCGTGATATCCCCCACCGACCGTCGAGTCCATCGTAGGCGTGCGAATTGGCGGAGGATCACAACCTGGCGGATAGTGGCGCCTTGCCCAGTACCATTTGGGATACACACCGTACATGCAGCGTCTTTGGTCGAATGACCTCAGCCTGGGGAGCATGCATGAAGCACTTCGCCCGAGGTGTGGTAAGACGCACGATCACAGCTCCCTGACGGTCTAGATAGAGGGCCCGAAGGTAAGCCGTACGCCCACACCTCGTCAGTGCTCTCCCCTGCCAGTAAACGGGGCGAATTAGGCAATGGGCGGCGCCGACGCTCAGGTGATCACCATACAGGATCTGAACCACAGTTAGAAAATAATCACGGCATTCGAAACTTTCCACGCACCTCAAGCCCTACAAAATACAGGATGATAGTCAGTAATCGGGCGGAGGATGATGGGCTGCGACACACCAGGCGATTCGATCCAGCGGCCAGACGAAGACTGTCTACGGGATATCAGGTTGAAGCTCGCGACATGAAACGGAAAAGGCGCACCTTGAGGGGGAGGTACAGTGGGCGAGGGAGGGAGAAGATGGGAGTCAAGAGCAAGCCGCAATCTGCAGACTTCCCAGGCGGCTGGCGCTTTTGAAGCACCTCAGTTTGTTCGCAGCAAACAAATGTTTTTTGATGCCGATCGCCGATGACTCCCCGGGCACTGCGATCGAAGGGACTCTGCTTTCAGAGAGACGGGGCTTTTGGGCTCTGCACGTTGGTCAGTAGCGCAAATTGGACCAAGACCGAAATATAAAGAAACTGGTTTTCCAAGCACGCTCAAGTACAGCGGAATTTCAACGAAACGGCTGTTGGTGGAATTAGAACAACACCGCGCGACGGCGGTGCCACTGGATATAAACTAAGTCGAGTACGCGCGTTACTAACCATGCAAAAGTCTCCGTGATGAAAACATATACACAGATGACGAAAACTAACATGTTGAACCTCGACGCGTCGAGGCGGTGGCAGCCACGAAACTCCTCAGAAGTTACGCGGCAATTGGAGAGCGTACGAAGCAGGTCTAATAGCCTGTAAGGCTCCAAAGATCTAAATAGATGAGAGTATACGTCAAGTTCAATCCTTGCCTGAAATTTATGGTTCAGACTCGCCGTTACACATACTGGAAAATTTCCCGGGCAGAGAAAAGCACTCCCAACGAGAAATTTGCCTTGAAGCCGCGTAGGAGTTGGAGCTTGGAACACAGATGAACACGGATAAACCACAGTACTTGTTTTTTGTTGACCCTGCTGAAGCGGCGTTTGTAAGTCCAGATTGGTCACTGGACCAAAAGGTTCGTATAAATACCGATTGCTCCTTGAACCACATTCAGATTCCTTCCCATTCTTTGTGCATCTCAACATTTGAAGCTCAACATCGTCTTGAACCAATATCAAGACCTCTCTCCCAAATTACAATGCCCACCGGCGATTGTAAAAGCCTCCAATGCAACATTCCGCCCCTCCGAGTCCTACCTTCCTGTCGCGGTGTTTGTTGGTGGGACATCGGCCGTCGGGCAAGGCATGGTCGAAGCATTTGCGCGCCATGTCCAGGTATGGTTTTTCGGATAAAAATTTGGACAACTCTCATATTATCTCTCGTCTATGTTTAGGGCCGCGCACACATCTTCATTGTCGGAAGAAACGAGCGCGCTGCAGCGGACATCATTGCGCGACTTCCAAAGCCTGCCCACAAAGATACAGATGGATGGAAACACGAGTTCCTCCCGTGCGATGTGAGCCTTATAGCTAATGTTCGCGCGGTCTGCACCGAAATCCGCACCAAAACAACGCATATCGACTTCCTCGTCCTCACTGCTGGATATAGCTCGTTTGTTAGTACAGCGGTAACGTCCGAGGGACTCGATTTGCTTCTTGCTATGCGGTGCGTTCCCGCCGTGTCCTGGGGATCCATGTTTACTGAACCAAAACATCTCAGATATTACCAGCGTTATGTTTTTATCAAGGAGCTGCTCCCCCTGATAAACGCGGCGCATGCACTTTCCCAGGAAGCAAAGGTGATGTCCGTACTTGCCGCCGGACTTGGCAGTCCAAAGCGTCCTATCGACCTAGACAATCTGGGCAAGACCGTGAAGCCGCGGGAGGGGCGGGTTAAGGTTGCGTTTCGCAGTATGATGGCGAGCTCGGGATACACGGACGCCATGTTCGCTGTGCGTATACATATGATTCTCGACTCCCGAACTCATTTTGTCTCCTAAACAAATATCCGCTTGCTTCCAGCACTTCGCTGCACAGAACCCCGGGATTGCATTCACGCACATCCATCCGGGCGTCGTTAAAACCAGCGCATTGCGCTTGGATCTTGACGGATTCCTCGAACCGCTGGCGTGGATCCTCAATCCAATAATGCCACTCTTCGCAGTATCCCAGGTATGTCCAAGCCATTCTGCTTTTAAAAGAGATCGTTTGACAATTCCGCTCGCAGGATGAGTGCGCGGAGCACATGTTGTATGCGCTGCTCACAGGAGAGCGAGGCCTGTTCCTCCGCAACCGTTATGGTGATGTACACAGTCAGCTGGAGTTCAAGGTGCCGGTGGATCTCGGAGAGAGTTCGGCCACGGTGAGTTGCTCGAAACACGGCCAAGGGATAAGTAGCGTTTGATTGATTGCCACACTACTCGCAGGGCTTCCTCAACGGCGTCTCCATGGCCGGGTATGGCGCCTCCGACCTCGCCGTGCGTCGCATCGTAGAGCATACCGATACGGTCACCAAGGCGTAGCATTTCGGGCGAAGCTTGGCCCGTTGCGCACGCAGAGGATAGCAGTTTCGCGGTCGTTCATGGTTTATCGATATCTGGAACACCGTGTCTATTTTGGTTCATGGTTATAGAGTTGGTTTGCGAGGTATTGATGAGGAGTGCGGGTACTTCACGGGTGGACGGGGAGCGAGAAGTACTAATAGATATAGTTGGAATAGCTTGACGGCGAGGCACGAGGAGCCCAGCGGAATTTGATAGCGAGAAGGAAAGAATCGACCTGAAGCGGTCAGCTCGTATTGATAAATGTGTTGTCATACGGACTGTGGGTTGGGAGATGTGAGGAGAGTTGGATATCTGCCGCGTCGGCATCCCGGCTAACGAACAGTTCTCACGGTTGAAATTGCTGACTAAACAGACCGAACACTGAATTCTACGAAAGCCCTTACAGGCCGATGAAAGCAAACCTTCGCAGAGCACTGCTTGACTATTCCCCGCTGAGTAATGCCTCTCTGGAGTCAGGCTCAGTCTCTCCTCTACCATGAAAAAAAAATCGTCGACGGTCGTCTATATGTTCTCCGGATATCTTATTTAATACTAGCGATGTGGTACCAAGTGCTATGACGGCGTCGCAAAAATCGAATCAAAATAACTTTTGTCAGTCACAAATTATTATTATGCTCAATTGCCTGTTTGCTGTTGTGCTGCATTCCAACCAGTTTGTATCACTGCTAGCGAAGGAATTGGCCTCCGGAATCGAGCGCAAGCGATCCAAACGGCAACATCAGAAGGATTTGATCTTGTTCGGAAATTTCCGGCACGAGCAAAAGAGCTCAAACCGGTGTCGTTGGGTGAGCAAACCTCAAAGTGGTGGGTATTTGGTGCCGCAACGGGTGGCAGCAAAGACTTCGGAATTTTGGGGATGTAAACAAAAGAAACTTGTGTCTACCCGCAAAAAAAAGTGAACAATATCCCGTACGCAGATGCAAGTCCCGGTTGGATTGACGCTTCGTGAGGTCTGCATGCATTGCCGTCCTCACGAAGCGTCAATCTGCATGCATTGCCGTTCCCAATCAACTGCAATCCTTCGAGTGCACCAGTTTGAACATTTCTTGCACGCACCGGAAGATCCCAACCACCATCAAATGTGTATGATCTTGCTGGCTTGGCCCGTATTCTTCACGCTGGAGCTCTCTTAGTTGAAAATAGGCATAACACACCCATGCAGTGTGTAGGGGTTGAATACAGAGAAGATATGGGATTTGAACCCCAAAAAAACTTCCTGACCCCGAAAGCTTTCTTGTTTTGAATTATGCAACATTTCGTCCGTCATAAAGTGCAGTAGGTACAGATGAAGCTGGTAGCTATGTGATATGCCTGAATGATTAGCTGGTGGAGTTGAATAAGTAATTTTAAGCTAACCAGCATTTCATTGCCGGGTGCGGTTGAATTTGATGCTGCAAGGTGTAAGCGGCCGCGCCTGAACACCAGCATGTTGGACAAAGAAGATCAACGGAGACAAAGATGGACTCACAGAATGGATATCGTTCCTGTCAATCTGCGGCACATCGGTAACCAACTTCCCCGTCGGGCTGACGATCTCGTAGTCGAACCCTAGTAAAAACAACGCAAGCACCATCTTCATCTCGATTTTCGCAACCTTGACACCGGCACAGGCATGGCGTCCTGCAGAGTCTCTCATCAGCACAAATCATGGATAGACCAGACACACGTACCAGCTCCCCAGCCTAGGAACGCAAATGGCGCCCGCGTGTCTTCTGCGCGCCCCACATCATACCGTTCGGGGTCGAACTTATACGGCTCGGGATAGATGACAGGGTCGAGGTGTACGTCGCCAAAGCGGTACACCACAAAGTCACCCCGGTCAATCTTCTGCGTACCAATGGGGAGGTCGTGGATAATGTTGCGCCGGAGTGACACGCTGGTGATCGTCAGCCGAAGGGTCTCGCGAATGACAGCCTCCAGGACGGGCATATCTTCCCAGGCGCTGACGGGGATCATGGAGAGACGGATGTGCAGCGGGTCCGATGCGTTGCCGCTGCTGTGCTCGGCGACGAGCGCCTGAATCTCAGCGATGGCCTTCGCCTTCCAGATGGGGTCCATTCCCAGATAGACCAGACTCCAACACGCTGTGAATTGTTCAGAAGGAATCGAGCCTCTGCGCAGTAAAAGTCCCACCGGTAAATCCACTGTTCAGTACGCCAGCAAAAATGCTTCCAAAGATGAACTGCAGAGTCATGGGTTAAATAATTCAAGACGCAGCTTAGAAAGCGCACCTCGACTACGGACATGCTGTTATTTCCCTCCGCCAGAAGGACATCGATCGAGTCACTCGAAGGAACAGCCGCATTGCGGCGGCCCTCAACATAGCCGTAGAGCAGGGTGAATAATTCAGTGGTCGCTGCTGCCCTCGATTTTCGGGCGGCGGAAGGGAACCAAGGCAACAGAAGCGCAACGGGGGTTGAGCTCTTCTCTAGCGTGTGGTACAAGTCTTGGATCCGCGAAACTGCCGCGGCGTCTTCCGCCAATTCCCTGCAGCTTGCCAAGCGCACAGTCACCTGGAAGACGAGCTGCAGGATTGTGCGGTCAGTTTCGTCTACTTAGATATCGTGGGCATGTTGGACGAACCTTTTGGATTTCCGTGAAGGGATCGATGATTCCATTGGGGCCCCAGCCGTCCATAAGCTTGCTGACGTCGCTCAGGAGAGAAGGAAAGACTGTATGTACAGGTTAGAATATGTCTATCGAGTGATCCGTGCTCACCGTCCTGCAGACGATCCTTCGTCATGACGGTGGAGAGCTGTCGTATGAAGATCCCTCGGTCCACCTCCGCGTCCAGCTTGATGTCATTCACGTCCGGGCCGCCACCCATGAGAATTTTGTAACCCTCCCCGAGGTTCAGACCTTTGTCACTGAAATACAGCGTGCGTGCGTCCGTACCGGACACCCCGACGACATTGTACTGGTTTACATCCAATCAGTGTTGCAAGAAATTCAAGGTGAAAGAGGCATCGCTCACTTTGAGAATCCGGAAGCGAAAAACTTTCTCGCCAGTTTGACGGAACGCATCGCCAACGAAATCGTAGCGCTTCGTAAAGAATGCCCAGGCGTTGAGGAGCCAGAATCCGCCGAGTTGGCGAATTTTAGTGCCACTGTAACTGGATTGGCGTCGGGGCTTGAAGTATAAGTAACCGAGGGTTAAGATGAGGCCGGTGCTCAGAGAGGAATAGAGGAGAGACATGGTGGCTGAAGAAAAGAAAAATGAGAACGTGTTGGTTTTTTACTACTCGCCTTTTAACCCGACTGGAATTCTCTAAACTTGATAAAGGACGGGCTGACTCCAGTTTGGGTTTCGGGCTTGATTCCGACAATCAAAGTGCAAGCCTATCCAAGCCGAGATCTTTGGAGAATCTCATCCAGAAATGCCCGTCGGGTTGCCAGAGGGTAATTTTGAATCGGAAAGCGCTGTAATCGGAATTGAATAGGGGCCACTGCAAACACCGAATGGGCCCGCCGCGTTGGAGATCTCTAAATTGGACACATGTATCTGGGATTTTCGGATGCCCGCTGCTCCAGCATTGGCCTCTGCAAATAACTGCGCCGGCTTCCAACTTCCAACCAGTCGGTGTTTACTGATGACACCGCGCTGTCCGCCCGAGTTTCGGAAAAACGATGTGCAGACATCGGCATGGGCCGCTAGCCACTGCGATTCCTCGGGTGTCCGCTTCTTGAAATTCTAGGTTTATGGATAAGGAGGACCCAGGCGGATGCTAGTAACGGTGGCATCGAAAAATAAAAAACCTTGTAAGTACGATGTGGTAGGATGTGGTACGGTTGACACCGGGGAAGATCTCAAGAAGATCTATTATTGGCGAACCATCTCCGGTGATCGTGGATCATTCCAAGATCATTCGAATCCCGTACTTACTTCTTCGTACACACTCCAAGTCACTGCGGGAAGCCAAAAATGTCCGGGCCCGTATTCACTCCGGGCTGGGACACTTTCCGGCCTGTCACGACTTCCCGAGAAGTGTCTCTGTCGAGGCCTGGGAAGAAAGGGGACAGTAAGCATTCTCTGGATCCTGTCCGAAGTCCGGGAATGTTTGCTTTTAAAAATGAGCTGTCTGGATCCGGATTGGTGCGGGAATATACTGTGATTGGATCCTGTCTTGACACGGGACAGGCTGAATTCCCAGACTCCGGACAGAGTCAGGATTTTTGGACAGGTACGAGCACGTCGCATACCCGGAGCTGTCCGGGCCCAGACATTTTTGGCTTCCCGCAGTGAGTGGTCATGAGTAAGTATCGAGGCTCTGGACATCCTTTAGGCTCTACATAGCCTACAGCCTCGATGACAGTTACATCTTGCGCGGACAATGCAAGCTTTGCGACAAAGGTGCGGTGGCAATCAATGCGGTGGTCAAAATTTTTACTGAACTCACCGTTGTAACTATAGTTCCATTCCGGCATCCTTCCGGCCCTTCCTACACAAGAGGTTGAGTGCTGGAAGCAGTTTCGTTCCTGCATCATTCCGACCTCTGGATTTATCAAGTCGCCGCCCGAGATTTACGGCCTCGCTCACTCGCGGCCCAAGAGGCTACGACTGCAGTGCCGACTCCGCCCCGATAATGCGCAGTGGTCCGCGTACACCGTAGTGGCTGAATAGGCTGACTCAACGTTTCACAATTGCAACTCGGAGCCGCCAGGCTCTATTCCTCAAGGAGAACCACCCCAGGAGTATCAGGCCTTCAATCTAGCCCCCAGAACCGCGTGGCAGTTGGAGCCCATTCTCGGTGACCATTTGACATTTCTTGCACCAGCCGCATCCAGATAAGGGTGGTCAGATTCTCCATTCTTCCCTTTCAGACTCTCGGTTTCGTTTTCCCTCGTCGCTCTCAAGCTCGATCTCCACTACTATGGAACCCGACGCGCAAACTGTAATCACTGCTCTAGTTTCTATATTCGTGATCTTTCACCTCACCTGGAGAGCCCTCAGAACCGAGGTATGTCCCGTTTCAGACGTCTCTTGTGTCTGTCACTACTAGTCACTACTCTTTCGATAGTCTCTCCTGGATGGGATTCCAAGCGTTGGAATTCCTGGAGGTCCGTTCGGTTTCTACCGAGGGATTTTCCACTACGCGAAGCATGGTCGTGCCATAACGGAAGCGGCGTTCCAACAGGTCCGTGCTATTGCCCTCGGCCTATTAATGCTATCTAACTGACGTACACCTTCAGTATCCTGGAAAAGCGTTCAAAGTCCCTCTGGGCAACCGGTGGATGGTAATCATCAGCCGCAATAGAAGGTCCATCGAGGACTTCAAGAATGCTCCAGATGATTCCCTTTCTCTGTTGGGGAGTTTTAACGAGGCAGGTATTCGCCTTAAATTCATCTGTTCACCTGCTGATATCGCCACAGTTATTCCACATGGAACTCACGATGGGGTATGAACAGATTCATGACCCATATCACGTCGGTGTTGTCCGCGGAACTTTAACTCGCAATATCGACGCCTGCTTCCCAATTATTCGGGATGAGGTTGTCGAAGCGTTCAACGACCTTGTTCCTGCCAAAACGGACGGTACGCTGCTAATTTGATGTGCAATTCCACGCTTTAACATTTCTGCCGTTAAGAATGGACAAGTCTGCCCGCCATGCAGGTACGCCCACACATCCTTGTTCATCTGGAAATTAACTGAACGACGGATTAGACCGTTCTACCGATCATCTCCAGGGTTTCCAACAGGTTCTTCATTGGACTTAAGTGTGCGTTTTTCAGAACCGTTCCCATAACCGTTCCCATTCAGCGACTGAGTTCCCGTCCAATTTGTAGGTCGGGATCCCGCGTACATCAAGATTACCACTGAATTCAGCGTGAACGTCTCAAAGGAAGCACTCTTCCTCCATACAATTCCGGCCTTCCTCCGTCCGTATGTTACGCCCCTCTTTCCTCCAGAAATTGTTCCCTACTCACAAAACATACCCAGTGTAGCTTCACGGATGTTCGGGTACCTGGAGAGTACCACACGGGCCGGTTTGAAGCACTTGGGCCCCATGGTTCAATACCGTCTCGACATGGATGATCAATATGGACCTGACTGGCCCGATGGGGACCGGCCCGTACGTTCCATTCCATCTCATCTATTCGCCTACCTGAATTAACTTCACCCAGAACGATTTAATCAGCTGGCTCTTGGATGAAGCGCGCGGCCATCCCAAGCGGCGGACAGTCCGCACCCTGGTGCAGACGATCTTGAACGTCAACTTCGGCGCGATTAACACAACGACGCAGGTGAGTCTACTCCTTGCAATAAGTAGAATGATAACGTTAACCCTAATACGTTCCCAGGCGTTCCTCCACGCGTTGTACAACCTCGCCGCCCATCCTGAGTGTGTTGAACCGCTGCGTGAGGAGATCGAGGCGGTCATCAACTCCGAGGGCTGGAACCGGAAATCCCTGGCGGACATGATCAAGCTTGACTCGTTCATGAAGGAGAGCGCCCGATTCGTCTTCGGCGGAATCGGTAAGTTTAATGCATCTCGAATGGAAGTTTTCACGTCACTTACCTCGGTTTCATCTCTGCAGTTGCAATGATGCGCCGCGCCGAAAAGGAATTCACCTTCTCCGATGGTACGACCGTTCCGAAGGGCACGCTCGTCGCAGTTCCAGTCTGCTCGGAGGATGATGTGAGTCGCAATTGCACACACCAGCCACTACAAATTAACCTTCAGCTCAGGCTGCGTTCGATCCGTTCCGTTTCGCACGGCGGAGAGAGGTAGACGGCGAAGAGCTCAAGCACCAGATGGTAATCCCCGACGTCGACTACCTCGCCTTCGGACTCGGGCGCCATGCATGGTATTTGTAATCGATTATTCCGTTGACTTTTAGACTGACCAGCGTTATTCCCCAAGCCCTGGCCGATTCTTTGCGGCGAATGAACAAAAGCTGATGATGGCACACTTGGTGCTCACATATGATATCAAGCTGAAGAGCGCGGTGCGGCCTGAGGACGAGTGGGTAGGACTCCTGGGCAATGCACACCCCACGGCCGAGGTGATGTTCCGAAGACGCACTGTTTAGATAAATAGATAACAAGGACAAGGTCGTCGTGGTTGTAATTATTTGGCGAGAGCCCATTGCGACTCATCTTGACTGTCTGGCTCAATAATATGCTTTCAACGAGCATGGGCACGCTGCAGTTGCGAAATCACTCGCTCAAAATAAAAATTCGACTGAACAGATTTTCGGCCCTGATGTCGTAGTCTACTTCGGACAGTTCCTTTCCGTTCACACACTTGGGAAACAATTACGAGTATGACTGTGACTTTCAATCGTAAAAACATGAATTGATCTCGAATTAGGGTCTTATTTTATCTATCGCCGCTTGCGGACGTCACTGCGTCCGCCGTCGACCATCAAATCGTGATTCAGGGGTCGCTCTCTGAGAGTCTCTCATGACCACCGAACAAATAACCAAGGTACCTCTGGCCGTCTTCTTCAAGCCCCGGGTGCCTCCAGTCAACCCTACCAACCGGCTCCCCGCGGCTGGTGAGGAATACGGCCCTTTCCACCCCGACCATGGGCCCCTCCCAGACGGCGCGACCGAGAGGAAAGACATCAACTGCTCGTCCAGCATCATCCAGCTGTGGTCCGAGTTCCACTCCACCATCCGTCCTCTCATTCAGCTCCC